>CM039471.1:8356232-8554804 GCA_022433065.1 Begonia loranthoides
CTCCCTCCTCCCTCTTAGGTTATTTCGATCTTGCAGATGAAAGGAGCAACTTTTGTAGGACCAATGCATGCCTATAGGGAATGAGTTATGCGTTCTAACTTTTTCGTGCAATATTGTTATCTCTAAACTCTAAATAATTTAACACATTCAATGTATACAATTAATAACAAATAATAAAGAGGTGAGAGATAGAGAAAGTGCAAACCAAATTGTTCATGTGGTTCGGCAACTCCAGCCTACATCCGCACTCCAATTTTCCTACTTGGAGATCCATAATCACCAAACCTCCCCGGTTGGTGACGATTGATTTTACGAGTGTCAACCAAACATTTACAGTGACTATTCTCAGGGTGTCACCGTTAGCTTGACTATTCACAAGGAGTTGCCCTCGGTTTGAATACAATGAAGAGAAATGAAAAATACAAATAAGAACCTAACTCTCACAAATGTAATCTCTCAAGTTCATAGTGAAGGAGTTGGGTTTGACCCTGAATGAATGATAAGAAATCATGTATGAATTTTGGCCGAGCTTTGCTACGATTCTCTCTTCGTTAAAATGAGCTTAGGGGTGTCTTCTATTTATAAAAACTGTGTAACCAGTTGACCACCCCCCCTATTTGATTGATCGCCTCCCGACCATTGGAATATAGCCATTATGTGAAATGCAGTCGGATAGGTCAACCGCTTTGACCTCCTATCGACTACTTCTTCACATTGTAGAAGTTTGGCTCGAATCTGTCCATTTTGCGATCGACCACCATCTTCATTGGTCGATCATTTTCCAACAGTTTTGTCTCTGTTTCAAACTGGTCGACCGCTCACAGTGCCTTAGTTGACCTATATTCTTGTATTCCACTCTTTAAGGCTTCTAAGTCCAAATGATGTATCATTTAGCTATATGGACTTAAATAAATATATTAGTATATCTAAATACCCTTATAAGATGGTATTTCCAATAAAGAACAACTATAAACTAAATGATAAATAAGTTAAATACATTTTAAAAAAACAAATTAATAAATTATAAATCATTCATCATCAAAACAAATAAATCTAATGTCAAAAACTTTGATGAAAGAATTTATGGTCAATTCTCAAGTTTTCTGTAATATCCCGAATTTTTATATCAGAATTTAATAAAGATAGTCGGAAAGTAATTTGGGACATTGGATTAATTAGATAATTATCAAAGTATTATCAATGACGTATTCATAAGATTTAAAAATTTTGGAAAAATTAAGCTAATTAGGATAAATACTAATAAAATAATTATTAATTAAATCAAATTATAACATACATGTGATTAATTGAGTTAATATTTATAAGTGGGATTTGTTTTTAAATAATTGAACCGGTTCAGCAAATAAGGGAGTATTTTAATAAATTGGATTTAAATTGTTAAATTAAATTAATAGGGGTATTATGATTTATAGATAAATGTAGAAGTATAAGTGGGTAACTTTAAAATGGGTTTGGGTGTTCTAGGGGCTGAACCGATTCATGTTGAACCGGTCCATTAGATAAAATGCAGAATGGCCAAAAGGGCCATTCTGCGTGCTTCGGCCGAACGAAAACGAGAGGGGGAGAGAGAGTGACAGTGAGGGAGCGATGGCGAATGGGAAAGGGGAAGCTCGCGGGTGGACGGCGACGACGATGACGGCAAGCTGCTATGACGACAGCGAGCTACTGCGACGGCGGCTTGCGAACGGGAGGCGCTGGACGGCTAGGGCTCTGATTTAGGGCGTTCACAGGTCGTGTTTCCAGCAACAAATGGAGGTACGATTTGGTTGGATTTCTCCTCCTTTGTTTCCTCTGTTGATTAGTCCTGGTCTGGCGTTATGATTCGGAGGATGAATCACCGATTCCCGTAAAGCTGCTGGAGTGGCTGTCGGTGGCTGGAGGATAAAAGAGACAGAGAGGAGAAGAGGCAGCGAGAAAAAACAGATTGCTGGGTGAAGGGAAAGCTGGAGAACGGAGCTCTCGGGTGAGCTTCTACGCGTGGAGAACTGCACTCTGGAAGGCGGAGCTGCTGCTTGCCTCGGGTGCTCTCGGGTGAGCAGTTTCCTTCACCCTAATCTGGAGTTTACAGATTAGTGTTATGCAGTTAAGATGAAAGATAAATATGTGCTATTGCGGTCTTGATTTATTCTCTCGATGGTATTGCCTTGTATGCACTTCTTGTTTATGTGGGATGATTTTCGTTGGAAATATACTCTGTTGGGTTTGGTTGATATACACATAATATCCTCTGTCATGGTTTAATGCATGTGCTGGAAATGGTTTGGCGATGGAGTGAGATGCTGAACCAGGAGGATAAAATGACATATCAAGTGTTGGGTTAGCCTTGCTGTTGGTTGATCTCGCTGGTCATGGTAAGCCGATGGTTGTCTGGACGATGAAACTTGCTAGGTGATGATATCTTGGGTTCATGACTCTATTTATAATAGTTAATGTTGTTTGGTTTTCTGGAATGTTGGGATTGTATGTTCTAAATGGATTGCTATTAAACGTGATATGTGTTGTTGGTTGGTACTCTGAAAACATGAACATGTTAGAAGTTAGTTATTACTGCATGTTACACTCTGTTAATGGATGAGTAAAAGAACTCTATTAGTTATAATGAAGGATATGTTTGTTAAGCTAGAATCGAGTAAAAGTATGAATGAATAGTAAGAAGTAGGGAAATGTTAATTTGATGCTCTGAATCAAATGATTGGATGATTGTTGCTCAGAATTATGTGCTCAACGTCGAGGCATGAATATACTATGCAATTAGGATAGGAAAACGATGAAATTTATGAAGTCGTAAACATTAATGATAGACATTTTGCTCATGAAGGAGTTGACAAAGGGCGGAGGACAACTCTTAAGCTCTATACCCCTTAAAGTTTCGAGGTAAGGAATTTGGGTGTATTTTGGCCATTGAGACCCTACACCACAAATAGAGTGCGTGCGTTTTGTGTCCGTTCATGAAATGCTTACTGTTAGATAGTTCCTGTGATGATTTTATATGTTAGTTTCTTGCTATTTGTGTAGTTCTTCTTGCTACGAATAGTGGTTATTCTCCGTTATGTTTTCCTTGTCAATTCTTGTTTAGCTCTATGATGTTTTCTTTTTGTTGATTTGTTCTGTTTTATTGACTATTGAGCGATATAAATGCTTTGTTGAAAGAAGTGATGAATGAGAAAAAGGTGATGAATGTCAAGGATGTGAATGACAAGTGAATATGTGCAGTTTGGAAATAAGCTAAGACCTCTATTTTCGATATTGAACGATTACTTGCTGTTTAGTTTCCGTTATCATGTTGTTGTTCATTGCTATTGCTCAGCCATTTATTATCCGCTTTATCTCCCTGAACTGGTATGCTCATTTGTTAATCAATTTAGTTAAACGTTAATATATGGTAACTAATTAGATGATTAATCTGAACATGTGAACTAATTGATTGTGTAATCCCGACATGTAAATTGTTTAATTCTATGTTTATAATCTTTCGAGCATGTAAATCAGTTAGTTGTTTGACTCCTCTAATTCTAGCATGTTTATTTAATGATTAGTGTTCTAATTCTAGCATGTTTATTTAATGATTAGTGTATAAATTGTAATCAATTGAGCATGTCAACCAAGCTAGTTAATTGGCTAAGTATGTAGATTAACTAGCATGTTTAAATGTTAATTAGTATTGTATGAGCATGTTAATTGGCCTAACTAAATTAGTTAACTTGAGCATGATAATCTGATTAGAGTAATTAACTTAATTAGAAATTGAGCATGTTAATCGAATCGTCTATCTAATTAATAGTTGTTAATTACTTCTTGAGCATGCCAATCTATTTAGGAATATTTAATCATTTAGAGAGTATGTTTAATTGATTATTTTAGCATGTTTAATGGTTAGTATTTAATTGAGCATGTTAGTTAATTTATGCCTTACTTTAATATGCGTCGCTTGTGATCCGTTGTATCTCCTTTATTATTGTGATTTATATATTCAAGCATGTTCCCTGTTATTCAATTGGTTTTATAATTGCTTCATTCATATGTTGTACATTATTGGGTGTTTCATTCCTTTTATTTGCGCTTTTAATTCAGTTATTGTTTTCTATATGCGCACTTCAATTTCTATTAAAGTTATGTTATATGCATTATGCGTCAGTTAGGTTGAGATCATGTTAATAGAAACCCAGTATGGGTACCCCCTCGGGGTGGTACCCACATGCATAAGTGAGGAAAATGCTAAAAACAAGAATGTTCGGGATGGGTGGGATACGCCCATCCCCGAAGAAACCCTCCTGGCGGGATACGTCGGGAGGAAAGAAACCCTAAATGCGGGATATACCGGAAGGGGAGGACCCTTGAAGGCGGGATACGCCGAAGAGGAGACGAAAAAAGGCGTTAGAGGGCGGATGGGTAGCAGAATTAGTCCGCAACTAGGCGAAGCCCCTAACCTCGATGGGAACGGGGACCTAGCTGCAAGTAGAGGGTGAAGTCCGGTCAACTATTTCATCCTCTAAGAACCCTCTAATCTCCAGCTCGATGAACGAGTAAAGAACGAACGTAATGAAAAGAATTGGTTTGGGTGGCCCTCATTCCAAAAAGAATTAAAGATAGTGATATGCATAATTGTTTTCCTCTTTTTCCTTACTGGGCGAAAGCTCATGTCCTTACTTGTGGTGTAGGTACAAACAACGAACAGATAATAAGTAGATGATAAACACATAATGAAGCAGAGATGAAAGATTTGCACGAACGAGATTTGGAGCTGGCCAGGCTAAGGAAAAAGAATGAGTAAATGGTTGTAAATGAACGATGTTTAATTGTCAAGCTTTATTTGTTAAACGTAGTGTTTAAATTGTTTAGTATTTTCTTCTTGAACGATTTCTTTACGCTTCCGCAAGATTTTAAATAAATGGTTTTATTTTATTATTTACGTTTTTGCACAATTTATCAAAGAGTTTTCACAACGAGTTTAAAGAAAGAGTTATTAGCAGTCTGGTTTTAGTATTGCACTCTGATTTATTTTAAAAAGAAAATTTTCAAATTTCATGCATTTTATGATATACGAAAAACCGAGTCATTACATTTTCTCTCTCAATTTTCTCCTTTGTCCTCTCCTTCACTCTTCCCTTGTTTTTTGTCTTCTCTCCTCTTTCTCCTCTTGTTCCAACATGAAATGGTTGAATTCTTAGCTATTCTCCACGTTTCTAGAGAATTCATGGGATAAAATTATCCGTTTATCCATTTTGTTCTTCAAACTTTACCATTTTATTCTTAATTCCATGAAAATTCACCAAAATACCATAGTTAATTATTCTTAACCACTCTTAGCTTAAACTAATTAATCTAGATTAGTTATAAGCTAATATCAATGATTGTCATAATTAGTCATGATTAATTAACCTTAATCATCCATTTATTATGACTTAAACATATAATTAGTCACTAATTCTCAAGGTGACATATGACATAACTTCATTAGTTATCCAATTTTATTACATGGTCACATACTTTAAGGTGTGAGAAACATTTCTCCTTTTATACACGTCTCCAAATTTCCACTCTAAGATTCAATTTAAAGACGTTTTCCAAAATAGTGCAGTTTTGGACTTATTTACTTCAAACTTACATTACTTTTATTGCATATATCTAAATCTCTTTAATTAAAAGCTATACATTTTATTTATGTGTCTATTTCATAACCTCAAAATAGTTTGGATTGATAATCACAATAACATGTCTAATTAGATATAAGCAGTGACTATGCTCAATTATAGTACATCCTTCAACTTTCATCCAAAAATTCATATATTAATGAATACACATCCAATTGATCTAATTTCATTCAATTCATATTTTTAAAGTCATCTCATGACTTATTATTACTTAATCATATCTAAATATAATAAATATAATTATTAGGATTAATACTAGGGGTGTGCATGGTACCGGTCAGGTCCGGTTTTACACCAGTCTGGCACAGGACCGGCGGTACCGGTTCTCTTTTTGGGAAGACCGGTACCGGTCCCGCAGAAACCAGTTCCGGTACCAGTTCTGGATCGGGTTTTCCGGTACCGGTTCCGGTCTGGTACCCGTTCTAATTTATAAGGAAAAAAAAAAAGACAAGCTGATATCAAGGAACATAAAATATGTATAATATCTTCTTTAAACCGGTTCTAATACCTGGAACATAAGTCACCAAATCATCTTGCATTCAATGCAGTAAGTTTGTGTGATCTCCCATCACAAAGGAGAGATCCTACAACACAGACTCCAAGATTGGAATTAGCACGCCAAATGCGATTTGTAAAAGAAAAGACAAGCAGAGTCCCAAAAGAGGGAGGTTTATAGAACGACATCTTGAACATTTTAGAGGTGAAAAGGTTAATGGAAGCCTCGAAATGAATTTGATCAATCAAAGATCAAAACTCTAGTGTGAAAGCTAGAAAATACGATTAAACTAGAAGCAAAAAAGCAGAACATAAAAATCAAAACGTAAACTTCAAAAAAGTAATAAACTAATAAAAAATCTACTCACTATGTTCCGAGACAAAAGAATTGCACACATTCTTGTATGCATCAAAAAGAAATGGTTTGTGGGAGAGTGGACGGAAGTAGACGATGGACAAAGTCGGAGCTCGGAGCTGGCAGCGGCAGTGGCAGACAAACGGAACGGAGCTCGGAACTCGGAGCTGGCAGTGGCGACTGTCGACGACGGACGGAGCTCGGAGCTGGCAGAGTGGCAGTGTCGGGCTGGCGACGGTCGATGGACTGAGCTCGGAGCTCGCTGGTCGGCGGTCGTTGGCAGAGGCTGGATGACGAGTGACAACGAGGGCTGGCCGGCTGGACTGGAGAGTGTCGAGTGGAGCGATGGACGGAGCTCGGAGCTCGCTGGTCGGCGGTCGCTGGCAGAGGTAGCTCTTCAGACTAGGAGACTGGGATTAGGTTTAGCCGAGACTGGGAGTGGGGAGTGGGGAGTGGGGACTCGGGACGGGGATGGGATTTCAGATTTAATATGAAATCCCGATTCTACACGGTACCGGTTCTATGGTACCGTGTACCGTGGACCGGTACCGGGTAGGACCGGTCCCGATAGCACCGGACCGGGTCCGGTCCGGTGCTCCATACATATGGACCGGTCCCGGTCCGGTTCTTCGGTACCGGGCCGGTTCTGCACACCCCTAATTAATACTTAATCTAGATCATCATAATTTATCTCAATCCAAAACAAATTATAGAATCTCAAGTTATCAACTAGGCTACCAATATATTTCATTGCATTTCATATACATATTTAAATATGTAAATATTCTTTTTAGGAAATTCCTGGTCACTGTTGGGTTTATATTTTAATTCTACGCTTTAATTTTACTTCAAGTGTCACTCATTAATTGATATAATTAATATTTTATTTTAATTATTTATAATTTATTTTTATTAATACACAAATTAATGAGTGACACATAATTCTTACGCCAAAAATAAAATTAAAATTTAGAATTAAAAAATAAATATATCATAATCCATATTAAATTTACAGCTCACGTAACATTCATCATCTATCAGTACAAATAAATTATAATAAATAATATATAAATATTACGTCATTCTATAAATTATAATATAGTCATAACATTGTTGTTAAATTATAAAATGTGAATCTCTTTGGGGCGGTTACCAAATTTTTTCACCTAATATTTAGCAACAATTTTGAATGTTTTGTTCCTTGTAGATCTTAATGACTTCTGTCCATGCTGGGGCCTAAAACTCATAAATTTAAAAAGAAGTTTCATTAAACATTTTGAATATAGGCTAGTCACATTTACACAATTATTTAATAGGTATCATTGGCAAATGAGTTATGTGTCAAAAGTCAGGCCATTGGAATAATTGATCTGATTGAAGTCGTGTTTAGTGCCATTGATCTCAAACTAAATATGTCAATAAAATAAAATAAAATAAACCTAAAACCCACTACCAATCTCGCAAAATAAAGCATTGACTTTTTTCATAATCTCTAGGAAAAAAAACAAATCAACTATCGTGGTTTTCGTTCAATGACAAGTCAACTAATGTGGTATATTTACTTACAAGTTAACCACTAACGTATGAGAAATTGACAAATCTAACATCACACTCAAGTTAACCCAGGAAAAGAAAAAGCCTGGACGCCGCTGATTTGCGGCGTCCAGGCAAAGAAGTCCAAGCTTGAGGCTTTGCCTAGACGCCGCTGGTTTGTGGCATCCAGGCAAACAAACAAGCCTGGACGCCGCATGTTTGCGGCGTCCAGGACCCACCCACCCAATCATTTTCCCTTTATGAAAAGGGAAAATGAAAATTAGGGCTCTCAGTCTCGACTCTCCCTTCCCGAATCTAAAACATACCATAAACCTAGCGATTTGTGAGAACTGAAGCGAGAAGAGAAAGATATTTTGGCAAAGTTGAAGCATTTGTTTTCAAGAAAATGGCACATTGGAGTGCTTGGAGTGTCGAAGAAGCTGATATTAACCGTGAAGCTGTAGTGGGCCCTTCAGAGATATTATTGGCGAATGAAAATGAGGTACGTGGAATTGGAAATGAAGTTGCAATTGTGTTGCATTCAGTATCTGCAAGTCTAAATGAAGAGGACAATGAGGACCTCCGATCAGTGTGTCAATCCACTAGTGATGAAGACATTAACATGGCACAGAGTAGGTCTATACGCCAAGCAGAAGCACAATGCAGCTACATTGGTATGGGCCTTGGCAAAAAATACAGTTCATTGACGAAAATTAGAGAAGAAATTGTTGATTATGCATTGAATAATGGGTACGGCATAAAATTCACCCATAGTGATGCTCGTCGGTTGAGGGCTGTCTGCTAGGAAGAATGCACATGGAGGATGCACGTGTCACAAATAAGACGTGAAATGACGTTTCAAATAAAGCCCTACAACGACGTTCACACTTGCTCCCGAAAGATGGAAAGCCGTCATGCCACTGCCAAATGGGTGGCAACGCATTACTTAGACAGATTTAAAAGTCAGACCGATTGGGACGTATCTTCCATAATTGAGACTGTCAGGAAGGACGTCAACGTCAACATCACACCCAGCCTTGCTAGAAGGGCAAGAAATGCGGCAAAGAAAATTAACGAAGGTGATGGCAATGAGCAATACAAGCTCATTTGGTCCTATGCTGAGGAGATTTGGAGGTCGAATCCCGGAAGTTCACTACGTGTTGACCTTGATATGAGTGTATTTAAAAGGATGTACATGTGCATGGATGCATGCAAGAGGGCAGTGTTGAACTGTGGTAGACCTATTATTTGTTTGGATGGCTGCCACTTAAAGGGAGCGACTCCGGGCCAACTGCTGACTGCTGTCACCATCGACGGGAACGATGGTATGTATCCGATTGCTGTAGCAGTCGTAGAAGCAGAAAATAGGGATTCATGGAGGTGGTTTATAGAATTGTTGCTAGACGATTTAAACACCCCATCTGGCAATGGATGGACAATTATTTCTGATCGACAAAAGGTGTTGTGGATTGCTTTTGAATTATGTGTTTATGTTATGCATGTTTTTTCCAATGTCTGTCTCATATTATGAAAGTTTGCAGGGACTAGTGCCAGCTGTGAGAGAGGTGGCATGGCAAGCAGACCAACGGTTTTGCATCCGACACCTGTATGCCAATTTTCAAAAACAATTTAAAGGCAGGTTGTTGAAGGATGCAATGTGGGCTGCATCAAGAGCCACAACAGTGGGGCAATTTGAGAAAGAGATGGCCAAGTTATTTGTCCTTGAGCCGGCGGCCCATGAATATCTACGTGGAATAGAGGCGACCTGCTGGGCCAAACATGCTTTCTCTTCCATCCCAAAGTGCGACATAAGCCTCAACAATCTCAGCGAGTCCTTCAATGCATGCATCCTACCAGCCCGGGACAAACCAATTCTAAGTATGTTCGAGATCATTCGAAAGGGCATCATGGGTAGGATCGTGAAAAAACATGAAAAAATGGCTCACTCGACCGATCTGTTGTGTCCAATGTTAGCAAACGGCCCACCAAAGTCCAACTTGCCAGTCGAAATTAGAGTCCCCAATTTGCAGGAGCGGCCAAGTTTGAGGTCAGCAACAATACCGACATGTACTCTGTCGATTTGGACAGGTGTACTTGTACTTGTAACCGGTGGGAGTTGACCGATATTCCGTGTGTCCATGCAATTCCGTGCATTCACTTCATGAGGAGATCTCCTGAGGAGTTTGTGCATTGGTGCTATCACCGGGAAACATACATGGTGATGTACTCCCACTTTCTCCAACCCTTCAATGGCCCAATCGAGTGGCATCCTGTGATGAATCTGGATCCAATTATCCCACCGCCGTATAAAAGGCTTCCAGGCAGGCCCCGCGTACGTAGAATACGGGATGTGGATGAGGCTCCAAGCCAGACAGTGCTTACCAGAAGACATTTAAACGTTCATTGTGGCCGGTGTGGGGGTGTGGGCCACAATGCCCGAACGTGCGAAGGGGGAGGGGAATCCAGTGCAGGGGCTGGCAGAGGCAACCGAGGGGAGGCTAGAGCCAAAGGAAGAGGCGGCAGAGGAAGGTCGGATGACACATTTATGGGTTTCAGAGTCCCCGAGACAGCTCCCGATAGAGTTCATGAGACGCAGGTCAGCGCATTATCGCATTATGCTTTTAATTGATATTTGAACTACGCTCATTTCCTTTGTAATGTGGTCTACAGGAGTTTGATGCTGAAGGTTCTCCCACACCTACGTATACAGATGTGGACCTTAACCTGCCGTGATATAACCCTTTTTGCTTGCAACAAATGTACATGACAGTCAAAGGCCATTGATGTAATTATTTTGTTGAAAATAAAATGAGTTTGATAGACTTGCCAATTTTTTTAAAATTTGAACAGAATGTCCCTTGTTTCTTGACTCCACATAGTTATTCTCGTACATCCTGCACAAACAGCCCAAACGATTCCAGTATCATCCAAACACCTCATTCATCCACTAAATGTAAACTACACCTAACCTCCCAACATATCATTGACAACTTGACATACATTTTAACGTACAAGTACACAAAATCAACTAAACTACGCATTCTTCTTCTTCCTGGGCTGTTTCCGGCACAAATCCGTGACCAGAAACGACAAGTTCACTTCAAAGGCTACTTTCTCAGCTCGGGCGAACAACGGACCCTCATACTGAAAGGTTAGAGGTTCGTGCAGGTGGAATTGTTCCTTAATGTGGCACTCTGATATCACCCTCATCCCCTCAGGGGTACACCGAAAGACGCCGAACGGCCTGTAATGCAAAGGGAACAAGTGTCAAGCAATTACGTGGAAAGCAAAATTAAGAATTTACACTAGGAAAACTACGTACTGCTGTTTGTCAGTGGGAGCTGTGATAATGGAGATTGATTTCGGCAACAATGTTTGGTAAGCGAATTGCATGTGCAGATCAACGGACGACATAAAACACTCATGTTTCGGGTGTGACTGCAATTTAAACAACACATTATATGATCTCAGTAAACATTAACTCCAACCTGGAGAAACGACATGATTACTTACGTGAATCCATCCAAGTGTGAGTAGATCGTGTCGCTGTTGATAATTGAAAACTTCTGTGTCTGCTTCTGCCGTCGTATAGCACTGCATATAAGTTTGGATGAGTACTAAGATAAAATCTTATACACTAACACCCAAAAAAGGCCTCTCACCGTATCTGGCGTTCCTTTCTGATCTAGGAAGATGAGTTCATAGACGAAGTACGTATTGTCGGTCAGCTTTCCTGCAAGAATTGCGCATGTCTCCATGTTCTTTCGAGTATTTGCCCGGACATAGTCTTGGAACTTACTCATCAAATCATGAGCCTGCAACAAACGGTCAGCATAACCATGAATGAATACACATATATACCGAAATGAAAGACGTACCAGGCGTAAAATTTTAAGGGGCGGCGGCCTGAGAGGCACTGCTGGAGGAGTTTGTAAGCGGCTTCCGACAGGTTCGCTGCAAATTAACAACACGTCAGTACATGAAAGACAAATAAAGTAAAAATTAGAATTCATATTCAACAAAATTAACTTACAATCGGAATGTCGCATCTGGTGCGTCCGAGGAGGATGACGCACTTTCTGAATGGGTTGATCGCCTATCCCCTTGCTTAAGTGCTGCCACCATCTCACGATGCCACTCCGCTGCTTGCACATGCCACTGTTGTTCTATACCCCACCTCTCTTCTGCGATAGCCCACCTCTCTTCTGTGAGCTTGGCCGCTTCTTATATTTGGCCTTGTTGCATTTGTATCTGGTTGGCCATCAATTGCATTTGGGTCATGGACATATTATGGAGCTCCTCCATCTTGCTCATCCAGTTGAGCATCTCAGCAGGTATCGAACTAAAGTGAAATGACTGAGGAGGAGGCGGTAGTGCATACGAAGAGACTGAATGCGAAGGCCCAGGCGGCAATGGATGTGCTGCTACCTTTTTCCCCTTGCGGAACCATTCACCTTCTATTTGGGTGATACCCATTCGGTCCAATAATGAATTGTTGTACATGTCATTGACCGACTCTTCAATTCTTGGCTCGTTCTCCGGGATGGGGACCCCAAACTGCTCAATGATCCTCTGGATTAGCCAATTGTACGGCAGGGATTTCACCGACTTATTGAGCACCTCTTGCATGTAGCTCAGGATTATATATCCAATGTCCACATTTTTTCCCATAAACACCTTCTCCAACATATAGAGATTCATGCTGGTAACAAGGTTGCGATGCCCATTTCGAGGCAAAATGGTGTACGTCATGATCAAGTGGATCAATCGGGCGAAGGAATTCAACTCCTTTCCCGTTGGCTTTCTGTACTCGACAACCTCGGGATCCTGGTGCAACAATCTAAGCACCGCTAACCCACCTCCTTGTTTTACAAATGGTGGCTCCCGAGCCATATGATAATATTCCTCGCTTGGCTCATCCAGTACACATCCAAGCATCATGTTTACATTGTTGGAAGTGAAACTCAACTCCCTTCCAAAAACGTACGTCCGCACCTCTAATGGGTTAGTGGATATTCGTAAATTTGCGTAAAACAATCTTATAACTCTCTCGCAGTAACTGCCCCTCAAATTGCACAACCCGGCTAATCCAGCAGCTTGAAGCATACGATCAATTCCCATTTTTGCGAAAGAGTCCAAATCTACTATTTTGGACACAGTAATTCTACGATGTAGTATATCTTCTAAATACCGTGTTTTGCAATTAGCATTCCAGAATAATTCTTCTTCAAGGTTGGCGGTTTCTTCGTCTTCCACCGCTGTCGCGGGTTGGACATCTTCCACTTCTGTAGTTTGAACGGGTTCAACGGCCTCCACCGTTGCTTGCCGACGCTTTGACCTCAATTTCTTAGGCCGCGATTCCATGCTGATCGTTGAGAGTAATTTGCCAACAACCTGCAGTATAATAAAAAATACAATCAAACAAAAATTTGTGAATAATAAAACATCCTAAATCAACAAACCACCAAAAAATAGACAGAATGCAGTTTCATAAATCAACAAACACAGTTTAGGTTTAGCCAATGGTACAAGCAGTTTCATAATTGGAAGTAGTGTATCGAGTTTCTTAGTACCATTATCGATTAGAATTGCATTTTCTAGCAAACAAACCCAAACTGCTATTTTGTTTTTAACAAAACTAAAAATAACTAACAAACTCAATTTAACTAACAAACAAAATAACAAGGAAATTACCACAAAAAATAGACGCAGTGCAGATCTACCACAGGATACTAACAATCTATCAAAGAAAGGCGAGAGAAAGGCGAGATCCGAGACCGTTCGGTGGTTGGCGTCGCGTGGTGGTCGCCGTTCGGTGGTTGGCGTCGCGTGCTCGTCGCCGTTCGGTGTTCGGCCTCACGTGCTCGTCGTCACCGTGCGGTAGTCGGCCTCGGGTGGTCGTCGCCGTGCGATAGTCGGCCTCGTGTGGTCGTCGCCGTGCGGTAGTCGGACTCGTGGCCGATTGGGGGAGAGTGGGAGAGCCGATTGGGAGGGAAAAGAATAGCAGGGGGTCGGGTAGGGGGTAGGAGAATGAGCCCTAACTTTTATTTTCCCTTTATAAAAGGGAAAATGATTGGGGTGGTCCTCAAGCCTAGACGCTGCAAACCAGCGGCATCTAGGCTTGAGGGACGCCGCTGGTTTGCGGCATCCAGGCTTGCTTCTTTGCCTGGACGCCGCTTGTTTGCGGTGTCCAGGCTTTTTCTTTTCCTGGGTTAACTTGAGTGTGATGTTGGATTTGTCAATTTCTCATACGTTAGTGGTTAACTTGTTAGCAAATATACCACAGTGGTTAACTTGTCATTGAGCAAAAATCACGATGGTTGATTTGTTATTTTACCTAATCTTTAATAGAGTTTGGACCTTTGACCCACCCCACCATCATCTTTCAACTCAAACTCATTAAAAAAAAATTAGTGATGAAATTGAAAAATCATTAAATATTTTAGCCACAATAAAACACATTAATTATTATTTTTTTATTAAAAAAAATAACAAACCACCTATTTTCCTTTATTATTAATCACAAATTAATTATTATACTTTTTTTACTAATAAATTAATTACTAATTTATGGAAAAAAAAATATCGTTGTAAACATCGCTGTCACATTTGCTATCAAAATACATCAATTTTGTCTGCCGCGGTGAAAATGTATTGACCGCCGCGAATTATCGTGCGTCGTTCTTCCTATTTAAGAATTAACTGTGTGCTCTGGCAAGTACTATTACAAGTTGAAAAAGAAGAAGTTTTTATTAAAATTGAAGAACTTCAATTACAAAATCAAGCAATTGCACTCCAACTGCAGCTTCCAATGTAACGTCCAGCTAACTTCAGCAACATTCAAAAAATTTTATCTATCGTAATAAGTACCACAAAATACGAAATCCTCAGCGAACTAAGTTAGTGAATTATAGGGACATTCGTTTTATGTTTGAGGGACGTCCTTCGCTATTATATAGGTAGATTTAACGTTTAAAGAAGTCCCTCGAATATAAAACAGACGTCCCTCGGCTATAGATGGAAGTCCGTTTCAGCCTAAACGACGTCGTCTTAAGACGAGAGACGTCCGTTGTGAGACTAGGGACGTCCATTATGGGCAGAACGATGTAGTCTCAAGTCGAGGAACGTCCATTTCTAGAAGAGGGACGTCCGATATAGGGAAAAGGACGTCCATTATGGACCAAGGGACGTCCTTCTTAATTGAGATAGTCTGCTTTTTAAAAAAGCAGGTAACTTGCATATGATCCTTCTTTAGGTGATGACCTAAATCCCTCATAGCTGTCAATTCGGATCGAGGGACGTCCGTCCTCGATCCAACGGCCAAAAACCATCGTCCGCCATCGCCTTTGGACAATGACAAACTCCATCCTAGCCGTCCATTCTGATCGAGGGACGTCCATCCTCGATCCAACGGCCATGAACCATCGTCCACCATTACCTTTACAAAATGACAAACTCCATCCTCGTCGTTCATTATAATCGAGAGACGACTGTCCCTCGTTCAGATTGGCAAGACAGACGTCCTCCAATAATTGATGTTCTTCGTCAGTCTGTTGGATTAGCGTTGGACATCCCTCGTCGTTGTGAGACGTCCGTTGTTGTTGCCTTGGACGTTTCCGTTCGACGGTTCTTGACATTAATATGACCACGACATTACAGTCGATGGATTTTGACGGACATCCCCAATTGTTGCTACTTTGGACGTTTCTGTTCGACGGTCCTTGGTGTTAACGTGATCGTAGCGTTATAATCGATAGATTTTGACGGCAAACATGACAGCGATGTTTGCGGTGATGTTTTTCTATGGTTCAGTGGTTAATTTATTAGCAAAAAAAGTTTAGTAGTTAACTTATCATTGATCACAAAATATGATGATTGGTTTGTCATTTTTTCTTTTTATTATGATATTTTATTTTTAGAATAAAATACAATTTAGACATTAAAATTAAAATTAGAAACTATAAATAACTGATATCTTAAACTAGCCATTTAAGCAAAACAACTTTTGAACTTCGTATCATTGGCAAACAATCCATACACATTGATAAAATTTATTAAATATTTCATCTTTTCTGCTTACAGTAATTATTTTAACTTATCATAATTATTTTAATTCACTAAATTTTTCTCACACATTTAATATTATGATTCATTTCAAAAACTAGAAGACAAACTAATTGAGGTGTATGTTTGAAATTAAGCATCTACATGAAATTCATTGAATCAAAGTAATTAAGGTGAGTTAAAATGATCACTATAATTAAAAAAAAAAGAGTAAAATATTTGTCAAATTTTATTAAAATGTGATTCAATGACTCAAAGTATAATGATAGTTGCATTCAAAAAAATCATTTATGGTATTATTTCTCTTAACTATTTAGTGATTAATTTGTATTTTACCCTCATTCTTGTTAGAAGCTAAAATGTGATTACTAATTATTTATAATATTAAACGTAAACTTTAAATTTATATTAAATCACCACGTAAATTTTTCTTAGGAAATTAACAAAGTAACTATTAAATTTGGGATCAATGACAAGTCAACCACTAAATAATTTTTTCTAACAAATAAAACATATCGCTGTTAACTCGTTGAAAGAAACATTAAATTTTAGAAAAATATTAGTGTTGAATCTACTCTTCAATTGTAATTATCTTCAATTTTTATGATAAAATCACAATAATTAAAGTTATCTTACTGCGAACCCTTCCAGAAATTTAGCTCCTCATCGACAAGCTCTAACATAGTCTTTTTGTCGTCAAAAACAATTCTCACACTTTCGATTTTTCGAACAACTTCCGATAACTCATCTCTCATCTTAATTTCACCCGTCCAGTTATCATCCTCATCTTCTCTTTCCTTTTTCTCATATGTCGTCGTCATCCAGTTCTCATTACCAATGACTCGTTTTTCGCAGCGTATTTCAAAAATTCATTTTTACAGTGAAAAATAAATATTTTTTAATAAAAAAAGTGATAATAATATTTTTATTTATTTATTTTTTATAATTGTGTATTTTATTTGTTAGGGAAAATTATTTAATAGTTTATAAGAGTTGATTTTTGATTTTTTGAGTTAACGATGACGGTGGAATATGGTGTTGAAGTTGAAACTGGAGAGGTGCTAGAAGAAGAAGAGAAAGGTAGGGTGGGGGGACCCCATTCCGAACCTCAAACATGGTGGCCGAATCAATGCTCCACCACACCATTTCCGTACCTCGGCTCTGTAATTTCAGTCGCCTTTCCTTTTCGCCACTTGTCCTTCTCCCTTTATCCAGATCACCTTCCTCATCTGATCCTTCTCCAACCTTTTAGACCTAGTCTTGGAATCTATTTTCCCTCTCCAATTAGCTTCCAAAACGTGGCCTCCTTTGATTTCCAAACCACCATCGCTAGAAGTTACGTTACCGCAATTAGCGTCACAGATTCTTTCTCTTCTTTTCTTTGCGACCATTAACTCGAAAAGTAAGTGAATCTAACTGGCTGAAAAGGTTTGGTTTATTCGGTTCTTTAACTGAAGTCTGCATTTATTCTCCTGCGAGGATCTAATTTTTCGCTTGTTTTTGTGAATTCACGTTCTGAGTCGACGATGTTTCATGAATTTATGATCTGGGTATTTATTCTTTGCTTTTACGTTTTTATCAGAATCCTTAATTTCCCTGTAATGGTAGCTTACTAAGTCTGAATCCAACTTTAAGTTACTTTTCAAATGCTTAATTGGTTTTTGTTCCTTGAGAGAACTGAATAGCGGAAAAACAAGTTTTCTAGCTGGATTAATATGCATGTTTATGTTGGCTTATATATTATATTCTTTATTACTTGTGCATTATATCTGACTTTCTTTGATTAACTAAATATCAACAGAACCAAGTTTGCTTAGCCGGATCAGTATGTATGCGTAGGTCTGCCCATATTTTATTTTCTTCGCTTGATCGCTTCAGTGCAATATGAGTACTGTGTTAAGTCTATTGTAGTAGAATTTGGTGAATTATCAGTCTACTGGTGGATCGTTAGTGGCTTATGCAAATAGGAGATGATACTTTTTAGTTGATAAAGCAATAAGGGGTACAGCGGCCTTACAAATGTTCATTTAACAACAACATTTGCTGCAGGTTTTTACAGCATAGTGTAGGAAAAAGGAACTTTTAATGGCTCAAGATGCTTTTCAAAGTACTGAATCATCTCAAAGTGCTGAATCACCGCGACGGCGTTCTGGTCTCTTGCGAGACCAGGTCCAATTGGTTAAGAAAAAGGACTCAGACCGCTATGAGATCGTTCCAATCAAAGATTCCCTTTCGTTTGATAAAGGTTTTTACATTGTAATCCGAGCATGCCAATTCTTGGCCCAAAAGAATGAGGGGATAACATTTGTAGGAGTAGCAGGTCCCTCTGGAGCTGGGAAGACTGTGTTTACTGACAAGGTGCTCAATCTTATGCCAAGCATAGCTGTCATTACTATGGATAACTACAATGATGCTAGTCGTATCATTGATGGCAATTTTGATGGTAATTTTTTATTTTCAAACTCTGTTCTTATTTTAGTTTTTTGATGATAGTAATCCACTCATCCTGATTGCTTTGTAAATATTTTCCTGACTCTAAATTCTAGCTGTACCTAGTTTATTTATATTACAGATCAAAGAAGACCTAAAAACTATGTTTCTTTTCAACAGACCCGCGCTTAGCGGATTATGACACCTTGCTTGAAAATATAAATGGGCTAAAAGCAGGGAAATCTGTTCAGGTTCCTCTTTACGATTTCAAGACTAGCTCTCGCATAGGTTACAGGTAGATTGCCTTTTCAATCTTTCCCCAATGCATTTTGCAATTAGAATTTTCTACTCAGGATTTGACATTTCTTCCATTTTCAAGATGTAAACTAAGATAGAAATGTTACTGTTTTATGGTACAAATTATCACTTAACATACAATGCTACGGGTGCATAATTTTAATTGGTTGTGTAAAGTTCCAGTATATTTCAATGATTATAAATTTTTCTTTTTGGCTATATATGTGTAAAGTCCATAATTGATTTCAATATTCTTTCACGGCTTTTCCTCGCTTTTGAGAAGATGGCTAGTACATCTGCAAGATGTTCACATTTTCCTATTTCCCAGCCTGAAAGGTAATATGCAAAATCACATGATTGTTTGATTTGGCTTGTAATTAACTACCTTAATTTCTCCTATTTACTTACATACCTGTATCTATTACGGTTTTAGTCACTTGCACTTGATTATGTATCTTCCTAGGATATCAATTTTATCCTGAGTCAATCTTGTGTGCTCACCAGGACAGTTGAAGTCCCCAGTTCTCGAATTGTGATTATTGAGGGCATTTATGCTTTAAGTGAAAAATTGCGGCCTTTGCTCGATCTTCGTGTATCAATTACTGGTGGAGTTCACTTTGACCTTGTCAAACGTGTTTTACGTGATATTCAACGTGCAGGACAAGAACCTGAAGAAATAATTCATCAAATTTCAGAAACAGTCAGTCATTTCCCAATTTAATTTTGTTTATGAATCTCAATGATTATTTTTCCCTATCTAGTAGACCAAATTTTTAAGCTACTTTTTCTCTGTACAATCCGGATGCAGGTATATCCTATGTACAAAGCATTCATTGAACCGGATCTTCAAACGGCGCACATAAAAATCACCAACAAGTTTAATCCATTTACAGGATTCCAAAATCCCACTTATATTTTGAAGGTTATATTCTATAATCTGCTTTTAATAATTTTAATACTACTAGTTCATGTCTTCTGTTGAAGTTTTCTGACTGCTCTTTTGATTGTGCATTTAACATATTCGCTGACTATAGTCAACAAAGGCAGTAACTGTGGATCAAATCAAGGCTGTTATTTTGGATGATCACAAAGAAACTACAGAGGAAACCTATGACATTTACCTTCTGCCTCCTGGCGAAGATCCTGAAGCATGTCAGTCATATCTGAGGATGAGGAACAGGGATGGCAAATACAATCTCATGTTTGAGGTTAAACTCCTATATATGTAACTTCAAAATAATGTATTTTATCTGTTAGAGAGAGACAAACATTAAAATATTCTGCCTCTATATTGATTGCTTTTTCTTAAATCATGTCTTTGAATCTTGATGTCCACCTCTTAAGTCTTATGCTTAACCAATGTAGCTGAATTTTTAATATTTCTATATATACTGATGAATGGATCATTTCGTCATATCCCAACTGTTAATGATCCCCAAGAAACTTGATGTAATTTAGAAAGCATGTAGAGAGAAAATTTAAAAGTAGTTTTGATTTTAGCAGGTTGGTTATTTTTCCACACGATTTATTTTTGGATTCAGGGTATAGAAGCTTGTTTTTTACTTTGTTTTTTGGAACGTGCCTTTGATATCTTTATGCAAAAAAATGGGGTGGCTGGCCATTTAAGTGATTAATGTACTTGTATAGTTGCTTTGCCTTATGAATATTAGGAAATCTTTGATTTTGATGTGAATGATGAGAATCCAGATGTGTAAATTAAATGGGGTTTCAGCTTGTATTCATGGGAGACATGAAAAAATGAAATAAAGTTTTTCCAGCAGTATTTACTAAATATTGATATTTACAGTAGGGCTTTTGTGTATTTTCAGTTTTTGTTTAAATATAATGCTATTCTACAAATAACTTGGCTGTTTCAGACTTGTAATATGCCTTTTCCTCCTTTATGTCATTTCTTAGGAGTGGGTTACCGACATCCCATTCATAATATCGCCAAGAATAACTTTTGAGGTTAGCGTGCGCCTTCTTGGAGGGCTTATGGCATTGGGATATACCATTGCAACTATCCTGAAAAGAAGTAGCCATGTCTTCTCTGATGATAGGGTATTTGTAAAGACAGATTGGTTAGAGCAACTCAATCGTCAATACATTCAGGTATAACTTTGTTTTGAGTAAGCAATCCACAATCAATTCTAATGCATGTTATTTGTACCTCAAGTTTTTATATTTGTGTTTCACATCAAATTCAAAAACAAAGCATCTCAGAAACTTTAGGTATATATGACGTATTGCTATGATGATATATTCCACTTTAGTTGTCATGAACAGTGTGGCCAGAAAAGTTACAGTGCATGCTGCTAATGATTATTCCACTTGTTTCTATATGGTACGAGCCTCTGTTGGTTTGAGAAACTTCACAGTTTTGGTCTTTTATAAGCATGTTTAGGGATGCATAATTCTCCTTTGTCTAAATTTATCATTGCACTTTTGTTCTGGGAGCACTATAGTCCACTGTTTATGTCAGGATGGAATATTAGATACTAATAGATCCATTTACATCATTTTCAACATAATCAGCATATTAGATAAAGACTTCACTTATGACTTGCCAACACTGATTTGAAGGTGCAAGGAAAAGATCGATCATACGTGAAACATATTGCGGAGCAGCTGGGTTTGGATGGCTTTTACATTCCGCGAACTTACATAGAACAAATTCAGCTGGAGAAACTTGTAAATGATGTTATGGTAAGCCTTTTCCATCTGATTTTTCCAATTAATTCACATGCAGTAGTTAACATTGTCTCTTTGCAGGCATTGCCAGATGATTTGAAAACAAAGCTCAGCATTGATGATGAAGTAGCTTCAAGTCCTAAAGAAGCGCTTTCCCGAGCTTCTGCAGATAGAAGAACAAAGTATCTCAAGAGGTACTTAGTTCTGTTCATCGACATCATAATATAGTTTTAATTCGAAATTTGAAGATTTTGACAGAAATGTTATCATGTGAAAGGTGTGGGTATCAGTTACTGGTGCAATTTATATTTCGACATATATAGTTTTCTTTGACATGAGGAGGAAAAGAAACTGTTCACACATTCATTGAAACTTTAAAATTGAAGGACTTGGAGAAATAATTATATTTGTTTTTGTGAAATTATTAACAATGTTCTCTATATTTATGAAATGGATAGTGGAATGTCACAATCATATTCAAATCAGAGGGATAGAAGCCTTCCCAAGCTGACAAAACTTGCTGTTAATAATAGAAGGTTTGATGGGAGAACCCTTGAATCACCTGTGACGCTCACAAACCAGGTCATTTTTTCTGTTCAAAATTTTTGAAACCTGTTGTGCTCTTTATATATCATTTCTTGCTGAGAAATAAGGGAAAATTGTCTTTTGTTACTTTCAGGGGGTCATTAGTCAACTGTCGGAACAAATTTCAACACTCAATGAGAGAATGGATGAGTTTACGTCTCGTATTGAAGAGCTAAATTCCAAGTTTTCCAACAAAAGAGTTTCAGCCAGCCAACAGAACTTGGCTTTGCATTCTGATGCCTGCAATGGGTCAGGACCTAATTCATATTTTGTGTCAAATTTGAGCAATGGTTCATTGACTGGATCACTTATTCCCCATTCCTCATCTTTCTCTCAATTGGCCAAGGAGTCTGCTTTGGTGGACGAGGTATGAGAAAAACCCATTTCCAATTTATGTTAGGTAGTCTATATTAAAGCATCTTGCGAGCATTTTGACCATGAAGGATCATAAATATAGTCTTATTTGATGTCTTGTTTTTTCTGATTGCAAAAACCGTAATAACAAAAGTTGGAAGAGAAAAGCAAACATTTACAATTAGGAGTCCTGAAATATTCTGAAGTTTGAAACTAAAGCAGTCTAAGAGCAAAATCTTATTTAATGAAGATTTTGTTCCCCCTGGATTCGTAGATTCCTGCATATGTTAATCTCTTCGGAATGCAGCTAGAAGTTGTACTAGAACTGCCAAGCTTTTATGTGCTTTTTTTCCAATAGGCTGTACTAAAGTATGAATGATTTATCAACCTGGCAAAGGTAAAGGTGGTGGAGAAGAATGTTCATTATCAAATTTCAGTACAAAGATCTTAGCTTAGTTTTAAGTTGTGGATTGTTTATTTTAAACTATGTTCCAACGAATTGCTTCTCCAAAGAACAGCCGAAGAATATTGGTTCACTCACTAGAATCGTTTGAATTGCTTTCTCAGATTCTGAACATTGCACGTTCCCAGCGGCAAATCATGCATCAAATCGATAGTATGAGCAATGTGCTTCGTGAATCTTCTGGCGAGAGGTTACGCCAAGGAAGAACCGGTGGAACAAGCAGAATAGCTGACCTCGACTCAGTCACTACCCCGCTTATTCTGACGCTGGCAATCGGTGGTATTGGACTTCTATTGTTCAGGGCGCTAAATTCGTACAAATAACATGGAAGCATACTCAAATTAGCTCAGATCTTGTAAAAAACGGAGTCTTTACGGCCCTAAAATAAATAGGGCAGAAATCACGAATCCAAATTTAAGAACTGAGATTTTGAGGCCCGAAGAGCACGTACACTTGGAGGAATTTTTTGGCTTCAAGCTGTATGACATACGTGTGGTTTTATTATGCAGATCATGCAAAAACATGATTATGTTGAACTACAAAGATATGGTTCATAGAGTTTAGAAGATATCTGTAACGTATCAATTAAAATTTCCCTAATTTGCAGCATAATTTTAAATTCAAACCCTAATTGATTTCGTTTCCAATTATGATACGCAGGATTAACAATCAATTAGGAAACTTTTCAAAAAAAAAAAAAAAATCAAATCAATTTCAACATTCATTTCCCCTAATCCAGTTGAACGGAACCCTAAATTGTGTTGATTTCCTTACCTGTTACGCGGAAATGGAACGCTCCAGGAAACTGTAAAAAAGTTTCCTTCTCCATCGCTGAATCTGGACCCTTTGAAGGGCAGATTCAAGGTGTTGCTTCAATGGAAAGAATGGTGAGACTCCCCTATAAATAGAGGGTCTCACCGAAAGAGGAAGACACACCAAAATCTCTAAGCTCTCGGAGAAATACTCACCTCTCTAGCGAAGGAATCCCTCCCGAAGTGACTTCCTCCAGTCGAACTCCTCTCCGCGGCGAAGTCTCTTCCTCCAGTGGCGGCCGACGACGAACGAAGGACGTGAGGCGACCTCTCGACACGAAGCAGAGAGGAACTCTGCCTCTGGTTTGCGCGAGACGAAGAAGAAGACGAGAGAAGGAGGAAGAAGAGGTTCGGTCCAACTTAAGTGATCTGACCCGAGCCGATTCGAACCGACCCAGTTTCGGCCCGACCCGAACCGATCCAGTTTCGACCCGATCCGACCCGAAGTCGTCTTCGACTCATTTAAGGTCTTTGACGGTAACGATATTCTGCCCGAATCTCTTTCAAGGATTAATATCGTTATTTTCAGAAATTTAATAGATATATTATTTTGGGAAGGTATTCGACGATTTTCAACGTTCGTTCAACACTTAAATCATCCTAACGTCCTAACTCTCTCGGAATCCAAGTAAGTGGAACACTTACGTCGTTTTGGCCATAGGCCCTACATCACAAGACATATAATATTTTCGTTATAATTATTTCGTTATTAAAGTTGTTATTTTGTTATTAGAGTTATATAGTTTTATCCTGTCACGCATGACTAGATATTGACATATGGTATAATCAAGATAAAACTATAGTTCAATTGTATGTGCATGAAACTGATGGAATTGACGGAAACTGAGATGGCTAATGAAAACCTGAACGCATGAAACCTTGTGATAGCTAATGAAAGCTTGAAACTTGGTAGTTATTTTTGAGATGGCTAATGAAAGCCTGAACGCATGAAACCTTGTGATAGCTAATGAAAGCTTGAAACTTGGTAGGACTGGAAAATGAATTCCAACCAGTATGTAGCTTTCAAACTTAAAAACTTGGTAATGCGTGAGATTAAATATTTATGCACGTGTTACCACTTACTGAGTTTATCTCACGTTTTAGTTTTGTGGTGTAGGTGAATTTTTAACAGATGAGGAACTTGGACTGATCGAGGATTTTCCCGAAGTAGAAGAGCATACAGAGGGAAATATCGAATATGTCAATGATGGGTCAGCAGAATGAATTTCATTAAAATTTTCATATTTTGAGAAGAACTTTATTTAAATGTTTTAGTTTTATTTGAATAAGTTTGTAATTGGTTTTTCAATGAACTACGTTTGATTTAATAAAGTTTTAATTAAATGCTTTATGAGATTTTGAATATTAGGATTAACTATAATAAATGGTTTTAAACTATTATGTTGTTTAATTAAATGTTTCCGTCATAAATAACTATTTCATTAACTAATTTTGTAAATTAAGATTTATAACGACCAAATTAAACCTAATTTTGTAAATCAATTTGAGAAAAATTTTAAAGTTTTCAAAATTAGAGATAATATAATTTGGAGCGTTACAATATCTTACTTCAGTTTCAGACTTTTTGTAATTTATAAATTGTTCAAGCACTGGAAAAGCTGAAAAAACCACAGAAATCGACCAAGTTCTGCTGCAATTATTGTAATGCTTAATCGGGGTTAGCTAGGAAAAGCATTGGCATCTTGGCTCTTCTCTGCTTTGATTTCCATCACGGAAGGTTTAAATTTTAGATTGGGAAGAAAAACACATGAAATCTGGATCATATTAAGAAAAAGAACTCAACGGGATAACTTAGGCTCAATAAAATACATTTCTAAGCTTGCAGAGCAAAGCAAATTGAGTAGATCCATGGAAGTTCGAAAGGGGTAGATGGTAATTCAAAAAAGAGTAGTTGTTAGCTCGGACACTTCTGCTACAACCTGCGCATACTCGCCCTTGAGCTTATCTAGATCCTCTTGAGCTAGCTCCCCCTTGTTCGGCTTAGTTTGAACCAGAACACAACATGTTGGCCTCTTGGTTACCCCTGCACTAGCAAGATCCTGAAAGAAAGAAGATCAGTCCAATAATACTGTGTGCTTGATATAGCTGAACACTAATTAACATGGTTGTCTGAGCAACTAAATTC
The DNA here is from genome assembly GCA_022433065.1 of Begonia loranthoides. Lineage (NCBI taxonomy): Eukaryota > Viridiplantae > Streptophyta > Magnoliopsida > Cucurbitales > Begoniaceae > Begonia > Begonia loranthoides. The sequence continues at coordinate 8,382,130 of CM039471.1, forward strand.
TCTTGTCAAAAGCTCCACAAGTCCTAAATAAGTATCTTCATTTTTTTGTGATAATATTAATTGTCAATTGGGATCTTGCAACCATCAAACAATAAAGTTCAGACGAGCATTTGCGAACACAAATATGCAAGATCTCTAAGAATGCAAAAGGCAAACCAAGAAGGGCATGTTAGTTCTATAAAGTGGACCTAATTTTGTTGATGGAGTAGATAGTTTTGAATTAGACAAAGACATTAATTATGAAGAAACACTGAAAAATGTTCCCTTATGGCCCTTCTTTCCATGGCCCCCTCTTTCAGATACAAGCTTTTGCTTTCTTAGAGTAACCTATTGATCTTCATATGACAACAATGGAATTACACCACAATCTTTCTTTCCTCCCAGAATTTTCAAAAAGAAGAAGGAAAAACAGAACGTGCATAATTTTTGTAGTATATGATTGATGAAATAAGTATAGATCACCCAACTCCAACAATATACGGTTTCAAGTTATAGAGAAGAGAGAGAGAGAGAGGCCATAATTAACCAAGTATAAGTAAGAAATGGAATGGTAAAGAAGACATAAAAAGAGTGGCAGAAACTTACTTCCTTTGAAGGAACATATACATATGGAATATCGGCCTCTTCACACAAGATTGGAACATGGGTGATAACATCGATCGGCGATATGTTACCAGCTATCACACAAAACCTGCATTCATGCGAACAGAAGGATAAACCCCCTAAACCACTCACAAAAAAATGATCATAAATTGAGAAAAAAAGATATTTTAAAACGTTACATAAATTTCTCTATAATTCATATCATAAACAACCATTGCAATAAAGAAAGACTCCCCAAAATAAAAATTACCCCTTTTGGCCGCGCCTTATGCTCTTAACGACCTCTTTCACACCACGCTTCAAGCATTTGTGCTCAGCAGCTGGGACAACAGGAAGATAACGTGAATAAAGAAGAAGCACACGACAAATAACCAATGATAACGATCAAATAATAATATTAATCTCCAGATTTCATCAAAAAAATCTAGAACTGCGCTTCCCAGCAGTAAAATCACGCTCCCATCATTTGTTCTTTCATATAAATATAACAAAACTGAATCAACGAGAATTTATAATGGGAAAATTCCATCTTCTCCCACATATACCCCAAAAAACTAGATGGAATACCTTTACGGACGAGCTTGAGGGTACGCTTGCAGAGCTTCTTTCCGGCGAGTGGCTTGGCAATGGGAGCAAGAGACAACAACTTCTTCCTCTCCTTCTCCTTCTGAATGGACTTCTCGTTCTCGCTATCGCTCCCCATCTCTCTCACTCTTCTTCCTCAGAAACGAATTCAAAGAAACTGGCAGAAGAGCGCTAGGGTTTCTCTATAAACCCTCAATTTTAGGGTTTAAAGGGAGTGACGACTGCACGTGTCAACATTGTAAGGCCAAGCGTAAACGTTTAAGCTGCTCGTGTACAGACAAAAAATGCTTAAATACAATTAATTAAAATTTTAAAAAATTGTTTATGTTACAAGGTTTGGATTAATATTTTTAAAAATAAAACACTAATTAATAATAGGGAAAATGACAAATCAACCATCGTGGTTTGTGATCAATGACAAGTCAACCACTGTGGTATGTTTTCTAACAAGTTAACCACCAACGTATGTGAAAATGACAAATGCATCATCGCTGTCCGTTAAAAAAAGCTGATGGCCCCACCATGTATGCCTGGACGCCGCGGCATCCAGGCAATTTTGGCCTGGACGCCGCGACGTCCAGGCCAAAATGATTTTGAAATAAAATATATATATACTTAAACCAATTTCGCCCAAATTTCAAGCCCTAATCTGCAACTCTCGATAGACTTGCGACGAGGAGTGCGACGAGGAGAGGAGCTGCGTGCGACGAAGGGAGGAGAGGAGCTACGTCCGAGACGATTTGAGGTAGATTTGTGTGTATATGTTGATGATTTTCTCATAGTTGTCTGTGATAATGGAAATGGACTGTTGATTTGAGGTAGATTTGCTGCGTTTCTTCGAAGTCTCTATGAGGGTCTTCGGCGCCGGTCACACATTTCCGCGGCGTGCAGGCAATTTTTGGCCTGGACGCCGCGGCGTGCAGGCAATTTTGGCCAGGACGCCAAAAAAAAAAAAAAAACTGTTATGCTAACTTAGACATGTTGTGTGGGTTATTATATTGCAGGTTGGTGAATTACTCTCAACTATCAGAATGCAATCCCGGACTAAGAAATTGACCTCGAAGCGTGGGAAGGCAACGATGGAGGCAGTTGAACCCGTTTAAACTGCTGCGTTCGAAGCCGATGTAGTGGCGGCGGTGGAAGAAACCGCTGAGCCTGAAGAAGGAGAAGCCGGATGCTCCAGCGACCCGTTCCAACCCGTTCAAGTGGGTTCAAGATCGAAACTATATTGGAACCGGAATTGCAAAGCACGGTACGTAGAAGATATACAACGCCGTACAATTATTGTGTCCAAGATAGTAGATTTGGACTCATTCGCAGGGATGAGAATTGATCGTATGCTTGAGGCTGCTGGGTTAGCCGGGTTGTGCCGGATGAGGGGCAGTTATTGCGAGCAAGTTATACGATTGTTTTATGCAAATTTGAGCATCTCCACCCAATCATTAGAGGTGCATACATATATTTTTGGACATGAGGTTAGGTTCACGGCCAATGATGTCAACATTATGCTTGGATGTGTATTGGAGGAGCCAAGCGATGAATATTATCAGATGGCTCGGGCGCCACCATTCGTCAAACAAGGACGTGGGTTAGAGGTGATTAGATTGTTGCATCAGGATCCCGAGGTTGCCGAGTACAGCAATCCAAAGGGCAAGGAGTTGAATGCCTTAGCCCGATTGATCCACCTGATAATGACGTACACAATTTTGCCTCGGAATGGGCATCGAGACCTTGTTACCAGCATGGATCTCTATATGCTAGAGAAGGTGTTCACGGGACAAAAGGTTGACTTCGGATATATCATCCTGAGCCACATGCAAGAGGTGCTCAAGAACTCGGCGAAGTCACTGCCGTACAACTGGCTCATCCAGAGTATCGTTGAGCAGTTAGGGGTCCCCATCCCGGAGACGGAACCTAGAATTGAAGAGTCGGTCAATGACATTTACAACAATTCATTAGTGGACCGAATGGGGATCACCCAAACTGGAGGGGAATGGATGCGCAAGTCAAAGAAGGAAGCAACACATCCACCCCGGTCAGAGCCTAGGCATTCAGTCCCGTTTCCTGAACAACCTCCTCCTCCTCAGGCATCTCATTTTAGTTCGATGCCTGATGAGACGTTCGCTTGGATGAGCAGGATGGAGGAGCTCCACCATATGTCCATGACCCAAATGCACAAAATGCAAGAGCAGCTGCAAATGCAACAAGTCCAAATACAAGAAGCGGCCAAGCTCGCAGAAGATAGGTGGGCCATAGCACAACAATGGCATATGTAATCTGCCGAGTGGCATCGTGACATGGTGGTAGCCCTGAACCCAGGTGAGAGGCGATCACCCCATTTAGCATCCGCGTCATCCTCCTCTGACGCACCTGATACGACATTCCGATTGTAAGTTCATTCCGTTGAACGCTAATTCCACTTTTTTACTTTATTTTGTTTCATGTAATGACATGTTTTTAATTGGCAACAACCCTGTTGGAAGTAGCCAACGTATTCCTCCAGCGGTGCCTCTCGAGCCGCCGCCCCTTAAAACTGTGCGCGTGGTATGTCTTTCATTTCGGTATATATGTGTGTTCATTAATGTTTACGCTCACCCTTTTTTGACATTTTGGTTGCAGGCTCATGATTTGATGAGTAAGTTCAAGGATTATTGTCAGGGTAATCTTCGAAGGAACATAGAGACATGCGCAGTTCTTGGGGGAAAGCTGACCGACAATGAGTACGTTGTCAGCGAGATCATCTTCCCGGATCAGAAGGGCACGGCAGATACTGTGAGAGGCCTTCGTTGTGTGCTAGTTTATAAGCTTTTATCTAAGTACTCATCCAAACTTATATGCAGTGCTATGCGGTGGACGGCGCAGACGAACATGTTTTCAGACATCAACATGAACACGGTCTACTCACCGTAGGATGGATTCACGTAAGTATTTAGCTCGCGTCTCCAGTTTGTTATTAATGTTTATTGATATCATATAATGCGTTGTTTACATTGCAGACACACCCGAGACATGATTGTTTTATGTCGTCCGTTGACCTGCACCAGCAATACGCTTACCAGAAATTACTGCCGGAATCAATATCCATTATCGTAGCTCCCACCGACAAACAGCGGTAAGAAGTTTCCCTTGTGTACATTCTTAATATTGCTTTCCACGTAATTGACCGCCAATTGTTCCCTTTGCATTACACGCCGTTCGGCGTCTTCCGGTGTACCCCTGCGGGGATGGAGGTGATAGGAAAATGCAAAATTAAGGAACAATTCCACCTGCACGAACCTCCAACCTTTGAGTATGAGGGGCCGTTGTTCGCCGGAGCAGATAGAGTATTTCTTGACCCGCACTTGTCGTTTCTGATCATGGATTTGCGCCCGAAACCGACCAGGAAGAAGAAGGCGTAGTGTAGGTCAATGATATGTTGTTTGGATGTTATGTATAATTTACATTTAGCGGATGATTTGGATGATACTGGAACTGTTTGGGATTCTTTTTTGTGCAGGATGTACGAGAGTAGTTTTGGGGGAGTAAAGAAACAAGGCACATTATGTCAAAATTTTTAAAAAATTATGAAGTCAGGTCAATTGATTAGTTGTAACGCCCCTGGAATTGAAAAAAAAACATTAACTTACTAACACAAAGCTTCGAATTTGCAAAACTTCTTTTTATATCAGAAAAACACAACTTTACATCAGTGCCATTTCACTGTCATCTACATTTGTCGAAAGAAAAAACAATTGTATCACGGCAGGTTAAGGTCCACATTTGTGTACGTTTGTGTGGGAGGACCTTCCGTATCAGACTCCTGCAGATCACATTGAAAAGGAAATGAGCATATTTCAAATAACAATTGAAAGCATAACGTGATAATGCACGGACCTGCATCTCATGAACTCTATCAGGAACTGTCTCAGACACTCGAGAAGGAATTGTCTCAGGGACTAGGGAAGCAATTGTCTCGGGAGCTGTCTCGGGGACTCTGAACCCCATAAAGGTGTCCTCCGACCTTCCTCTGCCGCCTCTGCCTCTCCCTCTGTTGCCTCTGCCAGCCCCTGCACTGGACTGGCCTCCCCCTTCGCACGTGCGGGCATTGTGCCCCACACTACCACACCGCCCACAAGTGACGTTCAAATATCTTCTGCTTAGCACTGTCCGGCTGGGGGCCTCGTCCACATCCCGTATTCGACGGACGCGCGGCCTTCCTGGAAGCCTTTTAAAAGGCGGTGGGATAATTGGATCAAGATTCGTCACAGGAAGCCACTCGATTGGTCCATTAAGGGGGCGGAGAAAGTGGGAGTACATCACCATGTATGTTTCCCGGTGATAGCATCAATGCACAAAATCCTCAGGAGATCTCCTCATGAAGTGAATGCACGGGATTGCATGCACACACGGGATGCCGGTCAACTCCCACCGGTAACATGTACAAGTACACCTTTCCAAATCAACAGCGTACATGTCGGTACCGTTGCTGACCTCAAACTGGGCAGCTCCTGCAAACTGAGGGCTCCAATTTCTACTGGCATGTTGTACTTTGGCGAGGCGGTTGCTGATCATTTGACACAACCGTTCGGTCGACTGAGCCATCTTTTCATATTTTTTTACGATCCTACCCATGATGCCCTTTCGAATGATCTCGAACATACTTAGAATAGGTTTGTCCCGGGCGGGTAGGATGCAGGCATTGAAGGACTCGCTGAGGTTGTTGAGGCTTATGTCGCACTTTGAGATCGAAGAGAAGATATGTTTGGCCCAGCATGTCGCCTCTATTCCACGTAAATAGTCATGGGCCGCCAGGTCAAGGACACGTAACTTGGCCATCTCTTTCTCAAATTGCCTCACTGTTGTGGCTCTTGATGCAGCCCACATTGCATCTTTCAACAACTTGCCTTTAAGTTGTTTTTGAAAATTGGCATACAGGTGTCAGATGCAAAACCGCTGGTCTGCTTGCCATGCCACATCTCTCACAGCTGGCACTAGTCCCTGCAAAGATGCATAATATGAGACAGACATTGGTAATATATGACAAACATAAACACATAATGCAAAAGCAGTGAATAACACCTTACCTTTTGTCGATCAGAAATAATCATCCACCCATTGCCAGATGGGGTGTTTAGATCGTCCAGCAACAATTCTAGAAACCACCTCCATGAAGCCCTATTTTCTGCTTCAACGACTGCTACAGCAATCGGGTACATACCATCGTTCCCGTCGATGGTGACAGCAGTAAGCAGTTGCCCCGGAGTCGCTCCCTTCAAGTGGCAGCCATCTAAACACATAACAGGTCTACCACCATTCAGCACTGCCCTTTTGCATGCATCCAAGCACATGTACATCCTTTTAAATACACTCATATCGAGGTCAACACGCAGTGAACTTCTGGGATTCGACCTCCGAATCTCCTCAGCATAGGACCATATGAGCTTGTATTGCTCATTGGCATCCCCTTCGTTAATTTTCTTAGCCGCATTTCTTGCCCTTCTAGCAAAGCTGGATGTAATGTTGACGTTGAAGTCCTCCCTGACAGTCTCAATTATGGAAGATATGGCCCAGTCGGCCTGACTTTTAAATCTGTCCAAGTAATGCGTTGCCACCCATTTGGCTGTGGCATGGCGGCTTTCCATTTGTCTGGAGCATGTGTGAACGTCGTTGTACATCTTTATTTGAAACGTCATTTCATTTTTTATTTGTGAGGCGTGCAGCCGCCACATGCACCCTTCTTGACAAGCAGCTCTCAATCGATGCGCATCACTGTGGGTGAATTTTATCCCGTACCCATTATTCATTGCATAATCAACAATTTCTTCTCTAATTTTATTCAAAGAACTATATTTTTTGCCTAGCCCCATACCAACAAATGTGCACTCTGCTTCTGGTTGGCGTCTCAGTCTACTCTCTGCCATGTCCATCTCTTCATCACTAGTGGATTGGCATGCTGATCGGAGTTCCTCATCGTCCTCTTCGTTTAAATTTGCTGAGACAGAATGCAAAATAATAGCAACTTCGTTTCCAAAGCCACGTACCTCCTCATTGGCCAATAATGTCTCTGAAGGGCCCACTTGAGCTTCACGGTTAATACCACCTTCTGTAACACTCCAAGATGCCATTTTTTCCAACAAATTCTTCAACTTTTTCAAAATCCCTTTCTCTACTCGCTTCAGCGCAGCTCAGAATTTTTTAGGGTTAGCTAATAAAGGGAAAACGATAGAATACATGCGAATATCGCAGACCACTCGGATTATGTATTCTGCTGAATTAACATTATGTATTTTGCTGACTTAACAGAGGGACGCAAATGGCCTGGAGGCAAAGGCGTGCAGGCCAGAAATTGCCTGGACACTGCGGCGTGCAGGCCAAAATTGTACATGGTGGGGCCATCAGCTTTTTTTAACGGACAGCGATGGTGCATTTGTCATTTTCACATACGTTGGTGGTTAACTTGTTAGAAAACATACCACAGTGGTTGACTTGTCATTGATCGCAAACCACGATAATTGATTTGTCATTTTCCCTTAATAATATAATTAAAAACGAATAAATTTATTCTTTATGTTTTTTTTAGTATTATTAATATCTTATTTTAATTATTTATAAAACTATTCAAATATTAGCAAAATTATAATATTCTTACTTTGTGGAAAACGTCAAATTGCTGACAAAAATGGCGGTTCTTCTAAATCCTGGAGGCTGGGTATTTGATAAAACACCTCAGGATGCCAATCATTCAATCGAGCTCTGTGATAAAACCTCCTCCCACTCACCTTCTTCCCTCTGCTTCTACTCGTCAATGGCGGAGATTCTCTCTCGGCTTCTTCCACCACTCTACAAAACTCCATGGCTCCACCGTTCACAATTCTCTGTATTCTCAGTGGGTGAGTTCCTCTCACCTTCTTCTCATCGCTGATTTCCGCTGCTATTCGGTCTGGAATCGTGAAAGAAATCCCAAATTTTCTGGGCAAAGCTCTCAAGCTGCAGAATTTCACTCTTCCTTTCTCCCCTGCTTGACCGCCCTCGTTCGTTAAGTTTTCTGGAATTGCCAGGGGACTCCGACTTGAGCTTCGTTTTGGGTCTGCAATGGCCGATTCTGCATCTGATCCTAGGTTGCCCATCTTCTTCTTCATCATCATTTAGCTTATTCTGGTGCTCAAATATGGGTAGGTCTTGGATCAGTTGAGGGATGCTAAATAGAGTGGAGAATAAAGAAAATTGCAGAAGAAGATTGAAGACGAATGGTTGAGTGCAAGGATGGGAAGCTTGTTGAGTACACAAGGATGTGCAGGGAAGCAGATTGCAATTAATGGCGAACGCTGATTGGCTGGGGAACTGGGAAGAACAGCTTCTAAATAATTAATTTAATACACATATATAATTATTCAATTTATAAAAAATCATTAGACAGATAAAAGATATCAAATGAGAGTGTTACTCTTATTTACTCTTCAACAAAGACAGTCAAATAATGTTCAAGACAAAATATGAAAGAGTAGACAAAAACACTAGCTTTTTAGCCTCTACTTTGAGACTTTCCAGTTCATCGTTGTCTCTAGTATCATATTCGACTTGAGATGATTTCTTATAAGACCGAGCCTAAAACGCGCACAACGTCTTAAGGCGATCTAAATGCCTCGCCGGCATAGCGCACATTTCCAAGTTCCTCTTCAATCCGGACAAGCTGTAACCACAACCAAGCCATACGATCGATTGGAAATTGTTTCAAAAAATCATGTTCAAGAGATTGAGACTGAAATTTTTGAAAATGAATCGAACAAAACTGCTTCGACTTACCTGATTGTATTTTGCTAACCGTTCACTTCGGCAAGGGGCCCCCGTTTTGATCTATGATTAAGAATGAGCAATGTCAATGTGTTGTTATAAGAATTGTAGCTTATTTGTAAGTAAATGAACCTGTCCACTAGCTAAGCCAACGGAAAGGTCGGCGATAAAGTTGTCCTCAGTTTCCCCACTCCGGTGGCTGACCATCACACCCCACCCAGCAGCTTTTGAGTCAAGTGCAGCTTGAATGGATTCGGTAACGGTTCCGATTTGGTTAACCTTTGCAGAAATAGAATAATTGTCAGAAATTTTATGCAATGATTTTTAAGAAGTTGCTAATTTAGTTTTGGCTTGCCTTCAGAAGTAAACCATTGCAAGCCTTTTTCTTAATGGCTTCTGCGATTCGCTTTGGATTGGTCACCAACAAGTCGTCTCCTACCAGCTGGATATCAACTGAAGACTGTAGGGAAGCCCATGAGCTCCAGTCATCTTGATCGAAGGGATCTTCAATGGAGACAATGGGAAAGTCTTTAACAAACTGCTTGTAAACATCACAAAGGATGTTGGCAGACAGAACGTGGGCTCCATCATTTGGTTGTTTCTTAAAGTTCAAATCATAGCTTCCATCTTTCGTGTAGAACTCCGAAGCCGCAACATCCATTCCTATTTTGATCTGCAGAATAATCCATTAACAACCATAAGCAGTTTAGAAAACAATTTTTGAAAATGGGAATTATCCAACAGTTTGTCGAAAAAAGAGAAAGTTGGAAACACCGTATTCAAGTGTGCAACAAAATCAATACCTTGCCAGTGTAACCAGCCTTTTCAATGGCATCTATGAGAAGAACCAGTCCCTCTCTATTATCTTGGACATTTGGAGCAAAACCTCCTTCATCTCCAACATTGCAAGCATCTTGCCCATATTTTTTCTTTATTATTCCCTTCAGTGTATGATAAACTGTTTCCTCGAAAAGAAAAAGAGAACCTTATTGCTGTTCTGCCATTAACTAGAGATGAACAAACCAAAAATCCAAGCATAGAAAAGAAACAAAAGTCTAAAAGACAACTTCCTCAAATAATGCTTTTGTTTACTACAAAGTTTTATGCTCACAACCATGGAACTTGACCTTCTTCATTCATGAAGAAGGTCAAGTTCAAGCATGTTTGTCCCATTTGTTGCCAAACTGACGATAATGCATCATGTCCCGCCAAAAACTCCACAACGAACTGTCAATCAACAAGTCTAGTACAAAGTTGGGCGGAACCCGCAGCAAGATTCATGCAAATTTAATTAACTAAAAGACAAACAACACTCAAAGGTCAAATAAGAGAAGGATGTCATGGCATTTTATATCAAGCTCGAAAGAAGTGATTTATTGCATAACAACATATATATACCTGATTTTCAATAAAAACATAAACTTATCCCATAAACCTAAACATCTATGAGATCTATAATCAAATGAATCATAACATTCAATCCCCACGCGTGAAAATTAAGAAATTTCCTCACAAAACCCTCATTTCTAGCAAGAATAATGTCTTTGAATGATATTCATCAAAAATCGATGAAATCTGATATAAAACCCAGAAACGACTACTTTCATGATGAAAATCAAGGAATTGGTCAGCAAACCTTCACTTCCCATGCGAAGGGCTTCGGAAAAGGAGGATGCACCCACTGGTAATATCATGAATTCCTGCATAGCCAAATTATTTCCAGCATGACTGCCTCCATTGATCACATTAAAAGCAGGAATTGGCATGACAAGCTCTTTTGTTCCGGACAATTCCTGGATGTGCTTGTACAATGGTAGTTTCTTTGCTCCTGCGCCGGCCCTGCATACGCTTAAAGATACTCCTAATATTGCATTGGCCCCCAGTTTTGATTTGTTCGCTGTTCCATCGATTTCCAGCATGATGGCATCAACATCAGCTTGGTTTCTTATCAAACAAGAAAATACCAAAACTCAGAAACTTGAAAGAACTAGTAATACGTAACGAGGGAAGATTAAAAGTGGCTTGAGGAGCAAAATACTGAATTACAAGTGACAGCCACTCTAATCAAACAGCTAACGAATGATTAAATAGCATCCATTCTATAGCTATGGCTATCTATGAGCTTCTTTTATTGGTGCTTTTCCTGGAAAAATTACATTTAGAAGAAAGTATTTTCTTCTTAAACAAACACTCTCAAATGCAAAACATCATAGCTTCAGCTAAAAATGCCATTATAAAAAGGGGAAACACAGAGAAATTCGAAGCTAAAGTCACCTCACATCGATCCCAACGAGCTTAGGACCCAAGATTTCATTAATATTCTTGATAGCATTAAGAACTCCCTTGCCTCCATAAACGCTCTTATCTCCATCTCTAAGCTCCAACGCTTCGTAGATCCCAGTGGAAGCCCCACTAGGAACAGCAGATCGGTGAAGATCATCGGTGAACAGATCAACCTCGATCGTCGGATTCCCTCTGCTATCAATTATCTGCCTCGCCTTCAACGATTTCAGCTTATACTCCTTCAAACCCTTCGTTGACGCCGCCGCCGCCGACGGCGCAGCCGCAACGGAACATCGGACGGCAAGGGAGCGCGACGAAACAGGGACAGAAGCGGTAAAAGTTTGCGGCTTTTGTAGAGATTGAAGGGGAAATGGGGACTGGTTAATGAGGTTGGTGGCGGGTCGAGAAGCTAAAGCCATTGGGGAATCAAACCTGAAGTGGGAGAAGGGAAAAATTAGTGTTTTTAAGGTGAGAAAGTGCAGCGCAAATATACATACCAATATATATATATATAAAGAGAGAGAAAGAGAGAGGGGTGTGGGAAAATCCGCCAGGAAGGTGGCGAAGGGAATGGGCGATGAAAACAGAGAAAAGGAAGGTCGTTGGGGAAGAAGACGGTAGCTGAGTAGGCGTGTATGCTTATTCGGACATGCAGCTACTACATTTCTTTCTTTTCTTTATTTATTTATTATTCTTAAAATTTTGAAGTTAATATCAACATTTATTCCACTATAAATTAAAATTAGAGAAGAAAGTTTTAATTCTTAATTAAATAATTTTATTATCAAAAATCATTTACAAATCAGAACTCAAATTGTTCTTGATTTGTAAATTTTATAATAAAAATATTGTATTAAGGTCAAAAGAAAAATGGCGTTTGACGACAGTAGAGGGGCCATTTGGTAGGGTGAACTTTAAATAGTGCGGGCAAGGGAAGGTGATGTTTCAAATGGGGTCAATGAACCTTGGCTAGGGTGTTACAGTTTGCCCATCCTAATAAAAAGCTTATGCTATAATATTTGTGATCATATGAAATCATAATATCTTTTCAAAGGGACAGATGTTGTAATGGACCTCGTTTATTATCGACTTTAATTGTGATTTTCAATAGCTGCATAAACCCTCTCGAAAAAGTGGTGTTCATTAACACCAACGGCATTAGAAATTCCGAATTCTCTCATTACCTAAGCAGTTGAGGAAGATCCTCTGCCGATGCAAAAGCCTTTATCAGTATAATTCAGTAATTTCTTTGCAATTAGCTCTTTAGCTGACTATCATCAATGTGTCGAAGCTCGACGTGTCAATTAGTTAGCTCACTAGAAGCCACTGAAGCAAGTATCCCCAAATCGTTAGACCCTAATCAGAACTCTCTTTGACATTGGCGAGTGCAAAACCTGGAGGAGGTGTGATTTCCACCCATGAGGCCTCCCGTAGGCTTTTGATATCCTAGCCAGACCTCAATTCGAACTCTATTACAAGTGAAAATAGAGAAGATAAGTAACTTCTTTCAAGTAAAATCTCATCTTATTCTAATCGGTCTTTACAACTATTTATACTCAAATAAAGTAAAATATACGGTAGTTAAGTTAGCTCTCTAATACTTCCAATATTTCCCCTCAATATGGAGAATATATGTTTAATATTCTCATCTTGCCAATGAGAAAATGAAAGGAACTTGGATGCAGAGGTTTAGTAAACATATCTGCCAACTGGAATTTTCAAGGAACGTATAAAAATTTGATGCTGCCGAGTTGCAATTGTTGACTAACAATATGGCAATCAATCTCTATAAGTTTCGTGCACTTATGAAAAACTGGATTAGATGCAATATGAAGAGCAACTTGATTATCACAAAACATAACTGTCGTTTTAGACATATGAACAGCAAAATCTTTTAACAGCGCTTGTATCCATGTAAGCTCACAAGTAGTTTGTGTCATAACACGATATTCAGCTTCAACAATAAACTTTGAAACTGCTTGCTGCTTCTTAGATTTCCATGATATCAAAGAATCACCAAGAAAAATGCAAAACCCGGCAATAGATTTTCTTGACTTGGCACAAGATGCCCAATCCAAATCAACAAAAGTTTTTAGATGTAATTCAAAATCTTTAGAACAAAAAACACCTTGTCCAGGAGTTCCTTTCAAATATCTAAGAACTCGATATGCAACTTGTAAGTGATGCAGCTTTGGTGAAGCAATAAATTGACATAAGCGACCAACTACATAAGAAATATCTGGTCTTGTAAAAGTAAGATATAAAAGTTTTCCAATAAGTCTCCTACAGATACTCGGATCATCTAGTAAGGAGTCTTCATCAGAAAATTTGAAATTTTGTTCCATAGGAATAGAAACTGGTTTGCAGCCCAAATACCCAGTTTCATTCAACAATTTCAAAGTATAATAACGCTGATTTAAAGTAATACATGCACTGTTTCTTGCCACTTCCAATGCGAGGAAGAAATGGATTTCCCCCAAGTCCTTTAACTTGAATTTATTGTCAAGTAGCTTCTTGATTGATGTAATATGATCAATGGAATTTCCATCAATTATCACATCATTAACATAAATCAAAATAGCAGTAAATATGTCGTTAGAAGACTGAACAAACAAAGAATGGTCAATAGATGACTATTGAAATCCAAGACCAATAATAGCAGTGAAAATTTTTGAAAATCATTGCCTAGATGCTTGTTTTAGCCCATACAAAGACTTATTTAGCTTGCAAACTAACGGTTGCTCCCCCTGTTTAGAAACTCTAGTTGTCATGTATCCTGGTGGCAACTGCATTTACACTTTTTCATTCAATTCACTATGTAAATGTCAACCACGTATTGCAGCAAGAGATAACAAAAGTTTGATTGTAACAAACTTTTGCTACGGGTGAAAAAGTGTCTAAATAGTCAACTCCTTCTTGTTGGGTATACTCTTTAGCCACCAATCGTGCTTTGTACATCTCTATCGTTCCATTTGCATGATATTTAATCTTGTAAACCCATTTAAACCAATCAGCTGCTTTCCAAGAGGTAATAGTTGTCCTCTAGTGCCTTAATTTCAGCACACATTACCTCTCACTATTCAGGAGATTTCTCAGCTTGGTGATAGAACTTAGATTCCAATTTGGAAGAAATTACCAAAGTGAGATTTTTATAAGAATTGGACTATATATGATAGGATAAATGGTTTGATAAGGGATGCTGAATATGAGAAACATAATTACCATTAGTTAAATAGCAATGATTATCTGTGATATATGAAGGAGGTTTAGAAACTCGTCTAGAATGATTATCTGGTTTGTCACAAATATCAGAATAATTGGGCACTGTTTGAGTAGAATTTGAAGTATTTGAAACAGCTCAAGAAAAATGAAATGAAATACCAAAATTTTTATCAAGTTCTGATATAAATGGTAAAATATTTTCATGAAAAATCACATTTCTGGAAACAAGAATTTTATTTATCTCTAAATCTAGAACTGTAACATCCCGATATAAAATTCCCAAAATTTATCTAATCTTTCCAAAGAAGAATCAATCAAACCCTAATTACAACCAATCATAATCAAATTCTTCAATTTAAGAAAGTTAACCCTAATCGAGAGATTTTTGCTTTTCTGAAGCAAATCACTCTTAATCAAGAAACCTTCCTAAATTGACATTGAACCTACCTTCAATTCTTGTATGATTCATAAACTTACATAAAAGGAATAAATTTCAAACCTACCTCTATAAATTGGAAGCTCGGTGAAGGGATGAAAACACACATTCACTCATCTCCATCACTCTCTGTAAACCTCTTTGGCTAAATCGCCCATCCACCGAAACTCCGACCACCACACATCATCCAGAATCAGGCAAAATCCTCAACCTTCGACGAAGCTTCATCTCTGTCTGCGATGAAATCCATCTCTAACCAAACTCTCTCTTCCCGTGCGAACTCTCCTCCTGCCAAACTCTTCCAGTGTGACAAAAACTCCTCCTACCGCAACCACTGACGATGAAACAGAGGGCAAAGCTCTCTCATCACAAATCAGAGAAACAAAATCTCTGTCGGCCGAAGGATGAAGAGTGAAGAATGAAGAAGAAGAAGCAGATCGACTAATTGAATGAGCCAACCGAACTGGTCCATTTTAAGTGAACCGGACCAACCCAACTCAACCGGATCGAACCCAATCCAACAAACCAAACTAGTCCAGTCCAACCAAACCGAATCAAACCCAGACCAACGAACCAAACCAATTGGACCAACTTATCAAACCAACTCGACTCGAATTCAACTTCGATCCATCTAAGATCTTTATCAGTAACGAATTTCTACCTAAATTCCTTTCAAATATTATTATTATTATTATTTTATGAAGAAATTAATCGGTAAATCCTTTTGGTAGACTAGATTATTTGAAGACTCGGGAATCCCTAAATCATTTACTCTCTCGGAATCCAAGTAAGTAAAACACTTACAACGTTTTGGCTATAGGCCCTACATCACAAGACGTATATTATTTTCCTCATACTTATTTTATTATTAAATTTTGATATTTTACTTGGACATGCACATTTAGGCATTGAAACACGATATAAATAAAAATAAAAATTGATAGGTAATCTTGTATGTATGTGAATCTTATGGAATTGACGGAAAAACTCTGAGATGGCTAATGAAAGTCTGAACGCATGAAACCTTGCGATAGCTAATAAAAGTCTGAAGCTTGGTAGAAATTTTTGAGATGGCTAATGAAAGCCTGAACGCATGAAACCTTGCGATAGCTAATGAGAGCTGGAAGCTTGGTAGAAATTCTTGAGATGGCTAATGAAAACCTGAACGCATGAAACCTTGTGATGACTAATGAAATCTTGAAACTTGGTAGAGCTAGAAAATGAATTCCAACCAGTATGTAACTTAAAGCAGGAAAACTTGGTAACGCATGAGATTAAAACATTTATGCACGTGTTTTTACTTACTGAGTTTATCTCACCATTTAGTTTTGTGATGTATGTGAATTTTTAATAAAAGATGAATTTGAGCTGATCGAGAATTTTTCCGAGATAGAAGAGCATACAGAGGGAGATATTGAGAATTTCAATAATAGGTCAGATAATTAAATTTTATTTCAGTTTTAATGTTTTAGAATAAACCCTATTTAGTGTTTCAACTCGATTTGAATAGATTCCTTTTGTATTAAGATTTTATAAATTCTGTTTTATTTAATGAAATTTTAAATTAATGTTTCTTATTCATAATTATTTTATAAAGATTATTTAATGAGATATAATTAATATGACAAATCCTAATAAATAGACTTCAATTACTTTGCTAATAAATATAATTGTTTTATTAAATGTTTCCCCCTTAAATAATAATTCTGTAAATTAGAGTTTATAACTACTTAATTGAACTTAATTTGTAAATCAATTTATGGAAAAATTTTAGGGTTTTCAATATGGGGGAAAACTAAATTTAGGGTCGTTACAAGAACTTTGTATTCTTTGTACTTCACGGGATAGCCAAGACCTACACCAGATTTGGCTCTTGTACTAAATTTATCTCGAGTACTTTTCAAAGTAGATACAAAACATAAACATCAGAACACTTTGATATGGGCATATGAAGGAACTTTGGCATTCAACCTTTGAAATGGAGTTTTGTTTGACAAAATTTTGGAAGGAATTCTATTTATCAAGTAAACAGCAGTGAGTTTACAATCTCCCTAAAATTTTAAAAGAAGATTCAATTGAAAGAGTAGAGACCGAGCGACATTAAGGATGTGTTGATGTTTTCTCTCCACCACCGAATTTCGCTGTGATGTTTCAACACAAGAACAATAATGAATGATTCCTTTTGTTTTATAAAAATCATCAATTGAAAATTTCAAAGCATTATCGGTTCTAATACTTTTAATGGTCAAATTGTATTGATTTTTAATCATCTGTACATACTGATGAATGATTTTAGTCACATCAGATTTATGTTGATGTAGATATGTCCAAGTGGCTCTAACATGATCATCAACAATAGTAAGAAAGTATTGACAACCATCATGAGTAGGAACATGAAAAGGACTCCATACACTCAACCACATCTCTCTCATTTGCCATCCTTTGATTTTCTAAGTCTCAAATTGATATATCTTCACTACATGGACTTAGATAAACATAGTAGCACACTTTAATACCCATTTTGAGGGTATTGTTAATAAATATACATACAAATATAATGATTATACAATTAAGCATAAATCTCAATAAACAACTTATAATTCCAATCAAAATATTCATCATCAAAATAATTGAGTCTAACACATTGAGGGTAACAAGTGGATCTATCATCAATATTTGACTTCTGATTTGAGAAAAACTATCACTTAATCCCATTAGAAATTGCATAATAAGTTCATGCTGTTGATGTTCAATTAAGTTCTGGCACCTCCACAAGAACAGTTAGGTATAGGCCTAAACTCTTAAAGTTCATCACACATAGTCTTGAACTTTGTATAATAGGAGTTTACATTCATTGTTCCTTGAGTTAAATAAATTAATGAGTTTCAAATTTGATAAATACTAGGCACATTACTTTGATTAAATCTGTCATTTAGATCCTTCCAAACCTCCATTGATGAGTTTAGGTATAATAAGTTGTCTGCAATTTCCTTGACCACAAAGTTTATCATCCAGGATATCACTATGCTATTACACTTGTTCCAGGTGTTAAACTTTGCATCTGTCGGATATGGACGTTGAATTGTTCTATCCACGAACTGCAGCTTATTTTTGGCATTGAGTGCCATAATCATCGCACTCTTCCAGGTGTGATAGTTTGCTCCATTCATCAAGTGCGAAACTAAAACAAGATCAGGATGATCAGCGTTTTGTAAAAAAGAAATGGATCATAGGGTTTTCTACCGGAGATCCAGAAGAAACGGGGAAGATAGCGGCTGAACTTCTTCCTATTGAAT
The DNA here is from genome assembly GCA_022433065.1 of Begonia loranthoides. NCBI lineage: Eukaryota > Viridiplantae > Streptophyta > Magnoliopsida > Cucurbitales > Begoniaceae > Begonia > Begonia loranthoides. The sequence continues at coordinate 8,400,325 of CM039471.1, forward strand.
CAGTCAATTTTCCTTTACTCATTGTAAAAGAGAAATAAAAAAAAAATCTCAGAAGGACATCTAATTCAACTACTCAATTACAGAAGAACAAGAAAAGATAAGTAGTTGATTTTCAACATCGAAAACAACAACAATGCGAAAAAATTTCGGAGTAATAGTTTTGATACCATATTACAAGTGAAAACAGAGAAGATGAGTAACTAACTGCTTTCAAGTAAAATCCCGTCTCATTCTAAACGGTCTTTACAACTATTTATGCTAAAAAAAAGTAAAATATACCGTAGTTATTAACAATATAAAAATAACGACTACAAGTTGCTACGTCAGCGCTCTAATACTTCCAACAAACTCTCTTTGACATTGGCTCATACCAGGTCAAACATAACTGGAAGAAGATGAAACTGAAGCATTTCGCTTGAAAATCTACATAAAATTCTCAGTGGAATCAATAATGCAACAAGGGAATGAAGAAAGGGAAGAAAAGAGTGATAATTTGAGCGAAGCGAGGAGGTAGAAGAGTTAGGAAGGTAGATTTGCAGTGGAGATGGGAGAAGTAAAAGAGAAATAGGCAGCAATGGAGAGAAGAGGGTGAAGACGGAGAGTACAGTGACAGTGAATGATTGTAGCAGGGAAGATTTCATCCACAAGACATGCCCGAATATCGTGGTTAGGGCTTGCTAACAGATATCTGCAAAAACTCTTGGTTTTTTTGTCACAAATCCCTGTCCTTTGATTGATTTCTCTCGTTAATAACTTGACATAGAATTACATAAATGAATGAACAATACGTGAAAGTAGATGATCATACTTACTTTAAGATCAAGAATCTTGATACAGGAATGGAGAAAAGTAGAACAGAGCACATATTTTAGGCTCCCTCATTGATGACACTCAAAGAATTACGGATTCGATAAAGTTCCTACGATAAACACGCTTCACGTAATTGAGTTATGTTCTTCCAAAACATAACGTGAAGCATCGTCTTAATCAGCCCCTGGTAGTAACTTTTGCCCAGATCGGCCGGTTAAGCTTCTCGTGCCGAATCGTCTGGTTGATGCGGGGATGACTTGTGATGGTGAGATGACCTCAGCAACTGAGAAGTTAAATGTTTCCGTTCCTAAACGACTTTGCAGCCAACCCTTCCTTCCCGAAAATCCATCAGCCACAATCCAAGTATTCTTAAATCCAAAGCTTGTTAATGCTTTTGCCACTGTTTTAGCCGAGTCCGAGTACCTGAACAGCTTATAAATACATAGTTAGAACTAGAAAATAGAGACTGCATAAAGTGTTAATTAAACTGTCGTGAAGAATATCGCACGAGTCGAGGATGACGACGTCGGAGCCTTTGTTGATTTTCTTGAGATATGAAATCTTTATTGCCCCGATTTCCCCTTCTACTTTCTTTGTATCCCGGACAGCTCCTTTTAACTTGCTCGGTAGTTCTTCCAAGCTGAAAATTAAAGAGAATGACAAAGGAAGAAAAATAGATAAATCTCTGCATTTTTCCACATCATTTACTTACGGAATTGCAATCATCCTGTTCTTCACACTTGAGGGAAGACGAGGAATCCCGGCCTTCTCCTTATCTTTCTCTGATCTTATGTCAATAAGAAGGTGGTTTTTAGTCGATACTAGATCAAGGGCTTGAGCAGGAGTAAGTTCACCTAAGGTACATGCATAAGACACGCTTAGTCAAACTCTCTCGTTGTGCACTAACTCGAATCGATATTCGCATAAGACCCAAAAAATTGTTAGGTCTTCATTAATTAATATTCAAACCAATCACTGCTCTTGATTCTTAAAAAGTAAATGCGGGGTTATAGTAGTTCAACAGATGAAGAGAATTATAAAAAAACAAGAAAAAAGTCACCTTTAAACCCACGAAGATAGAATGCGATGACTGACCAAATGGGAGGAAAGAGGAGATAAGCAAGAAACAATGCACTGGCCGCTTCGGCGAGTACAAGAGGATCGGTGGTTATGATGGTCTTAAGAGTGGAAGAAGCTACCGGCTTTGCCACTTCAATCACTTTACCAGTTTGCTGAGCTGCAACCTGTAATCAATGTAGAACTTCAGAAATTAAATTGGTATTGAAACTGATCCAACGATGGGAAAGGATAACTCCATGCAATGGAGGAGTTACAGAAGGTGTTAGAGTTTGTATGATTTGATTTCCAATTGGGCCAAGTCAGTCTCATATTCAGTATTAGGTTTTTTCTCAAATTTCGTATTTTCTTTTTCTGTTGATTGTTCCATTTCTAATAGATGGCTATGGAAATCTATTCACACTCTAAGGTAAACATCTTCAACTATGGTAAATGACAGCATAAACAACAAATGGCTAAGCTACTTCAGAGATCTATGTCTTCATAGAAACGGATGGAGAGCTGAACCGAGGGTGGAATTTATCGCCTTCATTAAATGTAACTTGCGAAACTCCACAGACAATATACTTAAGAAATAGTGCCTCGAATTTTCGTCTCCTGTAATTGCTGAGAATTGAGAATAAAGTGAATGGAAAGGCAGAGGTGGAAGAACCTTAGCAGCATTGAGAACAGGCTCTGTGTCAATGCCAGAGCTCTGAATTGCCTCTTGAGCTTTCTTTGAAGCCTCTGAAATGGCCGGAGAAGCAACCTTTAAGGCCTGTTCTCCAGCACGCTGTACAATCGGAAGCGCTGTGTCTACCCCAGGCTTCAGAGCACTTCCCACAGATTCAACGATACTCTGTGTGGTATTCAAGATACTAGAGCCCACTTCCTGAGCAGCATCTATCGTCTTCTCCACCTAGAATTTGTATGAAAAATGCGATTCAGAATAGAGGAATCGCCCTAATTTTGCTTCAAGAAGAAAAGCACGGCCTAAGCCAAAACGAAAAAAAGAAACCGCACTGTCAAAACTGAAATGCTATTAAACAGTTGGCCCCTACTTCAGTAATAGAAGAGACGATCTGTTCTTTGTTAAGAGCCCTGGCTTCAAAAGGGAGAGAGAAAAGGGTCAAGAGAGAGATAGAGGTTGAAGTAGACAATGCAACGGAGGCGGGCCTCCAATGGGGTTTTGAAAAAGCCCTGGCTCTAACAATGGAGGACAAAGGAGGAGGAGGATGAAGGTTAGAGTTAGGGATGGCGGAAGCTCGGATATGCATCTTCATCGCCATGGTCGCCACCTCTAACACTCAGTGGAGCAGAGACAGAGAGACAACGATGGATCTCCAAGGATTTGTGATGAGAAATGAATGGCAGGATGCGGAGAGATTTGCCACCGATGAAATGCCGGTCTCTTTCCTCTTATAGACTCTCATTTTCTACGTAATCTCCTTCTCTTTATATATATGTGGATAATCTATTATTAATTAGTATTATATTAGAAAAAAATATCAAATCAACCATTAAACTATTTTTATTAATAAATTAATTATTGAACTATAAAAAATTAACAGAGTATATACAACAGTTACATTTTCTATTAAATAGTATTAATCCACATAGGATTGTCGTTGATACGCATAGAATTGTCGTTGATACACATAAGATTATCGTCGTTTCTGTAGAGGAACGTTGTTGATTCGTAGAGGAACGTCTGTAAATAAAAAAATCATCGTCTTCTTTATAGAAAAACACAGACAAACTGTGATTTCTCATAGACTATAAAACAATATAAATCATTTGAAAACTAAAATATTAACATTCTTTTGCAAAATCTTCTAAATTATAAAATTAAAATCTTTTAAATCTATTATTTTACAAATTCTGAAATCTTATAAATTCATTCTCCATAGATATTAACTCTTTTTCATTGAAAGTCTCTTTTAAAATCACGAGTTCTTTCCATTTTTTTCATGGGTATTTGTTCTTCTCCACTGTGATTTTCAGAAAGTTAACGGCAATATTTGCGGCGGCGATTTTTCATAGTTCAGTGTTTAAGTTGTTAGCAAAAATATTACAGTGGTTGACTTATTATTGACTATAAAGTACGATGATTGATTTGTCATTTTTCCTATATTATAATTTGGAGAAAGTACAAATTTACTAGGGGTGGAATCGGTTCGGTTCAGTTTTTGATCGAATTAGAACCGAACCGATTCGGTTTGGTTTTGGTTTTGGAAAACCGAAACTGAAACCGAACCAAGGATTGTGAAAAACTAAACTGAAAACTAAACCTCGGTTTTGGTTCTAATCGGTTTGGTTTCGATTTCGGTTTCGGTTCAGTTTTTTCATGCCATCAATTTTTATGTTTTCAGTTTTATATTCGGTTTTGAGGTCGGTTCGGCAATTCTGTTCTTTCGATCTTTTCGGTTTAATTTAGCAAAAATAATTAAAAATATACAATCTAGAATCACATTTCACATAATATACAGTCCAAAGTTCAGCTTTTTCACATTTCACATAATCCTGCTAGCAAACCAAGAAGTATAAAAACTAGAATATAGTATAAAAACTAGAGAAGAGTCATCAAACATTCAAACTTCACTCCAGAGTCATCAAACTTCAGCTTAGAGATATCAGACTTCACTTTAACATTTCATCTCTCCAGAGAAAAAATACCATAAGTCTAAATAAAATGCATAACTCTATAATGCAAAACAACACAAATAGATCTAGATCTCTCATCTCTGAAGAAAAGAAAGTAACTAAACATAACATAAATATAAAGCATAACAGAAAGTAAACATAACATAAATTTAAAGCATAATAAGAAAATAAACATAACAGAAATTTAAAGCATAACATAAAGTAATTAAACATAACAAATTTAAAACATACATAACAGGAAAGTAACTACAAACATACGTAACAAGAACCTTGCGTTCAAATCCAAACATACATAACAATAAGAAAATAATTAAACATAATAGATTTATCCAATTCCAAACATACCAAATTTAAAATACAAACATAACTACAAAGTAATTAAACATTTATGAAACAGAAATTCCATAAAAACAACAACGATTAGACAAAAACAAAAATTCCATAAAAACAAAAATTCACCTGAAATCATTGATTTGGAACTGGAAGCATTGCTTGTGAAGAAATGACCTAAAATTAATAATTTCAAATTGGGTGTGAAGACTGTGTTTATGGATTTCAAAAATATAAACAAAGCTATGAGACTGGGAAGATTGATAAACCACTGAAAGCCGAACCTGTGAACTGTGAAGATTGCACCGTGAGACTTCAACCTGCGCTGGAGTGGAGACATCAGTCAGTGAGTTCAAATCGCCTATGTTCAGCTAATGAGTTTGAATCATTGATGTCCGGCTAGAGCGTCTACTTCTGAGAGAGAAAGTTCATCGTCACTCGTCAATGTTCGCCTTCAGCTAGAGAGACTGCGAGAGAGAGTAGGGTTGGGTCGGTCAGCTTGTAGTTGTGGTTTCGGGAGATGGAGATTGGAGAGGGATGCGAGCAACTAATGAGCGGCTAGACCTAGAGAGAATGAGAATAGACTGAGAGAGAGACGAAGGGAGGGATGGGTTTTCCGGCCGGACAACTTAGCAAGAGGCGCTCAAAGCTCAAGGGATGGGGATTTTTTTTTAATCATCGGGTTGGTTCTCTGGTTACCCGGTTTTTACCCCACAGATAGGGGTGAGAATCAGTCCGGTTTGAACTAGGTAACTGAACTGAACCAAATAATTTTAGTCAGTTTGGTTTGAATTTATTTTTCTAAAAAATTAGGTTATAACCAAATCAAACCGAATAGAAAATTTTGATTCGGTTCTCGATTTTTTGAGGTAAAAACCGGGTAACCTGAAACCGAATCGAAAATTTAAATAAAAAAAATACCGAGAACCCTCTCTCGGTGTCTCTCTCTCGACTTGACTCGATCCTCACTGTCTCACTCTTTAGGTCTAGCCACACTAGCTTTGCTCTCTCTGACCCGTCTCCCTACGACTTGCGACACAACCTCATGCCGCCACGCCATCACACCGACCCTCTCAGTGTAATATCTCAACTTTTATATCGGAATTTAAAATGGATAAATTGAAAAATAATTGGAGATATTTGAATTAGTCGAATAATTATCAGGATATTACCAAGGAAGAAATTGTTAGATTATAAATTATGGGAAATTATTGAATGATAATCAGGATTAAGTTAGGAAAAATAATATATGGAATAATTTATGAAGGGAAAGTAAATAAATTAAATTAAAAGAAATGGGGGAGAAGGAAACCGGTTCTTCCTGAACCGGTTTGAGTTGAAGGAGAATCAAAATGGTCGCATGCCATTTTGATGAGCGACGACCTGCAGGTGGCGAAGGCGACGCGAAGACAAAGGCGAGACTGTGAGCAAGTCGAGAGTCGGCAACAGGGAGTTAGGTGCTGGACTTCGCGTAGCGAGTGCTCCTCTGCGATGGTCTACTGGTCACAGCTCGGTGAACGACAGGTTGCCGCAGTTAGGGCTCAGGAATGCAACTCCCGACGATGTCTCGAATCGTCGGCTGTGGTAAGTTGGTGATTTTGCATTTCGGTTTCTCCTCCATGAAATTTTGAATTGGGCATTCAGTAGTCTGAATTGGCGAAATGTGGCTGTGGATTTGCTTCGGTTGGAGATGGCGTGAACATCTGGGGATTAACCACGAACCATGCGTTCGCACTGGACCAGACCGGAGCTGGCTTCCTACAGCTCCTCCTCTGGCAAGCTTTCCATGTGGCAGTTGCTGGTTGGACCACCCTCCTTGAAATGGGCAATTATCTCCCAACCTTGCGTCTGTGGCAGTCTCCTCCTTGGCTATAAATGGATGGCAGTAACAAATTGTAGCAGGTGATGTGTTCTGTATTATTACAGAGTGTGATGGAGAGAAAAGCTCTCTGTGATGGGCTGAGTGAATCTGCTGATGAAGGATAAGAGACAGGATGGTTGAGGTTGAGAATTTCCTCCCTAGATGTGTAGTGAAACTCTCTGGAGAATTTTGAAAGTTGTGGCCAAAGGAAAATGGGATGAAACTCCCTGCTCCTAGCTTCGGGTGCCTCTGGCATGATGGTTTTCTCCCTCTTTTTCTTTACAGATTAAGTTATGTTAAGAGCATGAAGATATGGTGTATTATTGCTTGAAATTGGTTCTATTGGTTGGATATATCCTCTGGGAGTAAATGTTGCCCTACTAAAGTTTGTGCTTTAGTTTGATTATTGTCGAGTCTATTGAAGTGATATTCTGTTGTTCAGCTTCTGCCACTGAATTATTAGTTAGGATTTGGAAATTGTCTATGACGGTAGAGGCTTAAATTGTTGAGATTATTCTATAGGATGACTTGTTAATCTTTGTTATTTTGGGTGTCGTTGGTTACTGATATGTGTGGTGTTTAAAGTGGAAATGTTAACTATTTGTGTAAAGATAAAAGATTATGTTATGTTGATGGGATTAATGGGTATTGTTAAATTGAGAAAAGTGAATAATGTCCTATACGATATTGTTGGCTATGAGGAATGAATGATTAAGGATATATGAAGTTGACTTTGTAAATTATTCACTCGATAATTCCATGTTAAAGTAGAAGTTAAATGGTTCTTACTCTACTCTGGGAATAGGTTATTATGATGGAATACTATCTAGTTTTGTGAAGTAAGTTCTCTATATTATCATGTCACATTGATGGAATGAACAACTGTTGTAGGTTGTTGCTATTTAGTTACGTATGTTGAATATTGTAGAATTATATTTGTGGAGCAGTTAAGAAATTAAGTTGAATATGAGACTGTTAAGGCGTTTTAAGTTGTCATGCTCTTCATCATTGGGTTTTAATTAGTGGAGTAAGAATAATGAACTATATGAATGAGGTTGATAATATGTGGTTTTAATAATTTTCCATTTAATGGTTTTGAAGGTACTAAGACGATTGACATAATCGCATTGAAAACTCCAGGTAAGTTGATACTTACTGTGTTTTGGTCTTCGGACTCTACTTCATAAGAGTTAGGATTGCACATTGTGTGTTCTTTTAATGATATGTTTATTAGGCATTTATATCATCATATAAGACTGTATGTATTCACGAACATATTGCATGACATAATTAATATATGTAAATAGGGAGCGTTGTGATAGGGGTTAGCTACGTGGAATCTAGGGTTCACCTTTCCCCCGTTCTGAAATCTCCAACGTCTTTAACAAAAGTGAGGATATCGGCATGTGGAACTCCCCCGATGGATATATCTCCTCGTCGGAGTGACTGGTTAGACCACATGACCCTATGGAGTATTCCACCCTGACTTCCAGAAGAGATACGGTTCTCTTCTGTAATACATTGTATGATCATGCATCACATCTGCATAGCATTTCACTTACTGAGCGTTAGGCTCATTAGTTAGGTCTTGTGATGTAGGTATGTACGAACAACAAGAGAACAGGTAAAATATAGTTGATGAAGGATTTGCATGGGTGGATCTTGTGGCTCGCTAGGCTAAATGGCGTAAGAAAGAGAAAAAAGTTTTGTAAAGAGTTTTGTATTTAAATCATAAAGGAAAATAGTGGTATTTATTATATTTTTTTTATTTCTTAAAGTCTTCCGCTGCAATTTATAAAAGAGTTTTAAGTAAAGAGATTAACGATTGGGTTTTACATGAGAAAAACCTTCCAATGTATTTATAAAAAAAAAATTTTAAATTTCACGCAATTTTAAAGTAAAGAAAAACCGGGTCGTTACACTCAGTCTCTCTAGCAGAAGGTGGACATCGACGACAAACTCTCTCTCTCAAAGTCAGACTGTAACACCCCGAAGATCATTTTATCCGTATATCCAATGTAAACTATTTTGAGATGATTAAAATATTACGTTGTGTATTGAGGTGTGTTATATTATGGGGCGTAGTTGTAGGGAAAATATTATGGGATGAAATTTAAGTTGAAAAATATGACGAAAATGTTGTTCTGGACAGTTCTGGACGCATGTGGACGCTATGAGGATGAGAAATGGCATCCGCAAGCCTTTAGAACTGCATTCAGGAACTTGGGGAGAACACAAGACGGATTCCTAGTGTCCTAACTCGCCCCTATCTCTATGCGGATGAATGTGGACGAGGATGGAAGTGTCCGATTTGAATCTGTCCGATTTATGGACACATTCGAACGAGTGCAGACGCTATATGCGGATGCCATTTTGCGTCCGAATGTCGCTTGCGGACGAGAATGACGAAGGTTGGGACGCATTTTCTCATCCCAATTCACTGTGTTGGTAGCAACAGTGCTGTTTTCGAATGCATGCGGGCTCGGAGAGGATGTAAAAGTGCGTCCGAAACTTCCCAGATCTGCAATTATTTAGGGAAAAATTTATGAAACGTTGTCATTTTTCAATTTAAGACGCTCAACCAGATGACAAGGAGACAAACCCACGCCTCCTCCACCTTGTGCAAGGTACGATTGTCTCTAGGTTAGTTAGGTTAGTTATTGCGTTGGGGTCATTTTAATCTAAATTTCTGGCAGAGGGGTGGGGGGTGTGCTTAGAGAGCTCGTGAGCATTCGGGAGCTGGGAGGAGTTGTGTGATTTCCTTCCAAGTGCTTAGTTAAGTGAAGTGTGTGGAAGTGAAGCTTTGGGACCTGAAAATTTTGGTTAGGAGTTGCTGTCCATGAGAAATTCTTCAACAAAAGGGTAAGGGTAAGGATTTGGGTATAGTCTTGGCCATTTGGAGGCCCTACCCACAATTAGTGTGTGTGAGTTGTGCTAACTAGTTGTTGTTAAATTCCTATGGATTTCCTTTGACTGATGATTTCTTGTTGTGTGGTTTATTTCTATAATTTTCTCTACTGCAAATGCTGAAATGAAATGATTAGAGAAGAAAAGAAATGAATGATGAATGGAAAGTTATAGGATGATATGATAAGCATGAATGAGTTATGAACTTCATAAGCCATGATTCTGTTTTGTGAAGTGTCTTTGTAACATACCAAATTTAAATTCCCAAATTGGGTACATCTAATCAATCAAAACCCTAATTGGAGAAATTAAAATTCAATTTCTTAATTTAGGAATTTAAATCAACCCTAATCAATGAATTTTCTATTATCAAATTAAATTATTCTTAATTAAGACAACTTCATATATTTACAGAAATTTTCTAAAACAATCTTATTAAACTTTCCTCTATTTAAGTCAATCTACCCTAAATTAAATTGGTTTCCAAATTGTGTTGTCATGTATTATGAAAATTTTCAAAATCAACTTCATTCTAATAACTCTATTTCCTAATCAAAATCTCATACTAATTAACTTCCAAAAGTCCTACACAGAATCGATCCATATCAGGAAATTTTTCATAATTTCCTTCTATGTCAACGAATCTGGCCTCAAGAATGGGTAGGTTCAAGACGCTCTTTCAAAGGAAAATGGTGAGACCTTCCCTTATAAATTGAGGGTCTCACCAAGCTAAAAACTCACACTAAAAATCGATGGAAATTCAAAGCTCTCTAGAGAAGCTTACCTCTGCCGCGAAAAAATCCCTCCCGAAACAAAATCACCTCCACCCGAGCTCTTCCCGTGCGAATCCTTTCCTCCGACGAACAACGAACTGGTCCAGCTCAATCAAATCGAATTAGCCCAGCTGATTCGACTCGAATCAATCCAATCCAACCGAACACACCTGACCCGAATTCATCTCCGATTCAATTTAAGGATTTTAACGGTTACGAAATTCTACCCAAACTCCTTTCAAATATTATTATTATTTTATAAAGAAATTAATTGATAAATTCTTTTGATAGACTAGATTATTTGAAGATTCAGAAATACCCTAATCCTTTACTCTCTCGGAATCCAGGTAAGTGGTACACTTACAACGTTTTGGCCTACATCACAAGGCATATAATATTTTCGCTATATTTATTTTATTATAAAATTGTATATTTTTATTCTGTCATTCACGATTAGATATTAACACATGATATAATCAAGATAAAAATTATTGGTCATCTTGCATGTGTATGAATATATGGAATTGACGGAACTCTGAGATGGCTAATGAAAGCCTGAACGCATGAAACCTTGTGATAGCTAATGAAAGCTTGAAACTTGGTAGGGCTGGAAAATGAATTCCAACCAGTATGTAACTTTCAAACTTAAAAACTTGATAATGCATGAGATTAAGCATTTATGCACGTGTTTCCACTTACTGAGTTTATCTCACGTTTTAGTCTTGTGATGTAGGTGAATTTTTAACAGATGATGAATTTGGACTGATCGAGGATTTTCCCGAAGTAGAAGAGCATACAGAGGAGAATATTGATTATGACAACGATGGGTCAGCAGAATGAATTTTACTACAGTTTTAGTATTTCGAGAAAGACTTTAATTAATGTTTTAGTTTTATTTGAATAAGTTTTATATTTGGGTTTCTCAATAAACTAAGTTTGATTTAATAAAGTTTTAATTAGATGTTTAATGAGATATGATTATTAGGATTAACCTAATAAATGACTTTAAACTATTATGTTATTTTATTAAATGATTCCGCTATAAATAAAGATTTTATTAACTAAGTTTGTAATTTAGTGTTTATAATTACCAGATTAAACCTAATTTTGTAAAATCAATTTAGGAAAAATTTTAGGGTTTTCAAAATTGGGAAAATATAATTTGGGACGTTACAGTCTTACTTGCTAAATTACCTTTTAATACTTGTTAAAATTGGTTTGCTTGCTGAAGATCTCCTTAATCCGAGCATGATTAGTGAATTAGCTTGATAGTTGTAATATTAACTCTTGAAATAAGCATGGTTGTTTCTCATATTATTGGTTAAGTCAATAGATGTAATTTATAATGTTTTTATCTCTTGGTTCTGGTTAGGAGCTATAAATATTCTAGATTTAGTTAGCATCAATTCGTTTAGCACGTTTCTTGCCATATTAAATTATCAAGCATATTTCCAATTGTCATTCGTTAAGTAGATTTCCATATACAATCTATCAAGCATGTTTCTATTAGCTAGTTTTTGAGTATATTTCCAAGCATGATTAGTTAGATAACTCGCAGTATATTTCATTTGTAGAAGCATAATTTCTAAAAGCTAAGCATGTTGTCCATATTCGCTGTTGTATAATTTCGTTGAGCATAACAACACGTAAATTGTTAGCACGTCACTGTCATTATAAGAAGCACGTATGTTACTTTCGAACGTATGAGATCTGTTAGTTCTTTCGTTTATAATTGATTATGACTTTAGTTAGTATCAATTTATCGAGCATGTTTCTAATAGTATCAAAATAGCAAGCATGTTTCTATTAGTTATTCATTGAACACGTTCTATTGTTCTATTAACCGATCGTTAAGAATGTTTCCATGAATTAATTGTTAAGTATGTTTCCGTTATTAGTTGGTTTCGATTTATTAGTACGTTTCAATTGTATTCGATTATTAAGCATGTTGCTGTTTTCTATTGTGTGTTGAGCATGTTTATGTTTTGTTTCATTTAGATGAGTATGCCTAATTAGTCTAACTTGATGCCTTGTAATTATAAATCAAGCATATTTCCATAAATCATTTGTTTAGCACGTTTCCATTAGCTAATTATCAAGCATGTTCCATTTAATCATTAATTCTATATCTAAGCTCTTACCTCATTATTAAGCATGTTAATTTGCTTAGATACCTCGTAGTTAATACTCTATGTTCCTCTTATCCTTATTTTTATTTGCGTCAACATGCATCATGATAATAAAAACAAGTAGAGAGTGTCACCTCGGGTTGGTACTTACATGCATTAAGTGAGGAAAAATGATAAGGAAATGAAAGAAAAGAAAAGAAAAGGGAGTTGGGGGGCGGTTGGGTAGTCGGATCTAGTCTGGCAGCTAGGCGAAGCCCCTACTTTATTTGGAACGGGAACCTAGTTGCCCACAGGAGGTTAGTCTGATCAACTATATCATCCCATACGGGTCCTCCAATCTCAAGCTCGATGTATGAGTAAAGAACGAACGAACGTAACAAAAAGATTGGTGTGGGCGGTATCTATTCCAAAAAGAACTAAAAAGAGACATAAGCATAATGCATAAACCTCAAATTCCTTACTGGGCCTTAGGTTCACGTATTACTTGTGGTGTAGGTAATGAGATGATACTGCATGGAGCAGAGGATGACGCATTTTTCGTCGAGCCTGCCATGTATCCGGACGAATCACGACCCGAGTAGATGAATGACTCAAGAAGAAAATAAATAAATTAACTATTTTGGAAAGATATAGTAATGGGCATGTTTTGTAAAATCTTGTTTTGGATATTTATTATGTTTCTCCTTTGAACCCTAAACTTCATTGATGCATTTATAAATAAAATGTTTACGCTTTACTCTGATTTATTTATACTCTTTAGCTTATTTTACGTTAATTCGTTGCAATTTTACGTTAACTCATTTTAAGTAGATAAAAAGAAAAAGAAAAATTTTTACTCAAAAATTTAAAGAAAAGAAAATTAAGAAAGTACGGTTTTTGGTGCGGGGCATCACACAGACTCTTTAGCCGGACAGTGGCGAGTTGAACAATCTAGTTGGACATTAGCGATTTGAACTCTTTGACCAACATTGTCCATTACGGTCTCCACCCCAGCGCAGGTCGAAGCCGCACGGGGCAATCTTCACAGTTCACAGGTTCGGTTTGTGCCATTGTCGGTGTAACTATATAATTTTTTTCCAACTTTACTATATATTTTTGAAATCCATAAAATGAGTCTTCACACCCTTTCGAAATCTTTGATTTCAGGTCCAATGCGTGTGACAGTTTCTTCATAGGCAACTTCCAAACCAACGATTTCAGTTTAAATTTTTTTAAATTTTAATATATGGCACGATGTTGGTGATTATTGAATGATATACTTGGAATTTCTGACAAATTTTTTGATATAAAATGTTTAGAATTTCTGCTATGTTTGAAATTTTTGTTTTGAATTGTTTAATAACTTGCATATGTTTAATTACTTTGTTGTTATGTTTGGATTTCAAATCTGTTAGTTTGGATTTCAAATTTGTTATGTTTGGATTTCCTAACCTGAATTGTTGAAGAACTTGGATAATTGTTTAATTACTTAGTTGTTATGTATGTTTGGATTTCAAATCTATTAGTTTGAATTTTAAATCTGTTATGTTTGGATTTTCTATTATGAATTGTTGAAAAGCTTACATAATTGTTTAATTACTTTGTTGTTATGTATGTTTGAATTTCAAATCTGTTATGTTTGGATTTCGTTCTTTGAATTGATTAAGAACTTGAATAATTGTTTTGTTTTGTTTTGTCAGTATTTTATAGAAATAGTTAAAATTTGATTAAAATTGATCATGATTTTATGTTTACTCATCTTTTTGTTGCATAATGTAGGAACATAATGAGATAACATTAACGAATTGAAGATTTGGATTCAACACCGCGAAATATTTGATTTTTTATCCATTGTGTTGTTCTTATAAAGAAATGATCAATTTTTTATCATTTGTGTTGTTGCATCACATAATTAGATGAAGCATTTTAGATTGATGGGATTTCTTCTTTGGAGAAATCATTGGTATTTCTTCTAGAGCCTCAGCAAGTCTGATAACTCATTGCTATGAGGGGCATTTTCTAATCATTAATCTCTGGTTTGCTATATTAGCTATAGCATAAGGTTGTATATGTGATTCATTTTTATAAGCAAAAAACTTCTTTTCTAATCATTTTTATACTTTATATTATCAGATTGCTATCATTTTTGCTCTATTCGCTTCTTGTTTTCCTACATTTTAAAGAAGAATAAGAGTTATAGATGTCATTGGAGAAAACCGAAAGAACTGAACCGAGAACCCAACCTCAAAACCTATTACAAAATCGAAAAAATAAAAAATGAAGACATGAAAAAACCAAACCAAAACTGAAATTGAACTGATGATAACCAAAACCAAGGTTCAATTTTCGGTTCGGTTTCTCATTATCCCCAGTTCAGTTTCTGTTTTAAAAATCAAAAATCGAATCGAATCGGTTCGATTCTACTTTGGTAAAAAACCAAACCGAACTGAACTGATTCCCCCTACCCACAGAACCAAGAACTGAACCAATTCTAACCTAGTTTGTTTTTCTTATTAAATTCGAACCGAACCAAACCGATTCTCACCTCTGCCCTCAAACGTGGTGATTAAGCAAGTCAAACCTTTTTTTTTTTAAGAAAACTAATTTGTTGGAAAATTAACATATCAACCACTGTACTTTCGATTAAATGACAAGTCAATCACTGAACAATTTTTACTAATAACTTAAATATTAAACTATAAAAATAAACGAAATAAACACCACAATTATATTTTTTGTCAAATAATGTTGTCGTTCTTCTGCAAAATATTATATTTCCTCTAAGTTTTGTGATATCCACAAAACTTTTGTTTCCATTGGAAAAAATGAGCCAATAATTATGGAGCAAGTGCAACAGAAGAAAATGTAATAAAATTTATTGCCTCAATTATCATAAATTTTAAAAAATATTTATGATTTAATCTTACAATTCCTTTCAAAACTGTGATCAATATTTCTCAGACCTTGAATCTTATTTCTAAGTTCTTCATCTTTCCGGGTTACCTAGATCGTTACAAATTGATGCGATCTATCCCAGAGACCATGGTTGATGCTTTCAATTGATCGTGCTTTTGCGACTTAGCCTTCTCCCACCACAAAACTCCGCTGGATTATCCGCTTTCTCAATCAACAAGACAACAAAACGATCTCCATCTCATGATATAACCTCGGATTTTTCTTCGCATCGTTTCGATGCTTCAAATCTAGCAGTTAGACCTACGGTGCTGCGTCGTATAGAACGTTGTCGCACCATTTGACAGTATTCCAGATCGTCTGATTGCCCGTCAAATTTTATCCAATGAATCATCTGATGATAGAGCGGGAAAAACCGGATTTGAATCATCGAATATACAAAATACGGAAGGAGTGTAGCGACTGTGACCAGAAGTGTGATGATCCAGTAAAATGGGGTCGGAGCACAGGCTTCGATGAAGACTTGATAGGCAGTAGTCGAAAAAATCGGGTTCATAGCTCCATATGCCATGAAGAATATATACAAGAAAACGGTACTTCCCCATATCAAAATATGTTGAATATATGTGAAGTAATTGATCCAAAGAGCCATTTGACAATTTACGATCCACACGACGCATGTGTACATTGTCATGCCCATAACTTCCAGCCCGACAACTTCACCACCGTGTCGGAAAGCCTGATGTCCCATTGCACGAATGCATAAGAAGAAGATGATGGCTGCACTTAGAACTCCATTCAAGGCCCACCAGAGAATTCGAAACCAGCTGAATAACACATTTTGCACACCTTCTTGGTACAACAATGGAAACTGTAAAAGTTCAGAACAGATTACAAGATCTCAGATTTTGAAGTTTCTCATTTTGGGTCAATTTCTATCGCAATGCAAGATTGAAGTGATCTACCTTGAGACATAATCGGGCGGAGACATCTTGGTCGAGAACTCCCATGGCAATCACCGGAAGGGATGTGAAGAAGACATTATACGCAGACAAAAGCCATTCATTGTATGCATCCTCGCCAGAAAACGAAGCGTAAATTTCGTAGAAGAAGAGAGTGAAGCCGAAAACGATGTTCTTGTAGAAAAAGTAACAAACCTGTCTAACAACAAGATGAATTTGTCATCTCAGTCTGTAATTTTTGTAGAACTTTCCGATTTTTGACAATTCTGATAAAATAATTACCATTGTCGAGATTCTCCGATAGCACCAATGGCCGTGCACGAGCAGCAGTCTCTCCAGAAATCGGAACTGAGCTATAGCGATATCACTGGACATGACTGCCTGCAAAGTTGAAAATAACTTAGGTTAGAATTTGATAACTTGAATGAATTCTTTTGAGCCGGGGCGACAGGCCTGCATTTCGGATCTCATACATCCGTGGCTTTGATCGCAAAGGGTTATCCACATTAAATCTTGGTAACCAATTGTTGTATTTTATCTTATCTTTTGTTTCCTATTGGATTTTAACAACTCATATAAGTAAACAGAGCAAAGAGTAAATTAGGAAAGATGGTGAAATAGAAATGGTTCACTATGTCTTATACCTGCATTCCTTCAACACCGCTAATGCCGACGCCGATATCAGCCTCTTGAAGCATGCCCACGTCATTTGCTCCATCACCGATCGCCAGAGTGGTCTGCCGTGTTTTTATCTTGACAAGTCGTGTGACCTGTGGTGATGGAAAGATTTAATACTTCCTCTTCTTTGGTATGCTCTTACCTTTTTCTTAAATCGTCTCCAGTTTATAAGAAGATTCAAAGTTTGGATTCAAGAGAAGAACTTACAAGAGCTTTCTGTTTTGGGGAAGAACGGCAGCATATGACCGATGCACAGCCTACGGCGAGCTCTAGAAACAAGTCCTTAACATCATCCTCCAAAGCATACGTAAGTGACTTCCCGTCGATGATCAAAGCCAATGCCTCTGATATTTCGGCAGAAGTAGTCAGCAATGCCTTTGCATTGCTTAATTGAGTTATAACATTCGCCTTGAGAGCCTTGGCAATAGCAGACTTATCCTCCATTTTTTCTAATGATTTAGCTTCGGGAGTCTCCGAGTTGATTATGATTTGCTTCATCCCTTGTCTGAGTAAACTACAAGCAAACCTGAAGGCAGAAGTAAAATTTTTATCAATGTTCATCAGAAATAGTTGATAGCAAACAATTTGATGGTTTAAGCAAGTGGGGTTCACCCAATATTGATAGCAGTCTCCATTTTATCTCCAGTCAAAACCCATATCTTGATTCCAGCCTGTGCAAGCCTGTCAATGGATTCTGGGACCTAAAAGTACAAGAATGTGTTATTAAGGAATCATTTCGTTTGCTTCTGGAAGCCGTAAAACTTACCCCGTTTTGAAGCTTGTCTTCGACTGCAGTCGCACCGAGAAGAATGAGATCTTTCTCAACAGTTTCCGACAATTGCTCGATCAGTTCCTCTCGGTCGGCACTTACCAAGTTTTTTGCCTTGGTGAGTTCATCGTGAAAAGTGTAGTATGAGTCCGTGTCGAGTTCTCGATATGCTAGTACCAGAGTTCTCAACCCGGCATCAGCATACTCACTAATGTGCCTCTTTGTCTCCTCTTCAAACTCCCTTCCATTTTTAGCCAGTCTTTCAAACATAACACTGCAAAGAACAAAAAAAATTAGATATATAAAGATCAAACACAAAACAGAAGCAAGATCCATAGAAGAGTAAGGATAAGATCACAAACCTGTCAGCACCTTTACTAAGTAGTAATAGTTTTCCCTCTGCACTTCGAACGATCACGGACATTCTTTTTCTAGAGCTGCTAAATTCTAAGACATCCAAGAGTTGATAGGATCTGCAAGTTCGAGGAAAATTTTGATTTTTGGAACATCCCACTAAAGTTAAAAAATTGCATGAAATCAGAGCAAAAGTAGTCAACCTTTCGTATTTATCGTTGGACGAAGGATCGATCTCACGAAGCAAGATGGTTGTTTGAGTTCGTGCATAGAATTCAAATCCAAGTTCTCTAGCTGCAATCACAAATGCAGCCTCGTCGGGCGATTCGGCCTCGTATGAAATTCTTCCGGTCTCTGAATCAACTTCCGGTACTGCAGTGTGGCAAATCGCAAGCAGCTGAAGGAACTTTCGAATTACATCGGCTCTCGGCTCATTGATCCACCCACCATTTGTAATCCTTTCATCGTAAAAATTGAACCCCTTCACATCCGGCTTTTTTTCCCTCAATCCATTGCCATTTCCTTCTTTTTCGGTCTCATCCTGAGGCAAAGACCCTTTTCTCCTCACAAGAGCTCTCTCAACCTCTGTAATTCCTCGGCCGTAGGCAGTTCCAGCCACTGAACACTTGATGAACTCCATTGAATTACAAGTCAAAGTCCCTGTTTTATCAGAGAGTATAGTTTCTACTTGGCCAAGCTCTTCATTCAAATTCGAAGTCCGAGCACGGGCTGGCTTATCGGTCTCCTTGTAGTACATTTGTTCATCACAGTTGATGAAAACACACTGAAGAACTTTGACGATTTCTATCGACACATACAACGAAATTGGAATCAAATAGCCATACAACATTAAGGCAGTCAAAAATTGCAAAATGGCTGCAATTGGAGCTTCCTTTGGGCTGTAAAATATCGTGGTATCGTCCGGTCTGAGGTACCATCTTTTCATCTGGCCATTTTCTATGTCCTCGCTAGTCGATATACCGAAGAAAACCGACCCGATAAAAGATATGAAAACCAAAAGAGAGAACAAAAAGTAAACTATTTTATCCATTCTTCGCTCGATCCTGCTTCTCTTCGAAGGAGGAGGCGTCGAATTCTGAATAACCTTCGTATCATGACCAGTAAATATCACAACGCCATAGATAAAATCAGTGTTTCTCAGCTTCGAGTCTCGAAGAAGAAGCTGCTGAGGAGTCAGTGCATACTGCTGTTCATCAAGCAGAAAACCACCCACAAACGAGTACAAATTCGCATTCGGATCTTCGCATTTTATTACAGCCCTGAAATCTTGGAAGCTTACATCTTCGTTTAAATTTGAGGTCGATTCGAGAGCCTGTTTCAGCTTCAAATTCGTTTCGCCGTCAAGATTAGTCGTCTCCACATAACAAATCGCTTCCTCGTAACTCGAAGAGAGTAGGATCAGATCAGCAGGAAAAAGCTTGTCCTTTTCGACTTTAACTATGTCTCCAACTCGCAAATCCATCCATTTCAAGTCATCGAAAATGCCACCTCCCAAATGCACCTTCACCCTCCTGTTGTTCATTTCAATATCCTGATGACATAATTTATAGATCCATTATTGATTATTTCCAATCCATCTCTTTTCAGCAATCAAAATCTAAACTTTAACCACAGAATGTAAAATCGACATAAAATAAGAAAAAGGGTACTGTTTTCGGCCGATCACAGAGCGAAAAAACATACAAAAGTTCAATAAATGAAAGCCTTAAGGAACATCAGCTTTGAAAAACAATTCAGAACAGAATGTTTTTTTAAAACCATTTAGGGTTGTAAGGTTCTATAACTTGAGTTGCATAAAAGCTCAAATACCTGCTTTTGCCTCCTCCAATCTTCAATGGCCTCCTTTGCCATCGTGATGCCAATCACGAAAGCTAGAGGAAGAACATTGCTAGAAGCCGAGTAAGGAGCCACCGGTGTGAAAGAAAGCACTGCACAAACGAGGAAATATATATTGGCAGTGCGTCGAAATTGCTCGAACAACGATTTCGGTAAGAACGAAGCCAGTGTGTACTTCGTAGTCTTGACATAATTGCCTCCATAGTTAAGAACACTAGCGTCCGAACAATCGGGATCGTTGACATACACAACCCTCGAGAATCCCGGCCCTCCGATGAGAGTATGATCGATCTTGAATGACACTTTTCCGCAAGGAAAGGCATGGATTCTTCTTATGTGTTGCGTTTTTGTTCTGCCACCAGCCATGTTTTCCACAGTTCTACCAGAAATTCTTCATAAAACTCACTCTATGAGAAGATTTTTCCTGACCCCGGGCGGCAAAATCAATGAATTTTGCTTACTCCAGAAAGATTTACTAAAAACTTGCATTCTAGAGCAAACCCAGGAGAGAAAAGAGCAAAACTTTCAAAAAGAACGAAAAAAACTTAAGCAGATGAAATGAATCTGAGTTTTGAGAAACATTTTACATAAGAAGAAGAAATCCTCCAAACTCAGAAAGCTCCAGCCAGAAAAAGGTTTTGTTTTATTGGGGGGAAAAGTAAGTGAAGATTGACTTCCCTACCATCTAAGGTTTGACTGTTAGACAGAAACCAGACTGTAAACGTGAAGACCAAGAAAAATACAAAAGGTCAGAGAAATTCAGCTACTTCACTACCCCATGAAGAAGAAAGATCAGATAGAATCAATGTTCTACCCATGGTGTCCTTCGAAATTCAGAGGAGAGAGAAAATAGATGAACTTTATCCAAGCTTTCTAGAAGGTGGTATGGAAGCGTTTAGGAAATGACAGACGGCAAAAAATGTATAGATTTGGTATCTGCTCGTCAAAAACCCCATTTATGGACTTCTGGGTCCGAAGCTTTTTCTCTGCGTCCATGGAATTTTTGACAGAAAGTGGAACTAAAATAGGAAAAAATCCAGTTTTCGGTGAGAATTAAATAACATTAAAAGTTTAGCGGCTGTCTAATGTTCTCTACATCTGGATATGTTGTTTCAAAATAAGATCAAATTAGGACGGAGAGAGAGAGAGGAGAGAGAGAGATCAAAGGTCATTCACAAAACTGGATTATTTGGTCAGATGAGTCTGCTGAGAGTCAAACTCGACCATTCACATCACACGCTCTTTCTAATACTTAAATTAAGGTGTTAATTTTTTAATTAAAGTTCATTAAAATAATCAAGTAGGCTTGACGTAATCATTATTCTCGTGCATTGAAAATTGAGTACTTTCAATTTGTTATAGATTATTAAAATTGTTAACTTATCTACGTATCTAACTGAGTATGATAATGCGTACAAAATTATGTAACTTTACCTTATATTTAAATTGTTCTGATTTTTGCAACAATTTTTTTATATAAATTTGAAGAGTTTATTTTTGTTAATTTTTTTTTTTAAATACCGAGTTTTAGATAACACATATCCTAGCCAGCAAGTGATGAAATGGGGCTATTGGTAGATACAAATTTGAGAAATTAATAAAACAACTACTTAATTATAAAATTAATAATATATTAGTCATTAAATAATTTTTGTTAACAAATAAAACATTCAATTATGAAAAATAAACGACGTAAATATCGTTATTAACTTGAGGAAAATAACTCAATCATATCGTTTCAGAGAATTCGTAGTAGAAAAGAGCCAATACCCATGGAAAAAACTATAAAAACTCGTGAGTTCAGAGATTTTTAGTGGAAAATAGCTAATACCCACGGATAATGGATTTGAGAAAATACTGTATAAGTTGATTTTAACTTTTTTAGTTTTATAACTTATAAGATTTTGTAAAAGAATATATAATGTTTTAAAATATTATAATTTTGCTAATATTTAGAATTGTTTTACTGTCCATACACGAATCACAACTTATTTGTATTTTTTCACAAAGAAGACAATGAGTTTGTTCTTTGTCTGTAAAGGAAAAGATGCAGAGGAAATTTCCTCTTAAGAAAATAATATTTCCTGATTCCTATTTTAAAAACTTACTTTCTATAGCAGAAAGACAACGTTTTTTAACGAAAAACGTAACCGCGATGCTTGCTCTATTCTTTTTTCATAGTTAAATGTTTTATTTGTTAGCAAAAATTATTTAGTTGTTGATTTATCATTAATTATAAAGTATAGTGATTAATTTGTTAATTTCCCTTTGTGTTTTTTACCTGCCTAATCAATTTTCATTCCCAATAATTTATTCTTATCAAATTCAACTAATTGGGCAAATGATACTCACCGCGCCTATATCATGCAATGCAATCCCAAGGTAACACATATCTTATATTGAAATCCTAGTTCGAAAATGAGAGAAATTTATATGTGACAATAATATTCTTGTCTTATAATAAAATTATTAAGAAATAAAGCTCATGTTGTAGGCCTGCCAATGCCAATATTGGATTTGTCGGCTATATCAAGTTAGGATTATCGTAAAAGAAATTACGTTTTTGTCACATGGTTTTTAATGTTGGATAATTTCTAGAGAAAAATCGACTTTTAGAGTTTGACATTACTGTCAAAATTGTTTCCTGCATTGAGTTTTCCAACTTACTTCTCTTTGAAAATCGTAAAAACTATTTTATGACGAGTTGTTTTAATTGGGAATCTCTTTGCAAAGAAGATCGCGCTATAAAAACGTGATTTTTTTTTTTACATCATTAAGTACCAGAACTTAATTAGTCACGTGCTTAAGTTTGAGGGATTATTTACATATAAAAGAAAATACAATGACCTTCTTTATTTTTATTTTTAAGTTTAAGGGCTAGGGGAAGAAATGTTACAAAATGATATGATAATGCAAAATGTGAGGCTGGATTGACATCTGCTCTTGGACCGGTTCAACTGATGATTAGTCAAACCCTGATGAACCGGGCCGTTAAGTTAAAGACACGCAATCCCACAATTGGAGACGCGCAGTTTGCAGCGCGTGCTGCCAACGAATCGACGTGCGTTCGGAAGGAAGACTTTCTTTGCCCTAATCGCCTGCGAGCGGGAGCCGTCTCTCTTATCCAGAAAAAAACCTCTTCGATCCCATTCCCTGATATATCTTCAACTATCAGCCATGTCCCTCAATTTCCTCTTCCTTCTCCTCATCTTCCTCCAGCTGGGATCCTCCATCGGTTGAATCGTCGTCTTTACGCTCTGATTTTGCTGTATTCCTTTTTCAATTTTGCTTAATATATCGGTTATTCTCAAACCTTATGCTTTCGCTTTTTTTTTATATGTACTTTTATTGGGTCTGATAATCAATTTCTTGGTGCATGTGTGTTGGTTATGTTCTTACAGGTTGATTTTGGTAATCGATTCATAGGATGGAACCGGTTGACATAGTTGGTAAATCCAAGGAGGACGCTTCGCTTCCGAAAGGTAGTTTTTTCTTTACTTCATTTTTTTCCCGGTAGGATAGAATGAGCGTTTGTCCGTTTAGGACATAGATGTCCATTTATATGTATAGGAGACCTTTGTATTTTGTAATTTAATTCAAACTTAAATTCTTGGGTTAGTAAGTTTACTGATTAATACTACATATTGGTATGATATCGATTTTCACCCAAATTAAAACTAAGGGAAAAATATGTGGTGCTCCCAAACCTCTTGATTGAGGTAATTGTTAACTTATTTGGGGGAATTTCCATTTGTCTGCGAGCACTGGGAGTTCTATGTTTTGGTGGTAGAACTTGATTTCAGATTATGAGTAATTTTCATAGATTAGTGGTGGAGAAGGTGACAAATAATTATTCACAGGAGAGATTCAGTCCGTGTGATAAGAATATGTATTTTTTTTCTTATGTATAGTTCTTTGCTCTGACCTGGGTTACAGCTTTTTCTTGCACAAACTAATTTTCATTGAAGAAATGGAAACGATCTCTATTTGTTACTTATCATGGATCCTTGAAGTGATCTTGTGCTGTATGTCTACTAATAGAATAGTTAATCTGCTTGAGTTAACGAAATTATTTTGGGTTTGATAATTTCATCACGCGACAAATCCGCTTTTTTTTTTTTATGCTATTAATTGTTTTTAGTAGTTTATAACACGAGGGGAGCAATTTAAACATGGTAAGAGGAAATTTAAGACAAGTACAAGGTTGATGGAATTAAATGTAGTGCTCACGATGTAACCATATTTTTCCCCGCCTATGATTGCGTAATTTTACTTTCTTTAACAAATTATTATGATTTCATATGAGTTGGAAGTTCTTGTTTTGCATTCTTTAGATAATGTATGATGTAGGATTTGAGCAATGCTTTGATTTATTCTAAAATGGCCTAGGAGTTATTTTACTGTAGTTGTTCTAATGGTTTGTTTACCCGATCTACTTAAATCAGCAACAATGACCAAAATTATCAAGGAAATGCTCCCAGCTGATGTGCGTGTTGCAAGGGATGCTCAAGATCTTCTGATCGAGTGTTGTGTAGGTGAGGCAACTATGACTGTGCATGTGTTTTTCCCCATGTCTGCATTTTCTTCTGTTGTTGTCTCACAAGAAAGACGTCTAAAAAATTTCCATGGTCTAGCATTGACTGTAAAATCAAACTTTAATGACCAGGTTTGATATCCAAGTTTAACAACTAAGATTTTAATAACTTTTTTTTTTCAACTAAATAAAATACATCGTACGAGGCAATACCTTTTTTGGGATGTTTGAACGTGCAAAGGCTTGAAAGAATCACTCTAACATACAATTTTTCTATTTTGAAAACTTTAACCGTTTTTCTATAAGACTCAAGGCAGTGCAAGTTCGCCTATAAGACTCAAGGCATTGCAGGAAGTTTCTTAATTGTTTATTGAGATAATTAGTGTAATTTAGCTGGTTTTTCCATTGAATATTATGCTGAACGGATTGAAAATTATTTTCATTGAGACTTCAAAGTGATTAGATATTCAAAGTAATTAGCTTGAAAGACATCAATTAGGAAATTAGATATTCAAAGAGATCCCTGTAATTAAATATCCTGTACCGTCCTCCTTGTATTCTCTGATGACTTATTTCTTGGAGCATTGTTGTATTCTTACATGCTACTTGCTATAAGCTCGTAGCTAGTTTTCGTGATCATATGGCCACTTGTTTCACCTTTTACACTTATTTTCTCACTGGGGAATGCCTTACTTCTTTATTCTATCATCTGGCAGAGTTCATAAATCTTGTATCGTCGGAGTCAAATGAAGTTTGTAACAGAGAAGAGAGACGAACCATCGCACCTGAGCATGTGCTCAAGGCTTTGGAGGTATTGATTGAGCCAGATTTTTGTTTCATGTAACATTTTTAGATAGTTTTTTTTTCTTTTCATGGAACTCATTTATTTATCTATTGTTTTTGATAATTTAAATTTAATTACCTCCTGAATTGTGGGGGTAGGAATTTAATTACCTACTCGATTTAGTTCCAACTAATGGATTTATAGATTAAAACACCAGCGTTTTAGTAAGTTTTCCAACAGCTTGTTGTGACAGCTGTATAGTCCTTATAGCACATTAGTTGGATAAAGTTGGGAATTGTGGGTCTTTTAAGACCCATCAGCTGATAGTTTCATTTCAGATTAATGTACTGATGCTCTTTTTCAGGTGCTTGGGTTTGGCGATTACATTGAAGAAGTCTTTGCAGCTTATGAACAACACAAGCTTGAAACAATGGTATAAACTACTAAGAAAACCTTAGCTCCTAATTATCCTTAACTCGCAAAAAAAAAAAAAATATTTACTTGGTTTTTTATTTTCTTTTCGAAAAATCCTTCAGCAAGACTCCTCCAAAAGTAGTGGGAAGTGGAGCAATGGAGCCAAAATGTCAGAGGAAGAAGCATTGGCCGAGCAGCAGAGAATGTTTGCCGAGGCACGTGCAAGAATGAATGGCGGTGTTGCATCTGAAAAGCCTGAGTCAAACCAAAGTTTAGAGAGCTAAATTTAGGATCTAACTTGTAGGCTTGATTTTTCTTGATTCTCCCTTTTATGTATATAAAACCTTTGACGAATTACTAATGGCCAGATTATGATCTATGTATTCATATTTATAGATGTTGATTAGTGAAAGTTTGTTAAGTGTTCCACCCTTTTATATCTGTTTGTATGAATATTTGATCAGTTATGTCTATGAAAGTGATTTGGTTCCTCGTCTTTGGAGAATTTCAGGTTCTCTCTTTATTACTTCTTAACAGGTATCTCTGTTTACTAGCTTTTAATTGAGCGAGTCTATATAACGGTGGTTTTGAGTGGTTATAGGTTCTCTCTCTCTCTCTCTCTCTCTCTCTCTCTAACTCTCTCTCTCCCTCTCTATCTCTCTCTCTCCCTCCCTCCCTCTATCGCAGGCACAGTGAATGAGCTGGAATGGTCGCTACGGATGGCTCGGTTAAAATGGGGGGAGTCTTGATCAAACTGCCTCACTTAAACATAAAACAGGTATTGTCCTCGCCTCTCTCGGATTTGTGTGTTTTATGAACAGGCACAGTTGGTGACAAAAACATTGATGTTTGAATGAATCTTTTGGTATGGAAAGTAAAGGGGTGGGGATTCGATTTGGCGGTTGTCTACAAGCAAGAAGGTGTCAGTTTCTCAGGTGGGGGAAACGTAGACTAGGTTGCCTACATAGGCCATGGAATTCAGGTACGTGAATGACCAACATCACATCTGCTGCTGCTTCGCTTATGAAGACAGATGAATTTAGTGCTTGTTTCGATCATGTCCATTTTGATTGCTATTGAATTGACACTTATTTTATTGGGCCCTTGGAGTCGGTTTAATGCACAAGAACTTGTGTTTTTACTGCTTTGGGTTTCAAGTTAGAAGCTTTAGCTCATTTCTCCGAAAAGAACAATCTCTCTCTTCTTTTTCATAAATCAGATGGTGGGACAGATTGTGCTTCTTTTGTCAGGATTGTCATTCACTAGAGCAGTGACTTCAAGCAGCTATTAAAGAAGAGCAGCCAGAATTAATATCTATCTCTCTCTCTCTCTCTCTCTCTCTCCCCTTTTCATTTGCATATTATATTCATCTCATTCTTTATCTTACTAACCGTCTAAAGCAGCAAAAACTGCCTCTCTCCATCCTTTTGTTTTCTCAGGATGAAGACAGCCATGGCTAGGACCTTGCAAAGCTCCGCCTCCAGAAGGCACTTCCACTGGACTAAAAAGGTAGGAAACGAGGAAGATGAAGTTTCAGATTCTTCGTCCTCAAAACCCGTCGGAGAAGAAGATGAAGAGAAAGGCCAAGGCTTTACAGAGGAATTACAAGCACAAACTCCAGATCAAGCTCCAAAGAAGAAACTTCAACAAGCTATAGCACTTTCAAGGCTTCGAACTGTTCTCACTGTCTTCGGTAGAAATCGTCCGAACGCTCATCTGGGTCTTGGCTCCAAAGTAGTAGGAACCCTCTTCGGATCTCGGCGAGGCCATGTGAATTTCGCATTCCAGAGGAACCCCTCTTCACCCCCTGCCTTCACGATCGAGCTTACTGCACGAATTACCTTCCTGGTCAAAGAAATGGCTTCTGGGTTGGTTAGAATCGCCTTAGAATGTGACAGTGCCAGAGAAAACGAGAAGAAAACAACAAGACTTATCGAAGAGCCTGTTTGGAGGACATTCTGTAATGGCAAAAAATCTGGGTATGGAACAAGAAAAGAGTGCGGGGCGAAAGAGATGAAAATTTTGAAAGCAGTAGAGCCAATTTCAATGGGCGCCGGTGTTTTGCCTGGAAGTGAAGGGGAGGAATCAGGATCCGATGGGGAAATTATGTTCTTGAGGGCTAAATTCGAGAGAATTGTTGGATCTAAAGACTCTGAAGCTTTCTACATGATGAACCCAGACAGAAATGGAGCTCCGGAGCTAAGCATCTACCTGCTCAGAGTCTGATCCGCCATGGCTATATGCAGGTTTCCGCTCAACACCGTGATCTTTATTAGCCTAGTTCATCTTCACCCAATTGGTTTTTCTCTTTTTCTTCCAGGAATTAGTACATTTTATGAGTGTATGTGTCTAAATGTACAGTTGTTTATGTTTGATATGATAAGACATATGCAGCTTCTTTCTTGCTGGTCTGATTTGTCTTTTCATTTTTTATTGGTTGGTAAAGGATACCTTATCACCGACTACTTAATCACGCTGAATAATGATACCAACCCACACAAAAATCGATTTACACTCAATTAAAATAATGATTTTTTATTTGTTTCAGGCTATGATTAGTTTTATAATTACGAGTTGATTAAACATTATTATATATTGTCTAATCCTTACCTTGGACCCTGCTAATGACGACATCCACCCCATTTTATAATATTTCTGGTTATTATTTATATCATCAATTTTTGGTGTTTATCTAAACCAAAAATATTATAAAATAAAAAAAAAACATTTATCATAATTTTCCTAACGTAATTGAGCACGTGGGTTATTTCAAAAAATGATTTTAGAAAATAATGGAGTTGTTTGCAAATATAATCACAGATCAGTTTCTATAAATGTGCGAACGGTCTTGGCTGGGTACTGACTACTACTGTAATCGGTTGGCTTGGCTCGGCTCCATATAATATTGTAGTAAGTCTAGTCTAACTCGACTCATTTAACTCATGGCTCTCGAGCAAACTTGGGTTGAAATTTTTTTCGGGCGAGTTCGTTAGGCTCGACTTGTTTCATTCGATAAAGCCAAAATTTTTCAGGCTTGACTCAATTAGTTTGTTTGTCACTTCTACCTTCAAATGCACTTCATTTCTTTTTATAAATGTCTAGATGTCTATAAAAGTAAGTTGCTCAACTAACATTCATAATTCTAAGTGAGCTTTTTTATTTTCTACTTAATTATTTTAGATAAATCTCATTGTTAACTAGACTAATTAACTCAAATTACTCATTGAAATATAAATTTAGTAAAATATAATATTTACATTTTTTTTAGTCAATAGTTTCTCGAACACACCTGAAAATATTAATTATAATTACATCATCTGTGTCTACCGAATGTATTGTATTTGATGGAAAATTATAAAATGTTACAAGATCCATGCAACTAAAGCAGTAATGAGAAAAACATTTTCATATGAGCGTTGCTCCATCCTTTGTCACCTCTTTTTTTCCTCTCTTTCTTTCTTCTATAAATACAATATTTCTCCTTCACTTTTTTCCACAAATTTTTTTTTTAATATCTTAATCTTTTACTTCTCAATTTGTAGTACTCCATCAATAATATACATTGTTAAATATTTGTAATGATATTCGTGTGATATACTTTTTTATTAGATCGTTTTAAATAAATTTTTTTCCTCAATACATGTTATTTTATACATTAATAAAATATATTTGTTAATTAAAATACTAACTATAATATTTTGACACTATAATAATAAATAACTATTATAATTTTAATAATTAAAATTTTAAAATATATATTATATTAACATAAATTAAAAATATTTATGTATATATGACTTGTTAGAATCGTTTTGTCAGCTTATTTAATTTGTGACTCATGAGCCCGTTCAAGTGGACAATTACTTTGAGGAAATTTATTAGGATGTATTCGTTGGACACATTAAGCTGGACTAAATCAGATTTCTTTTTAAATTGATCGACTCATTTGTTGCTTGTAGATGGAAAAATCAGGATTTGATTGGAAAAAACAGAAGATATTCCAAGCTCCCAATCATTAATTTGATTTGTTTCTCATGATCCCAATGAAAAGTTTGATAAAAACCAACATCATAGGAGTCACCAAAAAGCAAAACTATACAAATCTTTAAAAATGTTATTCCTGACACCAAAGAGTTTGGGTTGATCATCGTTTATTGACCGCCTTTTCACTTCGAAGAAATATCCCAAAATAGAAAAAAAAAATCAGCAAATTTCAAGTAACAGAGGAAATTAGAAAAGCAAGTGATTTGATTGAAGAATTAAATAAAATTAAAGGTAAACGATAAATTAATCGTCGTGATTTATAATCAATAACAAGTCAACTACTATTTTTTATTTTTTAATAAATTAACCACTGACGTATGAAAAAATAACAAAGCAAATATCACTGTCACATTCAGTTAACAAGTTGATTTGGACGTCGAGACTTTCATCAGGAAGAACGTCGCGGTGTTAATCAGAAAGAACGTCGGCGTTCTTCCATAAAAACGAATCAAATAACAAACCACGATAAAAAATTTTGGGATCAAATAACAAACTGCGGCGTTCATAAGGATGAACGCGCCGACGTTTGTTATTGGCAATGAAAGTAAGTTCCCAAACAAAACTAATGAAAATTTGTTATTTTTCAGAAACCAAAGAGAGATTGCAAATATCTATTAACTGCAAACAAAACTAACGAAACAGACTAGTGCGTAGAAAAGTTAAAAAAAAAGGATCATTTGCATTGCAATTCTGTCCTCCTCATCCATTTCGCTTTCGCCTTCAACCATTCCACTCTTCAATTCTCCGGTTGGCAATGACAACTCAATCTTGGAATGTCGTGAATTTTTCTTCCCAAGCTCAATCCTCATGACCCAATTGGAGGCTGCGGGAGCTCCATGGGGTTCTGATGGAAGAACGCCGCAGCATTCATCAGTCTCTGTGAGACCGCAGTCTCTAAGAGACGGCGTCCCAGTGTTTTGTTACAGTGAACATGATAGTAATTTTGATTTTATCATTTTTTCATACGTGAGTAATTAATTTGTTAAAAAATAAAGAATAGTAATTAATTTGTTATTGGTAGCAAATCACCATGATTATTTTGTTATTTACCTTAAAATTAATTTACATAAAATAGAGATGATATTGAAATAAGTATAATAAAAGGGTGGATTTATATGTCTACATCTTGTCAAATCCAAAGGGAAATCCCCACTTCTTTATAGTATCATTAATGCGGCACTTAATGCAACCTTACCCATGTCTACCCCAACCCCACCTCATTAATTGTAGGTTAAATTTTTATTTTACCTTTTACCTTGAGACATAAATCACGCATGAATTAAAATTAAAAAAATTTAACAAAACCAACCCTATAATTTAGATTCAACAACAGATTCAATATGAAAAAAATATTACGAACAATTAAAACTTTAAACAATGAAAAATAAATAAAACAAATATTGTACTCACATTTTCCATAAAAAACAACGCTGAGACAATTGCCAAAATCACATTTTCCACTTCGTGAGGAATTTTTCAGTCGTCGATGTCATTTCTTGGTTCAAGAAATTTAAAGAGAGATTTCATAAAGGGTATGGTCACTCTGAAGAGATTGAAAAGTCGCTTGGAAATTGACTAGGGGAAATTGTTTGCTCTCACAGCAGATCTCCTTTTAGTTTATATATTCGGAGTTGAGAGATGTCCATTTTAAGTTGGGGGACGTTCGTTATGAGCTTAGAGACGTCCATTTTAAGCAAGGAACGTCTATCGTAAGTTGGGGGGGACGTCCGTTGTAAGCTTGGGGAACGTCCATTGTGGGCTTGGGAACATTCGTCTTAAGTTGAGAGACCTCTGTTGTGGAATGAGGGACTCCGTCATAAGTGGAGGAAATTTGCTCTTATTTAAAAAAGCGTGTCTTCCATGCGACGCCCTTCAACATAACGTCCGCTAGCTCCTTTGGTCTATCATGTCGATCCATTCTTATTGAGGGACGTCCATCTTTTTATCCAACGGCCATAAATCTTTATCCGCCAGCACCTTTAAGGATGACTTTGGTCTATCCAAGTTGTCCGTCCTCATTGAGAGACGTCTGTCCCTTCATCCAACGACTATGAACCTTCGTCCGCCAACACCTTTAGGAGTATAAGTATGTTTATTTTGATAATAAATGTAAATAAATGTAATTAATTGATAATATAACTCTAAGTTATTATATTGGAAATACCCTTGAAAATGAGTATTTAAATGTATTAACATATTTATTAAATCCATACGGTAAATGATAAAACTATAGGACTCAAAGTTAAGTAAGTTCATTTTGAGAAGTAAGTGTGGGATTGATATGCACCTAATGAAGGGGGAGGTGAATTAGGTGTTCTAACTTTTTCGTGCGATATTATTATCTCTAATTCCTAAGTGATTTAACATAAATAAAGCAAACAATCAATGACAATAATAAAGAGTAAGGGTTAGAGAGGTACAAAAGAGTTTGTTTACACGGTTCGGCAACCCTGCCTACGTTAGTGCTCTAAGTTTTCGACTTGGAGATCCTTCACCTACTAACCTACCCGATTAGTGTCGATTGACTTCACGAGTGCCAACAAAATCTTTACAGACTATTCTCAAAGTGTCACCATCTGGATTGATCTTCACGGGTGTCAATCTAGCCTTTACAATGATTGTTGTCGTTGAGTTGTCTTTCGAATCGGTCGACTGTCTTCTGACCGTTGAAATGTTACCGTTGAGTTTTTACTCGTCCAATTTTTGTTGAATTTTTCAAAGCGGTAGACCGCTTGCTCATAGGTTGACTATTTCCTTCGTACAAAAAGTTTATGGTATCTATCATTTTTGCTGTCGATCAGTCGATCGACCGTTTCCTTCATTACAAATCAGATTGGTCAACCTTCTTGCACCTTTAGTCAACCACTTCATCTGTTTTTGTTTTTCTTGAATCTTCTAAGTCCAAATAATCAATATATAAGTTACATGAACTTAGGCAAACACGTTAGTAAGCAATAATACCCGTATTAAGGGTATTTCTAATAAAGAATAAACGTATTTACTTGATTCAATATAATACATAATAAATCATTTAATTAATCAAATAAAACTGTTATCGTCAAAATAAATAATCTAATGTCTATTAGGCTAACAATCTCCCCCTTTTTGATGATGACAAAACATATTAAGTTGTTTAATTATCTATCATAAGCATGATCATAATGTCTATTGCATATTTGATACCCCTTTAGTTAATGTAATTTTTCACTTTTAAATTCATGTTAACCATGCTTTTTTAAACGATAACTTACTCTAATTTCTCTCCTTTTTTGTCATAATAAAAAACAAACGAATGGGTAGGACCTAACATTGTAAAAAAAAAAAATTCCCCTTTTTCATTAAACATACATAAAGGTTGGGGTGCAAACAATTCAACCAATTAAAACAAATCAAATATTTTTCTCCCCCTAAATGTACCAATTGTTAGGAGTTAAAAAAAATGAAAACAAAAAAATAATTCATTATCAATTATAGGATTGATACCAATCGTAGAGATTAAAACATTTAAGCTTTGAAACAATTATTCAAACAATCTCCCCCTATGTAAATATAAATATACAAATTCAATCAACGAGGATATTAATCATCAAAACAAAACAAATAATCAATCAACAAGTTTTTTTGTACCAATTATGTGATTGATCCAATTGAAAGATTTAAAGTTACTAATTGTTGGACTAAAAATATTAATATTTATGATATCAAAAATTTCACAAATAGATACCAAGTGAGAGTATTAAAAATTAAATCGATGGATACCAATTGAAATACTCATATCAAAATCAAATACAAATTTTATGCATAGATACCAATTGTAGATTTACACCTTTTGGAGATAAAAAAATATTTGTTCAATGATACCAAAATGAATATGCATACCATAAAATCAATTCAATTTAAAAGTGTAAATATTAACCTATGCATAAATTCAATTCAATTTAAGATACTAATTGTAAGTTTGCACCAAATGTAAGATTTAAGATACCATTTGTTGAAAAAAAAGATACCAATTGTAGCAATTAAAGACATTTAAACTTAATGATATAAAAAACTTCTCCCCCTAAATCATTGCACCAATTCAAAACAATGGGGGTATTATTTTACCACTTGTTGGATTATCAAAATATGAGCTATAAGTTTCCAATTGACATTCAAGTTCGAAATAGCTCATCAAATTCTAATTCAACCAAGAAATCAATCCAAAAAAAGATATTTATGATACCAATTGTTGGATTGAAATTAATTAAAGGAATAAAAACACCAATTGTTTGATGGACAAATTTTAAATCCAAAGATACCATAAAAAATTTTAACCTATAAGATAAAAGAATGTGCAAGCATATAAGCCATTTCAAATCAAATTTTTTTAAAACCTATAAGGATACTACCAATTCAACTCAAAACAAGTCAAGAGTATATGCAATTCATTAAACTTTTTCATCAAACAATTATGCATACTCTTAAATCAAAAGTGAAAAACACCTAAGTGTTTTTTTTAGGCACCCAAACATTTTTGAGTTTTTTAAACTTTGGAGTGGTTACTTTAGGAACCCATACCAATTTAAATTTTATCATTTTGTCATTAGATTTCAATGGACAGTAAAATGATTTATGCCCTATACAATTACATGTATTACAAATAGATGGGCAAACAAAGAGATTTTCATAATTCTTCTTCTTAACAAAGGGTTGATAGTGAATACTTGTTTTATCAAATGTAACCATTTGTCTACCTAAAAGTATGTTCAAATTTTTGCTATCATTTGTGAATTTAAGTACAATAGAATTCAAATCATTATTTTTAACTTTCAATTCACAAACATCAAATTCAAAAGATTTAATAGTTATATTCAAATTTTCATTCATGCTTTCAAATCAACAATTTGATTTTCAAAAGATTTAACCATGTTATCATGCTCTTTCATCAAATTGTCATTCTACGTTTTCAACAATTTATATTTATATTTAAGTAAATTAAATTGATCAAACAATTCATTAAAGGTATCAAGCAATTCATCATTATCATCAATATTATTTTCTAATCGTCTACCTCATTTCTTTGGCCATGAAGCATATGTTCACATCTGGATGAAGACTCTTTGTCACTATCATCCCATGTGGCCAACATAGCTCTCTTCTTAACGGCCCTTAACATTTTCTTTGCTTTGGACATTCAAATGAGATGTGACCGGGTTTTTCACATGTAATATCCTAAAATTTCGTTGAGCTAAGTTCAAGGGTTATGTGATAAATTGGGGTGATAAGAGTTAAATTGGACAATTTAGGATGTTGGTCAAGTAAAACATGTTTGGATAAAGTGAATTATGATGCTTGAATTATGTCCATATTTAGTTTAGGAAAACGATTAAGGTTATGGAGTTTTTGTGATGGTATTTAGAGTTAGAGAGGACAAAGTGAATTAGTAAGAGAAAATGCACTTAGATATAATAAGGTTGAAATTATAAGATTTATAATATTTTAGAGGATATTGAATTTAATAATTATAAGGTGGAAGAGGAGTTATGGAATATATATACATAGATTACTAAGGGATAAATTATGGGTAGTTGGATAATTGAAGTGTTGGCCAAAAAGAAAATATATTTGGACGTAATTGGATATTGAATAGAATAATTTGTGATGGATAATATTGATGTCCATATATATATGGATTTAGTGCATATTGGTTTGGAGAAGATGAAATCTAATGGAAGATATTAGAATTTGCAATTAAGAGTATATTGAATCCAGTGCTGGTTTTGGAAATGAGATTTATTTATGCGATACATGAATATATTGGAGAGTTAGAAGATGATAGTTAGAACTAAGAGAAGTAATATTAAGTAGTGAATAGTGAGGTTATAAGATTATAAATAAATAAATAAATATATAT
The DNA here is from genome assembly GCA_022433065.1 of Begonia loranthoides. Lineage (NCBI taxonomy): Eukaryota > Viridiplantae > Streptophyta > Magnoliopsida > Cucurbitales > Begoniaceae > Begonia > Begonia loranthoides. The sequence continues at coordinate 8,436,036 of CM039471.1, forward strand.
ATATTCTGATTTTTGAGTGGCGGATGGTCAAAAATGATTGGCGGTTGATCTCCCTTGAACACCGGTCAACCGGTGTGTTAAAAAAGTGAATTGTGAATAATCAAATGAGCATGGTAGTCGTTCATGGCTTGGAAACAATCAACCGCCAAATAAATTGTCATCTGGAAGCTGAAAAGCGTCACTATAAGTTTCTGTCTGCGTTATACATGTATGAAGACGAAAAGAATCCACATTAAACTGTTTGGATGTTTAATAGGCATCATCGTTTGGCTTTCCATCTTTAAATGGTTAATGGTGAAACGTTATTTTGAGGCTTATAAAATGGAAATGAAGGCAGTGGAGTTTCAGGGGGAAGTTGGAAAAACATTGCGGGAGCTCTGTCGATTTGGTTTGAGGGAGAGATTATAGGATATTTCTGAGAGGCTCTGGAGAGTTGAGTAAGGAGTTTAAGAGGGAAAGGTTGAGTTTTGAACTGAAAAGAGAAGGAGAGTCTATGAAAGATGTAGTTTTACAGAAAGGAAACCGTGAATTGTGAGGCTAAAATTGATGGTTCTAGAGTTTGATGGATGAGAAACTGTGGCTAAGACCTTTGTAGAAGGATTCTCTGAAGGAAAAACTGGAGAAAGGTTTACTGGCTTTACGTGTTCCCTGTGATTAGGAGTCTTCTGGTAAGCAAATCTTGCTTCTGTTAATTTTAATGGTTTTGTCATCGTTAAGAGATTATGATTAATAATAGGTTTTGGGTATTGCTATTATAGTATGCGACTGGATGAATTATTTTGTACATATAAATAGAGTTTGATGATTATAATTGAGTTTATATATATACTCCATATATTGTTAAGGTTAGTTTTAGGACAATTGAGTAATAGTGGTTGATATACCGATGAGAAATATTCCTGACAGTGATGTTAGGTATTGAAGTTGCTCTCTATCGAGAATTATTGGAAAGGAATAGTTAGGAAACATTAAGTAAAGGTTAGGTCGAAAATACTAAGCATGTTAGCTGAAGTTAAGGGATTTTAGTATTGCAAAATGTTCATAAAAGTATTAGATTAGTTATTGGGTATATGCTTAATGATGGAGGATAATGATATATTTAAATATTAGTTGTAGAATTGTTATTAATTTAATATGTATTAATTATAAATAGGTTTTGTGAAGGATAATTTAAATGATAATAGCTCTTTAAAGCTAAGGACTCCAGGTACGTAGTACTGCATTTGTTTTGTCTGAAAGAGCCTACATCACGGGAATTAGGGGGTGTTTGTTTGATATTTGTTTATTAAATGCATAGCTTATGTTATATTGGAAACGTACCGTTGAATGATTGTTCATATGTTTATTAGATTTAAGTTCAGTTATTTAATTAGGATATGGTGCACATTATGATATTACGATAATTGACACGATAAATAGAATTGTATGTTTGCATCATTTTTCCCAATGCACATGAAAATACAAGCGAAATTTAATTACGAATAAACGTAAATGTAAATGGATAGTTTCTACGTGAGTTTGGAGACTTAAGATGTTGCTCTCACGTAGGATCAAAGCACAGAATGAATAACAGCAAAAGACAATTAAGTAAAAGAATATGAATAGTTTGTTGTCGATTGATGTCAAAATAGACCAACTAATGGTAAGTGAGGCCATTAGCGTTGATGCCCATGGCTGCTAGTGCATTCTCGATTGATGCCAGAACCGATTGTTGTACATTGATGTGTACAAGTGCTAGCATAGCTTTCGGTTGATGTCGTAGCTGCTTATTGGAGGTGAACTCGTTTGGATGAGTTTGGAAACTGAAGAGGTTGCTTTCATCCAACGGGCGAGTGAGTTTGGAAACTGAAGAGGTTGCTCTCACTCAAAGAGATATTTAAAAGAAAAACATATAAGGGAAAACTCAATAGTAAAAGGAAAACGCAATGGTAAAAGATAGATAAATAAAACAGAAAATTGTATGTGTTTGAATAGTATTGTATGAGCACGTTTTACTTTTACACTACGTACTGAGTGTTAGGCTCATAGTCAGGTCCTGTGATGTAGGTATGCAAAGAATCAAAGATGGTGGCAGTTGATGAGGCATTTGTGAGTTGTGGGCTTGACGGCTAGTTAGGCTATAAAAGGTGTAAAGAAAAAATATAATGTTTGATAATAACATTTTTTAAAAATGAACTTTTGTTATAATGTTTTATTACATTAAGTATATTTTTAAATGATATTAAATTCTTTAAGTATTCGAAATACAAGTTTTCTGCTGTTGCAATGTTTTACAGTATGATATGTTTTAAGTAATAAATAGTTTAATGAAAAAGAGTTTATTTATGCACTTCGTATTTAAGTTAGTTTTCAAATGAAAAGTCTTCCGCTATGATTTAAAAGAAAAAATTTTAAAAAATCGTGAGTTTTAAATTGAAAAAATAAACAGGATGTTACACCCCATCCAAATCAAATTATTACTTTCTCACCTTTCTCCTTCTTTCGTCGAAGATACTTATTGAATTTCCAGGTTATGAATTTGATATCTTCATCTTCATTCTCTTCTTCCTCATATTCAACTTGTGTGCTTGAGGAGGTTTTGAAGGCTATGTTCTTTGGTTAGAAGATTCTCTTCTCTTTTTGCTCCTCTTTTTCATTAGCCACCATCATGATCTCATGCATCATTAGAGAACCAATGAGTTATTTAAATTTTAGTGCTTTGAGATTGCGGGCTTCTTGTATAGCCGTCACTTTTGGTTCCCATGATCTTGGGATACATCTGAGAATTTTCTTAACCAACTCTTCGTTGGAATAAATTCTACCAAGTACTTTCAAACCATTAGTAAGATTAGTAAAATGAGTAAACATACAACTAATGGTTTCGTCCTTATCCAAGCAAAATAATTCACAATTATGTATAAGCATGCTCAATTTATTTTCTTTCACTTGATTAGTATCTTCATGTGTAATTTCAAGCAATTTTCCAATTTTAAAGGCATTATCACATGTTTGTACTCTATTAAATTCATCTTTATTCAACGCACAATATAAAGTATTAATAGTTTTAGCATTCATGCATAATTTTCGTTTATCACTATCATTATATTCATTATACGATTTTGGAACATCTAAATCATTTTCATGTTTAATTGGAACATTGGAGTCATTTTCAAAAATATTCCAAATATTGTAATCTAAATATTGAATATAAATCTTCATCCTACACTTCCAATATACATAGTCATTACCATCAAAATAAGGAGGTCTAACCAATGATTGTCCTTTAGTATTTAAATTGATAACCATAATAATTTATAAAATCAAAGTATTCAATCAAAATTATTTAAATAATTTTTTAACAAGAAATTTAATCAAATATATTCAAATAAAACCACTTTATACCAGTATGCACACTATCATACCAAAAATTTAATTAACCCCACTCTGATACTAATTGTGGGATCGATATGCGCCTAAGGAGGAGGAGATGAATTAGGCGTTCTAACTTTTTTTCGTGCAATATTATTATCTCTAATCTGTAAGTGATTTAATATAAATAAAGCATATAATCAATGACAATAATGAAGAGTAAGAGTTAGAGAGGTGCAAACGAGTTTGTTCACACCGTTTGGCAACCTCGCCTATGTCTGCGCTCCAAGTTCTCGACTTGGAGATCTTTCACCTATTAACCTCCCCAGTTAGTGTCAATTGGTTTCACGGGTGCCAACAAAACCTTTACAGACTATTCTCAAGGCGTCACCTTCTGGATTGATCATAACTGACGTCAATCTAGCCTTTACAATGACTGTTGCGGGGCGTCACCCTAGATGTTGGGGAATGAGTACAAAGATAAAAAGATTACAAGATAAGTCTAAGCTCTCAAAGATAAAATCTCAAGTGATGGAATGAGAGAGCTAGGCTGAGCACTCAAATATATCGAGAGATAGAGTAGGAATGTCGGGGACTATTTTGGAGTGATTCTCTCTTTGTTTGGCTTATTACTTTTGCAATTCGGAGTGCTTAAATTTATACAAACTGTCCAAGCGGTCGACCACCCCCTATTTTGGTTGACCTCTTCTCGACCGTTGGAAAGTTACCGTTGAGTTGTCTTTCGAATTGGTCAACCATCACCAAATCGGTTGACCGTCTTCTGACCGATGGAATGTTACCGTTGAGTTTTCGATCGTCCAATTTTTGTTGAATCTGTCAAAGCGGTCGACTGCTTGCTCATAGGTTGATTGTTTCCTCATACAAAAAGTTTATGCAATCTACTATTTTTGCGGTCGATTAGTTGGTCGACCGTTTGCTTCGCTACAGATCAGTTTGGTTGACCTTTTTGCCCCTTTAGCCGACCTCTTCGTCTGTTTTTGCTTTTATTGAATCTTTTAAGTCTCAATAATCAATCTATAAGCTACATGGACTTAGGCAAACACGTTAATAAGCAATAATACCCATATTAAGGGTATTTCCAACAAAGAATAAATGTATTTATTTGATTCAATCTAATGCATAATAAACAATTTAATTAATCAAATAAAACTGTCATAATCAAAACAAATAACCTAATGTCTATTAGGCTAACAATAAGAAGCAAAAATATATACGAAGTAGTCATTCAGTCCAGAGGGACATTTTCTCATACAGATGTCTGACCAGTGCTTCAGAAGCAAAAATATATACAAAGCGGTTGTCCAATCTAGAGGGACATTTCCACATGTGGATGTCCGACCAATACTTTATAAGCAAAAATATATATGAAGCGGTCATCCAGTGCAAAAGGATATTTTAATGTGCGGACGTCTAGCCTTTGAAGAATGAATGAATTTTCACTAATGCAGTTGACCATAGAAAAAAGGCGGACGACCGCCGAGCAGCCCAGGTATTATTTACGGACGTCCACCTTCTGTTTTTGTTGTGTCTAACAGGTTTGCAACGAATATATTACAGATGCCTGGAACATTGACTGCAGACACCCGCACCTTAGAAGTTTAAGAAAAATATAAATAGAGGTACTTTCAAATTTGAAAGTTAAGAAGAGAGAAAATACACCAAAGTGCTGTCAACCTCATTTTCGACACTTCTCTTCAATTCCTGAGTACTTAGCCTAAATCTCTCATTCTTGAACTTGGGATTGAACACCTTTGAGAGTTTAGATATTCTAGTTTGTATTTCATCATTCTCAACTTCTCGTGTGTACTTAAAAGACATTTGAAGGCTGACGTCTCGGAACCGTCATTATAAGGTTTGATTAACGCCCGAAAGTTCAATTGGTTATAACCGAGAAAGTTATAGAAGGAAGAAATCTTCAAGGGGAGCATTGAAGCACAGACGTAGGCAAAGTTGGCCAAACTACATTATCAAACTTGTTTGCAATCTCTTCCCTTACTCTTCACTCTTAAGCTTGTGTTAATTGCATATTTATTGATAGCATATTTAGCAAATAGAGTTTACTAATTACACGAAAAATAGTATTTAAGTGTACTAACATGTTTATTAAGTTCATGCAATAAAGGATAAAACTATAGGACTCAAAGTTAAGGAAGTTCATTTTTGAGAAGTAAGAAGCAAAAATATATACGAAGCGGTCGTCCAGCCAAAGAGACATTTTCACATGCAGACATCCGACAAATGCTTCAAAAGTAAAAATATATACAAAGCGGTTGTCTAGTCCAGAGGGACATTTTCACATGCGGACATCTGACCAATACTTCAGAAGCAAAAATATATACGAAGTAGTTGTCCAGTGCAGAAGGACATTTTAACGTGCGGATGTCCAGCCTTTGAAGAATGAATGAATTTTCATTGATGCGGTCGATCGCAGACAAATGGCGGACGACTGCAGTGGCAGCCCACGTATTGTTTGCGGACATCCACCTCCCATTTTCGTTGTGTCTAATGGGTCTCCAACGGATATATTGCGGATGCTCAAAAAATTGACTACGGACGCCTGCGGCTCAAGATTTTAAGAAAACTATAAATAGAAGCACTTTCAAATTCTAAAGTTAAGAAGAGAGAAAATACACTAAAGTGCTGTCAACCTCATTTTTTACACTTCTTTTCAACTCCTGATTGCTTAGCCTAATTCTCGTTCTTTAACTTGAGATTAAACACCTTTGAGAGTTTTGGTACTCTAGTTTATATTTCATCGTTCTCAACTTTTACATGTGTACTTAAGAGACATTTGAAGGGTAACGCCTTGAAACAGTCATTGTAAGGTTTGATTGGGGTCTAGAAGTTCAATCGGTTATAACTAGGGAAGTTATAGAAGGAAGAAATCTTTAAGGGGGAGCTTTGAAGCACAGACGTAGGCAACATTGGCTAAACCGCGTTGCCAAACTTGTTTGTAATCTCTTCCCTCACTCTTTACTCTTAAGCTTGTTTTAATTACATATGGACCTCTTTTATAAAATTCATATAAAGGAAGAGATTTTTAGAGTTTGATTTGACTCGAATTCTATTGGGCGGGCCTGTGGGTCCGCATTGTAGATCTCATTTAGGGTTTTATTTTCTCTATAAATTCATGTAAGCTAGGGTCGCAAAACTCGTGGTTGTATTTCAATTATCATAGTAGATTTATTCCTCTACTTGTGATTTTTTTTCCCAAAAGGGCTTTTTTCACATAAATCTGGTGTCTCATATCATATTTTCTTTTTCTAGTTATCATTCGATCTCTCATAAGTGGTATCAGAGCTTTGGTTTGGATTAGGGGTGGAAATGGGTTTTGTCCGAACCGGGTAACCGAACTGAACCGAACCAATCACTTTTTATTGGTTTGGTTCGGTTTTCATATGCAAAAGTAAAATATAGGATTGAACCAACCGAGAATCGATCGATCATTTCGGTTTGGTTCTCGGTTGTAAGTGAGAAAAATCGAGAAAAACATAACCGAATTGAAAATAAAACTAAACTTAAAAACATATTTGAGTCACTAATTTAATTCTAATTTTTTCTCTATAAACCTACCTCCTGTAAAAGTAAACTTGACAAGTTCTCCCTCCTTCGACCTTCATTGCCTTCTGTATATGCCATTTGAAGAGACGAAAAGTTGTGTATTTCAACCCTCGGCTATCAGTCTATTTCTCCGTTGAGTGTTAACTATTGAGCGGCATCCTAGGCATCATTGTCGTTGTCATTGTCGCCTTTTCAGCGCAACCCTAACTCACTGTCAACACCGTCGGTTTGGATAGTTGTATTTCACAATGCGAACTTCACCCAGGTTCGTCGAATATATATTGAACGTTTTGTTGTTTTGATTTTCATTCTCATTTCGCGCTTGGTAGTTTGCATAGATTAGTTGCATATGAAATTTGTGAAATCTGTTTTTTGATGTAAAATGTGTGTAATCTTGTTGTGCAATTTGTTTCTTGCTGTGAAATTTGGTCTGTTTTTGAATAAATGTGATAGGATATTCGTCTGTGTTTGAATAGACCAATCTTGCTATGAAATTTGTAAAATCTTATTATGAAATCTTGCACAAAATTGGTTTTGGTTTGATTTTGTAATTCCTATGAGAATTTATCTCCATTTTTCTTTTTATTTCTGCTTCGCACAGACTTTGTCTTCTCCTTGCTTTTCATAGAAAATCAAAGACACTTTTCCTATTTCTGATTAGAAGTGAAAAATCGAAACTGAACCAAAACCAAACTGAGAAAAATAGATAACCGAGGTTTGGTTTTTGATCGGTTTTTAGGTGGATTCAATTTAGTTTTGGTTTTTTTTTTTAAACCGTATCGAGTCGGTTCGGTTCTAACTTGGTCTAAAACCAAACTGAACCGAACCGAACTGATTCCACCCCTAGTTTGGAGAGTTCGTGTTTCTAAGTGTGTTGATATAGATTCTCTCTGGTCGTTTCGCATTGAACAATGTTTGCGTAATTTTTCAAAAAATTACCATTTTTGGAAAAAGAAAAATTATTCCACTTGTCATTCGTCTTGTTTATGAATATTTTTTTTTTCTCTACCTTCCAACTGTCATCAGAAACTATTACCATGTTCATCATGAAAGCTCTAATCTTTCTCAGCTTTTGAGTTTGTCAGAGGCATTATACCTTTGAGCAACAAATTCGTCATTGGAGGGTATCTATTCATTGCCAGTCGCCATAGATCTACATCATTGTTCTCCATTCTCGTTGTCAAGTCGTTTCGATTGGGACTACCCTAGAGAGTGTTCTCTACAAAGTTGAATTTTTTGTCAAAGATAAAAGTTGTTAAAAATCTTTGTGATTTTTGGGAGATTGAGTTTGATGATTTATGGCAGATTTGAAATCATAGGAATATCTCAATCTTGGTGATTATTTTTTGTTGAAATTCAAATCAAATTTGAATTTTGTGATATTTGAGATTATTCTAGCAATTTAATTTAATTTGATTTTGGGGATGATTTGTTATGGCAAAAATATTTGAATATTATGGTATATCTTTTTGAATCTTGTGATATCCATAGTTTTGCCACTTCAATTTTTTAAATGAATATTTTATTGAAGCCAGTAATTCTGGGTTAGATATTTTGTTCAAGAATGTGTTTTTGGAACGATAAAATCTTTGAAGTAGATCTTCCACTTTTATATCAAGATTCGATCGTTTGTTATGGTAAGATAAAGTAGTAGAATTTTAAAAGATTTTGAAAAACAATTTTGATATGGCATGTCAAGATGCGAGATATACTCGCACAAATTCAGATGTCACTTTATGGGATTTGAAGATGTTGTTATGGTTTAAGTGTTTTTTAAACCTAGTCAGCATCTTAAATTTACCATTGAAAGTTTTTATAGTAGTGATTTGAATATTTTTTTGAAACGAACAGGTGGACCCTCGTTGCAGATCTTCTTTATAGGGTGGAAGAGAAAAAATTGAAGATTTAAAAATTGGTTAAATTCGTTTCGAGATGAAGATTGTCAGAATTCAGAGTTTTGAATTCGTTTTGTTGGGCTAGGATAACGAGTATGGGCTCTGGATCTCCTTTATAGAATTCATGTTAAGGTGGAGATTGTTAGATTTCGTTGTGACCCGAACTCTATTGGGTCGAACCGGTGGGCCCACATTATAAATCTTTTTTAGGGTTTAGTTTTTTCTATAAATTTATGTAAGCTAGAGTCGCAAAACTCACGGTTGTATTTCGATTATCATAGTAGATTTATTTCTCTACCGTGATTTTTTTCTTGAAAGAGTTTTTTCACCTAAATCTGGTATCTCACATCGTACTTTTTTTTTTTTGTTATCGTTTGATATCTAACAGCCTCTAGCTCATTGGCTTGAAGTCAATTCATACTTATACTAGGACTTGAGCTTCTAGCATAATTATAGCTCTCTATTCAAAGCTCGTTTGACATAGAAAATGATCTTCAATTTTAACAAAAAACTTCATTATAGAAAGCTTGAGATGTCAGCTACATGCCTCATGAAGAAAACTTTTCAATATGAGATTGTGTAGGTTGTTGAATATGTCAAATACTTCTCGAGAGTTAGATTATTGGTAGTTTTAGAATGCTTCATATATCCCTTAAACTTGTGTTTAAATTTCCACTTATCTTTTATCTTAAATAACTCCATAAGATATTTGAAAGCAAAATGAATGTAGTTGATACCTATGATATACTTTACTTCATGTTTACCTACAAAATAAACACTAAAATTATAGTTAGAAAAACTATTTGATTGATGGTGAGTTGTAGCTTCCGGTAGCACATCAACACCATACCTTTGTATTTGACTTCTTATTCTTACAACCTGCAGGTGGAAAATCTTGCTGGGTTGTCATTACAGACAACTCCTATTTATATTGATGTGGAGGATGTACTAACCAAGGTTAAAACATTGTTGAAGTTTACCTGCATATGCTTATGTGATTTTTTGCGGCCTTCACTACCATTATTTGATTATATTTTGTTACCTGAGTTCTTACTTTTAGCATTTGTGTTCTGTCAATGAAGGTAACTAAGGACGGGCTGCAGTAGGGCTATTGTGTTGTACCAAGTGCAAAAAGATTTACTCCTCGGCTCGAAGAGGAATTTGTCTAGGAAAGGGATGATCTTCTTTTCCTCTTGTAACTCTGTCAAATTCCATGCGGACCTTCTCGGATATATTCAGGTGGATTGCCTTGATATCCATGGACAGCAAAAGCAGAAAAAAGGACCACTACTTTCTTTGACTTTTGCAAAGCTGAGAAGGGAATTTTATTGTGTACTGATATATTTGTTTTCAATTTTCAGAAATTTTAGAAGTGGTGGCTTGTAATCTTTTTGGGGCAATATTTCTCAGGAGCATCGTGATTTTTGTGAGTTGTGCAAGTTGATGCTTTCTTCTCTTTTTTCTTTCTGTTTATAGGACTGGATTGTGCAGCAAAGGTTCCTGTTAAACAGTATGAATTTAATGAAAAAAAGCGTTAAATCTTAGCATGGACAGCAACGCTTCAAAATGTAGGAAGAAGACGCGCAGGGTTGAAGGCAGACGACACGGATTTAGCGAGAGCAATCGCTAGGAAGGAGGAGTTTTGTATGGAATTTAGCAGACCAGAGCCAACTCTTTTCCTGCAGCAATTTTGTTGTTGCTTTTATTGATGATGTTATTTTTTATGTACATGCCCCAATTCTTCTTCTGTTTCCTGCTGCTTTTTATAGAATTTGGAACTTTGCTTTACTGGAACCAAATATGGTGCTATGATAGTGGATTTCAGCTTCTTTTCAAGGCAAACGAAGATCCAGTCGTGAAACCATAAACAAATCCAACAAATTGCCAATCAATAGTTTGGATCAAAATGCATGTAATCCCATTCGACGAACTAAATGAAAATGAAGACTGAGCAAAGCAAAACAATCATAATTATTCTCTCAGGCAAATAGCATCCCAGCAAATGGGAAAGCCAGCAGGAGGATGATGGGAGCAGCAATCTGAGGCGCTGTGCGCTTGGGAGAAGCGGCTGCAACAGTTTGATTGGATGGTACAGGAGAAGCAGCGGCTACATCGAGCACTTTGACGATCATCTTCTGGCCCCTCTCGCAGTGGCCTGAAACTCCGCTGATGAAGAAGAAGAGGCCTGGTCTGTCCAGTTTGAACACTGAATCGCCATTGTTGGAGAAGAAGATTGGGTGAGAAGAATGACACTTATCATATTCGCCCTCTGTCACCACCAAAACTGAGTCTTTCTGGTACTTGAAATCTATAAACATTGATCGATACCCATTTATTTAATCACCCATTAATATGTGACTATATATTTATATATTTAGAGAGAGAGATTTGATACTTACAAATAGTGTCGCCAACCTTGAACCTGTTTCTGGAGGCCCAGTGGTTGTACTTTTGGCTGTCACTCTTGGCTTGAGGAACTACCCACCCATCTTCATCACCCACTTCAAACTCCGTGCTGCTTCCGCTGAAGCAATGTAAAGAAAGAAGAAGAGAGAGTAAGAGAGCTTTGGATAATCCCATCGTTAGAGCAGCCATTTTTGAACTTCATGGAGCTCCTTCTGCTTCTAGTTTTATAGAGAGGGAGAGAGATGATGTGTACTGTTACTGAGAAGAAATACGGAGGATTTTCAGGAGAAAGATGAGGGGAAGTGGGCTATTTTTGCGAGAAGCCATAACAGTTTCTCTCTCCTAGGAGCTCTGGCTGTTGAGAAAAAATAGCTGCAGAATTTGCTTGGAAGTTGTTCAACGTCTCTCTTTCCTTGGATTTCCGTTGCAATTTGTTTTTCTTTATTTTTCTTTTGTCTTCCCTTCATTTCTTCCAATATTGATTGCCATGATTCTTCTTAACCTACTGCAAGTATTAAAATGGATTGAGACTCTTAATAGTTTTTCCGAAGCACTTCAGAACATCCTAATTGTTGTAGAAATCCGATAAAAGACTGTTCAATTCTGTTATGTGTCAGGAAATATAGATTAAAAATTCAATTTATGTTTGGCAAAGCTCATTAGAAGACTGCAGTGGCCATCAATGGCATTTGGTATATTCAGCTTCTTAATTCTTTTGCAAGATTCTGAATTACAGAAAGATATCAACGAAAGCCATTGGAAGAGACCAGAAAGAGAAGACATTAAAGTTTATGAATTTTCGCTGCCTTTCTTCTCTCCCCCGCAGGGTTTTACTCCATGAGGATAATTTCCTTCCAAAACGAGTTCGTTTCTGCAACAAAGGTTGGGATTATTCCAAGCTCCAAACCGCTTACCAAGTGTTCGATAAAATGCCTCTGAAAACTCCAGTTCTCCTGTAAAATTATTTCCATAAAGGTAAAGAGCTCCAATTGAAGCCAAAGATGAAAGTGACGAAGAGGGTGTTCCGGAGAGATAATTATTGTTAAAACCCAGATATCTTATCTTCCTCAATTCGGCAATGGATTCAGGAATTTCCCCGGTTAGACACATGTTTGAAAGATCCAAAATTTCCAGATTTTGCATATTTTTCCAGCCAATGTTCATCAGATCACCACCCATTGGATTGTTGGAAATCACCATTTCTTTCAAAGAAACCATATCTTGAAGCGACGTCGGCAGCTGACCTGAAAACTTGTTATTTCCAAGGTCTAACAATGTCAGATTTCTTAACCTTCCAATTCCTTCTGGAATCTCTCCCTCGAAGTTATTACTGCTCAAATCCAGCTTCAACAGAGATTTCAAACCTCCAATACTCGAATGCAATTCCCCTGACAAACTATTTCTGCTTAAGTCAATTATAAGAAGCTCTTCAAGCCTTCCTACAATGTCTGGAATCTGACCCTCCAGTTGATTTTCCGAAAGAACAAGCCTCCTAAGCTTCACAAAATTACCTATCTCCACAGGTATGTTTCCACTTACGCCAGTTTCTATAATCACCAGAGACTGTAGTTGCTTGAGAACACCTAGACTCGTCGGAATCGATCCTACAAGGCCTTGATTCGATCTGAACTCTAGCGATTCTAACGTGTCGGTGAATTTTTCCCAGTTTGAAGATGGAATTGCAACTGGGTTTTGGCTGGATGAGAGAAAGCAATTGAAGAACGAGAGACTTCTCAGGTACTTGAGCTTGAACAAGTGATGCGTAAAAATGGCTGATTTATTGCATTGGAGAGAGTTTTCAAAAATTAATCCAAGTTTCAGTTCACTAACATACCAAAATCCACCATAGAGATCACACTTAACTCCCTGTACATGGAAACCAACTGGATAAGTTTATTTATTTTCATACTCTATCAATTTACGCGACGTCTTTTCGATAAGCACGTAAATTCTCCAGCCTAGCACAAACCGAAAAGATTGATTTGCCAATATTAAACGCAAGTCTTGCAGACTTTTTGTAAGAATGCGATATACAACTTGATCGAGTTAAACGTTATCTACAGATTGGGCATTAATATCTTTAAGTGCTCACAACCCTTTTGAACTCCCTCGTCGAGAATAAAGTTAAAGATAGGGTGGACGATTTAAAGAACTATTGCATTGAACAAAAGGAGTCGTACTAGGGTAGATAATGTAGAGTTGTACTATTGCATTGAATAGAACGAGAGAAGTATAGAAAGAGAAGAGAAGAAAATCAATGAAAACCTGAATTGGAGTCCATCCACAAGGATCTGGATAAAGATCTGAACCATTCCACCATTTTCCCACAAATCCTTGAATAGTTGAATATAAAGCTTCTTGTTCTTCTTTCTCCATTGCAGACATTGAAGGTTCAGTTTGGCCTCTACAGAAGACGCTCAAACAGACAAGGAGAAGAAGAAGATGTACGCTTTCAGAAATCCTCATTTCCAAACGGGTTAGCTATGAACCAGAAGAAGAAAAACAACAACAGAAAGTGCGACGACTTTTTGAAAGATATGGAAAAAAATGGGTTGGACTCTATTTACTCTCCGCAACTGACGATAATTTTGCCTGAAAAAGCCAAACCGAAGCCAAGGAAAAGGAAGTGGCAGAGCATGGAGGGGAAATCACGATTCACGAAAGGGTCGTTGAGATTTTTGATCGTCATATTTTGTCAAACAGACCAAAAAAGCCAAGGATGAAAGAAACAGTTAGACAGGAAGGTTCGCAAGGACCCTTCTGCCAAATCCTGCTATCGAGAAAAATGAAAATATAAAATAGTATTCACATTACCAGTGATAAATAGGGTGCAGGAAAGTGATATATAGGGGAAGAAGAAGAAGAAGCTTTTAAAACGAGGGCACCACGCTTATCTACAGTGCAATCTTGTGAGTTTATCTATCTCTGCACTTCTGAATTCTGAGTGTACTTCCTATCTTCTCTAATTTTAAATGGAAATTCAGTTCTGATATTTAGTTAAACCTAACAAGTAATTCGCTCAAAAGTTGAAATCTTTAGTCATTGTTCCATCGAATATGTAACATTCTTTGTTCTTCTGATGTCGTATGTGAAACACAACGTAGTGGGACTAAAACGAAGATTAACTGGGCATTACACAATGTAACGAAGAGAAAAATAAGGTCTTAATGCAACGGTAAACGTAGTTAGCAAGAGGGTTTGAATGGGAGAAACAGAAAGTGTTATCTATGGAGAGGAAGAAGGGTTTAGGGTTTGTAGGGGACCATAGAGAATTGAAGGGGCACAAAGAAGCATGCATTTGAAGGAAATCCAAAGGGATACTGTCAAAGTCTCTCTCGCCCTCTCTTTTTATGGCATTTCTGACAACGCCACTGCATTGAAACACGAGTAAAGGACAATAATTATCGTATTGTTTTCATAATTAAAACAGTAAACAGTTTTAGATTTGGTGTAGATTTTTATGTATATGTTCAAGACCAGTAACCCTAGCATGTGTTTGTTTTTTTGGGTCTTAGTCAGGGCTTGTGTTTTTCATATCCATTAACAGTCTAAATTATCAGATTTAATATCAAAGTTTTAGGTTTGGATTGAGAAACAGACATTGAAAACCCAAATTTCAACCAAAAAAAAGAAGACCCAAATTGGATAATTTATTAATTAAGATGGGTAGATAACACTGGCAAGAGTAGAAACAGATAATGAAGATTGATTGTGCTTTCTTTTAAGTTTGCTGGTGCTTTCCCTCTTTATTTAAATGCAACCATATTCAGCAAATTATGTTGTATAAAGGTGAAATGAATGAATGAGAGAGAGAACGGGAGTGGGTCTAGAGTAATAGGGATTGCTTTTATGGGCATATTGATATAGGCTTCTTTATTGGGGTGGTCCAGTGTTGAACTGTAACTGTACCCTTTTATTGTCCTCTTTACTCAAAATGGTCCTTGACTCATCCTATAACCTATTCTCTCTCCTCCCCCCTTCTCTCTCTAGTTCTTGCTCAATTCAGAAAGCCCAGCTCAATTTTTGTTTCGAACCATAGGCCCAAGCCTTGACCCATTTTGTAAGTATCTAATTTTGGTGGCCAAGGCCCAGATACGGGCTGGCTTCAAAAGGCATAGAGAATTAAACCAAACCGAGTGAGTAGTTAGTTCGGTTTTTCGTTCCTTGATGGCTTTTTTCTATCTAGACGGTTTGGTTATGCCAGCTAGTAAAAACGAACATACTCGAGTTGCAAACTTGCTTAATATGAGCTAAGTTAGACTGACTGGCAAGTAAATGGTTCAATAACTTCAAACTTGGACATGTTTATTTCGTGAATTTTGACAATGCATGGAAATCATATTGATTTCCTTGATTTTGAGTGTTGACATCAATTTTTCATGGATTTTGTCTGGCTTCATTCTCTAATCATGTTATTAAGTCATGTCATATACACGTAGAACATTAATCAAAACATTAGAATGTGTCGGAATTAAGACATTCTTATAACGTCACATGTCTAGATAATTGTATATCATAAACTTATATAGAATAGAAATGCTATGTTTACATTATAAATTTATATTTTAATATCATATTATGACATATCATTGACCTAATATATTATTATAAATATTTATATTAATTTTAGAGAAAATGAGAAATCAACCATTGTATTTTGTTATCAATGACAAGTCAACCATTAAAATATTTTGGCTAACAACTTAACCGTTGAACCATGAGAAATGGACGGAGCAAATACCGCAGTTACATTTTCCGTTAAAAAACGTTGTCGTTCCATAGCGGAACATTGTCTTTCTGCTGCAAAACATTGTCTTTCCACTATTCGTTAAAAAGAGTTGTTGTTCCACTGTGGAAAGACAACGTTCCGCTGCGAAACGACAATGTTCTGCTTGCGAAAAAATTACTATCCACTACGGGACGATCACTTTTCGTTGTGGACCTATCACTTTCCACCACGTACCTATCACTTTCCGCAACGGAAAGATTATTTTTCTCTACAAAAAGTAAGACATTGGTGATGAACATTGAACGACGACAATGGACCAAGAAAAGGAAAGAGAAGATGGTGATGAGAACTAGACGGTGAAATCGAGAAGAGAGATTTGTTTTCG
This sequence comes from Begonia loranthoides, assembly GCA_022433065.1. Classification (NCBI taxonomy): domain Eukaryota; kingdom Viridiplantae; phylum Streptophyta; class Magnoliopsida; order Cucurbitales; family Begoniaceae; genus Begonia; species Begonia loranthoides. Next base: position 8,452,381 of record CM039471.1, read on the forward strand.
ACGATAAGATGTTTGGAAAATTGAAAATGTAGAAATTATTTCTGACAACGGACCGAACCATGCTGGAGCTTACCGACATCGTTTTCTCGTTAATATTGCTTCAATTATTGTAATTTTAGCATAAAAATTAGAATTTATAGAAAGTAAACATATAATCGGCAGCGTCTTTGCAGTAATATTTCCCAATAGGTAACGATAATATTTACCGCGTCAATTTTTTATAATTTAGTAGTTAAGTTATTATAAAAAATTATTGAGTAATTAATTTGTTATTGATCAGTAATGGTTGATTTGTCATTTTACTTTAATTTTAGGGAAAATGACAAATCAACCATCGTGGTTTGTGATCAATGACAAGTCAATCACTATGGTATTTTTTCTAACAAGTTAACCACTGAAGTATGGAAAAATAACAAAGCAAACATCGGGTTACGTTCTCCATTCTCCGTTAACAAGTTAAAAACGCGGTGTCTCGCAAGACACTGCATTTTTTGTTACTACCTAACCTAATGCTCTCCCCAGCCCTGATTATCGAATCTGGCAGCTGGAGACTTGGAAGCTGGCGATCGGCGAGACCTAGACACTGAGATCGGCGATTCGAAGGTGCGAAGACGACTGCGAAGGTGCGATGACGATTGCTAGGGTGGGACGAGCACTGCGAAGCTGCGACGGTCACTGCGAGTCTGCGAAGTTGCAACAACGACTACGAACCTGAGCGACTGCAATTTGCGACGACGAGTTGGCGACTGCGATTTCTCACCTGATTCTGGTATAGTTTCATTGCTTTGCTCTCCTGTTCCAATTTCTGATTATGGTTTGATTGTTGATGGATGACTGATTTCTGATCAAAGGTTAGGGTTGATTTGTGATGAATGTTATTCGGTTTTGCAATCGGGTTTTACAGATTGCAATGATGCAATCTGTAATGCAATTTACAGATTGCAATCTGTAATTCGTTCGTTTTTTTTTTCACATTTCTTCATGTGTAATTATTTGTGGAGATGTTATGGTAGTGGTTTGCATTTTGGTTCTTAGCCCTTTCCAAAAGATCAAATAGGTTGAAATGAAATCACTCATAATGAAAGGCAATCAAGTTGTACCATCTTAATTAATATTTCTTCAACTGGCAGGGAGAGGAACTGAGAACCGATGGTTCCGAAACCGGAACCGACCTCATTTCCGGTTCTGGGTTCGGTACCGACTTCTCGGAACCGAGAACCGACTATTCGGTTCCGGATGGTCTGGAACCGGACCTGAAACCCAATTTACCCAGCCCTATTTGTACATAAAGTTTTGTTTTTTACTTCAATAATTGTCAGTCTTTACAATTGTAGATATTATTTGGTGATGTTTTGTCATATTGTGGTGAAAGGATTTTTTGTTGTTTACTTTGATTGATTTATATACGAGAGACTATTTGCATAAATACTATTATACTGACTTATGACATTTCGTTGGGTTATTATACTACAGGTTGGCGAATTACTCAGGGAGCACAATGTACCGAGCTAGGAAATTGATGCAGAAGCGTGGGCAGACAAGGGGGGAGGCTAGTGAAAGACGAGCAACCGAGGTGGTGGAAGCCGCGGGGCGGGAAGATGTTCAACCCGACGCGGTGGAAGAAGTTCAATGAGCAACGGCGGTGGAAGACGAAGAACAAGTAGAAGTAGGGTTATTATTCAAGACAGACGATGCCAAAATATGGTATGAAGAAGATGTTGCACATCGTGGCATTATTGTTTCAAATATAGTCGATTTTGACTCTTTCACAGAAATGGGAATTCAACATATGTTGGAAGAGGCTGGATTACTCGGGTTGTGTCGGATGGGGGGCACTTATTGCGAGAGAGTTATTACAATGTTTTACGCAAATTTCCAACTATCCGAGAAGCCAGTAGAGGTGCAAACGTACATTTTTGGACGGGAGTTGAGATTCACTCCCAACGATATCAATAGAATTCTTGAATGTGTGATAGACGGGGCAAGCGATGAATATTATCACATATCTAAGAAGCCACCATTTGTCAAGCAAGGAGATGGGATAGCGGTTCTTAAATTGTCGCACCGGGATCCCGAGATTGCCCATTACAAGAAGCCAAAGGCTAATGAGTTGAATGTAATAGCCCGAATGATCCACCTGATATTGACGTACACGATTTTGCCTAGGATTGGGCATCAAGACCATGTTACCAGCATGAATCTTTATATTTTAGAGAAGGTGTTCAGGCGAAAAAAGGTGAACATTGGATATATCATTGCGAAGCACATGCAAGAGGTCGTCAACAACCCAACAATGAGCCTATCGTACAACTGGCTGATCCAGAGTATAGTTGAGCAGTTTGGGGTACCCATCTCTGCGAATGAGCCGAGAATTGAAACGATAGCCAATGACACTTACAACAAAGCCAAATTGGATCAATTGGGCGTCACTCAAGTTGGAGGCGAATGGTTCCGCAAGTCAAAACAGAAGGCAGCACCTCCACCCCTCATAGAGCCTCAGTATGCAGGCACCTCATATGAAATGCCACCTTCTCCTCGCTTAGAGACTCAGTATGCATATGCAGCCCCCTCATATGAAATGCCGCATCCTCCACAATCATCACACTTTACTACGATGCTTGAGGAGTCGTCTGCCTGGATAAGCAGAATGGAAGAGCTCCATCATGCATCGATGAGCAGAATGCAAATGATAGAGGAGCACGTGCAAATGCAACAAATCCTGCTACAAAGAGCGAATGAGCTCGCAAAAGAGAGGTGAGGCATTGCACAACAATGGCAGGTGCAAGCATTAGAGAGCCTACGCGTCTCAGAGCAGTGGCGTATACAAGAAGCGGAGCTCATTGCAGCGAGGCATAAAGAAGCAGAACAGTGGCAAATTCAAGAGGCGGATCTCGCAGCAGAGAGGTATCGCCAAGCAAAACAGTGGCATGTTCGAGAAGAGGGCGACATGTTCGAGAAGAGGAGCGACACCGTCAGGTGTTGGACGCACTCAAGCGACGTGGGAGGCGATTAGCCCGTTCATCATCCTCATCGTCGTCTATGGATGCACCTGATGCCACATTCCGCTTGTAAGTTATTTATGTTGTACACAAAGTCCAGTTTTTACTTTATTTTTGTTGCACGTCATGATGTGTTGTTGATTTTCAGTGACCCTGTCGGGCGCCGCCAAGGAGCACCTGGAGCTGGGGAGGTCCAACCTCGGCACAATAGAGCTGTGCCCGTGGTACGTCTTTCATTTCGTTAAATGTGTGTTCAATCATGTTCATGCAAATGTTAGTATCTCGGGGTTGTCACATTTTTTTTTGCAGCCTATGGAGCTCATGTCCTCGTTCAAGAGTATGTCCAGCCAAATACACGTAAGAACAAAGAGATGTGCGCAATTCTTGGGGAAAAGTTAGAGGGCGAGCACTACGTCGTCACACATATCATCTTTCCGGGTCAAGTTGGGACGCCAAATACGGTGCGAACCCATCTTTGTATGTTATTGTATAAGTTATTATCTTACTACTCATCCGAACTTATATGCAGTGTATCGCGACCGATGAAGCAACCGTATTGGCATATCATCAGGAGAAGGATCTATTGCAATTAGGGTGGATTCACGTAAGTCACCATCTCGTTTCTCCGAGTTATCGTTCATGTTCATGTTCTCTTGAGATAATCTTATGTCTTGTTTACATTGCAGACACACCCAAAGCAAGGGTTGTTTATGTCGTGCGTTGACCTGCACACTCAATATGCGTACCAACGATTGTTGTCAGAGTCAATCTCTATCATTGTAACTCTATCAGACAAAAAGACGTATGTACTTTCTCTTGTGTAAATTCTTAATATTGCTTTCCACGTCACTGACAGACAATTGTTCCCATTGCATTGCAGGCCGTACGACATCTACCGGTGTACGAGCGAGGGGATGAGGGTGCTGGCAGTGTGCAATCTTGAAGAACAATTCCACGAGCACGAGCGTGCAATCTTTCATTATGAGGGTGAGTTGTACACTGCTGCAGACGGAGTTCTCTTGGACCCGCAGGGAGGTTTACATATCGAGGATTTGCGCCAGCCCCCGCCACCGCCACCGCCACGATCCAGAAAGAAGGCACCATAATTTAGTTCAATCAGTTCTGTTGTAGTTTATGTTTAATTTAATTTGTGTACATTTGCGTTGTAAATGATGTGTAGTTCAAGGATTTCCGTTGTTGATTATGTTTACTTTAATGTTTGTACATTTGCTTTCTATTTGATGTGTAGTTTAATGATTTCCGTTGTAGTTTATATACTGGATGAATAATGTCTGAGACGATACTAGAACTGCTGTGGGCTTTTGTGCAGGATGTATGAGAATTGCGTTGTGGGAGTAAAGAAACAAAGGAGGTTCTGGTAAAAAACTTTTAGGCCACATTTGCATAGAACCATAGCCACATTTGCATACAACCATTGCCATTATCTATAAGGCAAAAGCAATCAGCCACAAACCACGATGAACGCGGTGTCATTTACCCTTTTTTCTAACAAATAAACCACTGACGTATGGAAAAATAACAAAGCAAACTTCTCTGTTAACAAGTTGATGGGAGACAAGAAACCGTTTCAACACACTGCTAATAAGCGGTGTCTTCTCAAGACACCGCGTATTCGCGGTCTCTATGAGTCACAGAGACCGCCAAATCTCCAGAGACCGCGATTTCGGGGTCTCACTTAGTCAGTGAGACTGTGAAATTTCGTGGCCTTTGGTAATCACAGAGACCACAAAATTTCGCGATCTCAAGACACCGCGTAATTACACGGTGTCTTCTCTCTAGACACTGCATTTTACGCGATGTCTTCTCTCAAGAGAACAACTCTGTTTAACTCAAGGGTATACATAACTGTGACCTCCCGACGATTTGGCATATTCTCGTAATCCATTAGGTAACCCTAAAAATTCTGGAAAGCTTAAGAGAGCGATTAGCGAAGGTGAAGAATTTGTTGAAAAGCAAATGGCGAGTGAAGAATCTGTTATTAACCCCCCACAATCACATGTGTGCTCAATGAGAATGAGGTACGTGGAATTGGAAATGAAGCTGCGATTGTTTTGCATTCTGTATCAGTAACTCTACATGAGGAGGACAATGAGGACCTTCGTTCATTATGTTAATCAACTAGTGATAAAGACATGGATACGGCCGAGAGTAGGCCTAAACGTCCAACACAAGTAGAAGTTAGATTCCCTGGAATGGGACTTGGTAAAAAGTACAGTTCATTGAACAAGATTAGAGAAGAAATTGTTGATCATGCATTGAAGAACGGGTATGGGATAAAATTCACCCATAGTGACGCGCATTGATTGAGGGCTACTTGCCAGGAAGGCTGCCTGTGGCAGTTGCATACCTAAAAAATGAAAGGTGAAATGACCTTTCAAATAAAATTTTACAATGACATTCACACATGCTCCAGAAAGATCGAAGTCATCATGCTACTACCAAATTGGTTACAACTCATTACTTAGACAGATTTAAAAGTCAAGCAGATTGGACCTTGCTTCCATAATTGAGACAGTGAGGAAGGACTTTAATGTCAACATCTCACCCAGTCTTGCTAGAAGGGCAAAAAATGCAGCCAAAAAAATTAACGAAGGTGATGGAAATGAGCAATATAAACTCATATGGTCGTATGCAGAGGAGATTCGGAGGTCTAATCCTAGAAGCTCCGTGTGTGTGGACCTCGATATGAGTGTATTTAAAAGAATATACATGTGTTTGGCTGCATGCAAGACGGTTGTGCTAAACTGTGGTAGACCAGTTATTTGTTTGGACGGTTGCCATTTGAAGGGAGCCACTTCAGGCCAGCTGCTCACTCTGTGACCATCGATGGGAACGATGGCATGTATCCAATTGATGTAGCAGTGGTTGAAGCAGAAAATAGAAATTCATGGAGCTGGTTTCTAGAATTGTTGCTCGATGATCTAAACACTCCATCTGGCAATGGATGGACAATCATTTCCGACCGTCAAAAGGTGCAGTTGATTGCTTTTGCCTTATGTGTAAAGGTTATGCATTTTGTAGGAATCTGACTAATATTATGAATGTTTACAGGGTCTAGTGCCAGCTGTGAGCGCGGTGGTAGGGCAAGCGGACCATCGATTTTGCATCCAACACCTGTATGCCAATTTCCAAAAACAATTTAAAGGCAGGTTGTTAAAGGATGCAATGTGGGCCTCATCTAGAGCCACTATTGTGAGACAATTTGAGAGAGAGATGGGTAAGTTATTTATGCTTGACCGAGCGGCCCAAGACTACTTACATGGAATAGTTGTGACATCCTGGGCCAAACATGCCTTCGGCTCCCACCCAAAGTGCGACATAAGCCTTAACAATCTGAATGAGTCATTCAACGCCTGCATCCTACTAGCCCGGGACAAACCGATTCTAAGTATGTTCGAGATCATCCGGAAGGGCATCATGGGTAGGATTGTGAAAAAAAAATGAAAAGATGGCTCGCTCGACGGACCTTTTGTGTCCAAAGATCAGCACTCGGCTCGCCAAACTACAACTTGTCGGGCGCAATTGGAGCCCCGAGTTTTCAGGAGCTGCCTAGTTTGAGGTCAGCAATGGTAACGAACACTACTCTATCTATTTGGACAGGCGTACTTGTACATGTTACTGATGGGAGTTGACCGGCATCCCATGTGTCCATGTAGTCCCGTGCATTCACTTCATGAGGAGATCCCCTGAGGAGTTTGTCCATGCGTACTATCATCGGGAAACATACATGGCGATGTACTCCCACTTTCTCTGGCCCGTCAATGGACCGATCGAGTGGCCTCCAGTGACGAATCTTGATCCTATTATCTCATCGCCATTTAAAAGGCTTCAAGGAAGGCCGCGCAAATGTAGAATACGGGATGTGGACAAGGCTCCAAGCCGAACAGTGCTGACCAGAAGAAATTTGACCGTCACTTGTGGTTGGTGTGGGCGTGTTGGGCACAATTCTTGCACATGCGATAGTGGAGGTGAGTCAAGTGCCGGGGCTTGCAGAGGGCGAGGCAGAGGCAGAGGCAGGGGCGGCAGAGGTAGGTCAGAGGGAACTTTTATGGGGTTCAAAGTTCCTGAGACAGCCCCCGACACAATTCCTGACCTAGTTCCTGAGACAGCTCCCGACAGAGTTCTTGACACGCAGGTGAGCCCATTATCACATTTTCGTTTTCAATTGATGTTTGAAATATGCTAATTTCATTTGCAATGTATTGTGTAGGAGTCTGATGCCCAAGGTCCACACACACAATCATACACAAACGTGGACCTTAACCTTCCATGACACAAAGGGAACACAATTGTTTTACAATTTCAGTTGATGGATAGTTGCATGTTATTTAATACTTGTCTACTTGTAAATGATATTACGGTGAATAATAATGCACTGATGTTGATTGTGTTGAGTTTAAGGTGATTGTTAAGTTTTATGTTATGTACTTTCTAGGTATGGGTGTGGTTGTGGTCTGCTATTGTAATGTTAGGTTAGTTATGTAACAACCCGATCCTAATTTTTTCGGTTAAAACGATGTAATTGTTTTGATAAGAATAAAATGGGTTAATACATCGTTCTATGGACGTTATGTTGCAACGTATACCTTCGTAGGCTTTAACTTGGGCAAAAATTAGAAGAAAATATGAAAAATGATGAATTTATAACCTTGAGGACGCCTGAGGACGATATATGCAGACGAGATATTTGGAGTCCGCATTGAATCTGTTCTAAAATTGGTGTTCTGCGGACGCCAAAATTTTTGTCTGATTTGAATCAGTCCAATTTTTGGGACATGCGGATGCGGTGTCTTGCGAAGACACCTCGTTTTTATGTGGTGTCTTGTGAAGGCACCGCGTCTGTTTCTCGTCTTCCATCAACTTGTTAACGGAGAACGTAACCGCGATGTTTGCTTTGTTATTTTCCCATACATCAATGATTAACTTGTTAGAAAAAATACCATAATGGTTGATTTGTTATTGATCACAAACCGCGATAATTGATTTGTCATTTTTCCTTAATTTTACGAATGAATATGAAATTAAAGCTTAAAGTAACCTGTTATTAATATTGTTGAAATTAATATATAAAAATATATTATTTGTAACGAGAGTCGTTGTCGCCGGTTCAGCTATGTGAATTAGTCGAAGCGTGTTCTCAATAATCTGAGCGGAAAATTCTGAGGAAATCCATCAATTGATGGCAGAAGAATCATAAAATAGGTTTCGTTCCATCATCAACGGCTTATTCAAGCTTCTAAATACCCTCCTGAAGCCACCCCTGGATCCTCCCCCAGGTTCGTCTTCAAAACTTCTAGATTTTGGCTTTTCTTTTTTCTCTATTTGTATTCAGAAAAAGTGATGCAAATTGGATACTGAGTGCAAAAATGTACTGTCGTTTTAGCTGCAGCTAGTTTTTTCATGTTTTATGCAATACAGAGCTTCGCTTTTCCTTTTCGGCATTTTGTGGAAATGTTTGATTGAATCCAAATTTAGTAGCATCTCCAAAATTCCAAGATGATAGTGATACATAGCAGAAGCCTCCAGAAGATGAGGACATTGATGAGTAGTTTGTTAATAGCATTTGGGTTTTTGAGAATTGTTTAACGACTTTTCTAATTATTGTAACTCTGATATAAAACAGTCCACATGTTGGATTCCTTCCATTTTATAGTTAATGGAAAAATCCTTATGCACTCTTCTGGTACTGACGTTGACATTGAGGGCAATGTCGAAACTTAATGCAAACTACAATCTAAACTCGGTTCTGTTGTTAATTGCAAGCTTTGTGGCGCCAGTGTTGGAACTGTGAACTTTCTATACAGTGCGAAACCTTTGGCAATATTCAGATTGATTGGAACTACGAATGAAGGCACAGAAAATTATAGAGTAAGTGATTCAGGCAATGAAGTTTATGTGGAGAAAATTAGAGATGCTAGCATTTCAGTTTCAAACAACGTGATTTCATCAAATAGAATTGACAAGTTTAAATACAACAATAGCTGGGGTCCTCCAGATACAACACAAAATTCCAAAGCTATAATTTTGTTGCCTGTAGCTAGCCGAACTACAAGGGACTGGCTTGCTTAGGGATACAGGATGAAAGTGATGTCCCAGATATTATTACTTTTAGAGAAATGGTTCCACCAATAGAAGACATGGAACACCCATGTGGAATGTATTGTGATGGAGGTAAGGCCGCCGCTGAGAGGTAGTTTCTGGACTTTTTTTGGTCGAGGAGCTACATGTGGAAATGAGCATGTTGATTTTACCATCTCCGTGGAATCAAATGTCACCGATCAAGGATCTTCCACTGAATCCCACATACACGGTTTTATAAAGGAATTGTCAGTACAGAATGATGAAATATCCTTCAAGATTCCATGCAGAACAATAGAGTTGTGCAAAAGTACAGAAAATGGTGGACGCAAAACCTTTTCAGAATTGGAACTCAGTAGTTCCCAGGTTACAAGTTAAACATAACAGCCCAGGTTGCCAGATTCTAAATCATGGATGGATTTATTACGATAGATGGACGTCCCTCATAGCAGCAAGGGTGGACGGATGTGGACGGACGTCCTTCATAGCAGTGTGGACGTCCATCATCAACAACGGACGTCCCTCATCAACTGGTGAACTAGCGAACAACGTCCAACGGACGTCCATCATCAACAACGGACGTCCCTCATCAATCGGTGAACTAGCGAACAACAGACGCTCCTCATCAATAGATGGACGTCCCTTATAGTAGCAGTTGAGCGGTTTATTTTTAGGTTAGATTGTATTGTAAGAATAAGGCGGTTCTTTTGTATAAAGAGCTGACCATAGTTTGTAACTCTCAATTTTCTGAATAACGAAGTAGTTCTTCAATTTCTTCTTCATTTCCAAAGTTCTAATATGGTATCAGAGCAATTTTGTTCTTCCTTCCGCAAACTCCGATAACCCGCAGCAAGATTCCTATCAAAGCTGCAGCTGCAAGACCTTCATCAGTTGGATCTCTTCCCACTGTTGAATCTTCTCCTATAGTAAAGTCGTCTTCTGCAATTTCATTTACCGATAATTCATCAGATTCATCTTCGTCTAAATCTTCCTTCAGGCAGTAATGGAGGATCTTGGAAATCCTTTTTTTTTGCATAATTCTGATCATTTTGGATTAATTCTCGTTGTTCATCCTCTTCACGGTCCAAACTTCCATACGTGGAGACGAGCCATGACAATGGCGCTCAATGCAAAGAACAAATTTGTATTTGTTGATGGCACGATTACTCAACCCCTTCCTTCCGATATTAAATTTAATAATTGGAAGCGCTGTAATAGTATGGTTATCTCATGGATCCTCAACTCATAAAACAAAGAAATTGTAGACAGTCTAATGTATTTTGATTCGGCCACAACAATTTGGAATGACCTCACTGAAAGGTTTCAGCAAAGTAATGGCCCTAGAACATATCAACTATAGAAAATGTTATCCTCTTTTTCTCAAGGTTCTATGCATATAAGTTCATATTACACTCAGATCAAAATTTTTTGGGATGAGTTGCAAGAATTTAAGCCGATTCTGAATTGCAATTGTGGAGGAATGAAACCTTTAATTTCCTATTAACAGCAGGAATATGTCATACAGTTTTTAATGGGTTTAAATGACTCTTATTCTCATATACGAGCTCAAATTTTAATGATGGAACCTCTACCAACAATTGGTAAAGTGTTTTTCTTAGTTATTCAAGAAGAAAGACAGAGATCAGTTGTGAAACTCGAAATCTTCCTGATCAGGTCATTCCTATGACTTTTAATTCTGATGCTACCTCTTCTGCACAACCAGCATCTTCTTTTAAGGCTAACAAAGATCGTCCATTTTGTACTCATTGCAAATTGTTGGGTCATACAGTTGAGAAGTGTTACAAACTACATGGTTATTCTCCTAGTTATAAAATTAAATCTGGAGGCAAAGTGTCTGTAAATTAGACCAGTAATGAAAAAGTAAATAACAATGCCTCTACAAATTTAGTTTCTACTGATGGAATAATAGCAAATCAATGTCAACACTTAATTGCTTTCTTGAGTTCTCAGCTTCAGCGGAATTCTTCCTCATTCAGTAACAACTCAAACTGTTTTTCTTCATCCCCTTCAGCGTCAAATTTTACTGGTATCTTTCTTCCTCTTTGTTCAAATTGTACTCATTTAATTCCTACAACATATTCATCAGATCAATGGATCATTGATACTGATGCAACCCATCATGTTTGTTCTAATTTTGCAAACTTTTCTCATTTATATTCTGTTTCCAATCAATATGTTACTCTTTCAAATAATTCTATGATTCCCATTAAACGAATTGGATCAGTCAACATTACTCCAAAAATCTGCTTCACAAATGTCTTTTTTGTTCCAGATTTTTGGCTCAACTTACTCTCTGTTAGTGCTTTAACTTCTTCATTGCGTTGCTCAATTCTTTTTCAATTGAAAATTTGTGATATTTAGGACCTTACTTTGTACCAAATGATTGGGATGGGTGAAAGACATGACAACTTATATGTTTTACATCAAGTTCCTCAGGATAATCTTCAGCTCATCAACAATCATTCTTCTGCTAATAATGCTTCTTCTGCTGTTTCAAAACATTTGTATTCTACAAGTACTGATTTGTTTCAATATAATTCCTCTAGTACTTGTAATTCTAATTTTTCCTTATGACACTACAGACTTGGACATCCTTCTGATGTTATTATCCATGCTATTAAAGGCAATTTGTCCATTTCATTTACTAACAATATTACACATAATCCTTGTTCAATCTGTCATATAGCTAAACAAAGAAAATTGCCTTACATGTCACACAATAATCTGTCAGACTCTATTTTTCATCTCATACATTGTGATGTTTGGGGTCCTTTTTTCATTCCCACTCACGATGACTTCAAAAATTTTTTAACAATTGTAGATGATTGCTCAAGAGCTACATGAGTCTACCTTATGAAATTCAAGTCTGAAGTTCGAACCATTATTTCACAATTTATTCAGTTGATTGAAAATCAATTTCATATCAAAATCAAAAGCATACGTTTTGATAATGCTTCCGAATTTTCTCTTGTTGATTTTTATAACAGCAAAGAGATTATTCATTATAAATCATGTGTTGAAACACCTCAACAAAATTCTGTTGTTGAAAGAAAATATCAACACATTTTAAATGTTGCTAGAGTTCTTCTTTTTCAATCAAACCTTCCATTAAAATATTGGGGGGAGTGTATACTGACAGCAGTATATTTGATAAATAGATTGCCTTCTCCAATTCTTTCAAATAAATCTCCTTTTGAAAAGCTGTATCATAAAATTCCTTCATACAGCCACCTACGTGCATTTGGATGTCTCTGTTTTGTCTCCACTTTGACAACTGATCGAGATAAATTTGCACTAAGAGCTCGTGCATCAATTTTTTTAGGTTATCCTATCTGTTATAAGGGTTATAAAACTCTTGATATTGAGACCAACAACATTGTTATTTCAAGAAATGTTGTTTTTCATGAATCAGTTTTTCCTTTTGCATCACAATCTAAAAATCCAGATTTTGTCTCATCTGTTTTTCCCATTTCTTCACATTACTTACGTGACATTGATTATGTCTCTACTTTTCATGATGCTAAATTACCATCTAATTCTGTTTCTTTTTCCCATGACAAATCAACATCTGGACATTTCAATACAGGTTACAGAATTGTTAAGCCTCCTTCGTACCTACAAGATTACCATTGTTATTTAATCAATGCCAACATCTCTTCTTCTCTTTTTAGTTCTAACTCAAAGTATCCCATATCAAATTTTTTATCCTTTCACCGTCTGTCCCCTTCTTTCAAACCTTTTAGTCTTGCCATATCCTCTTATGTTGAACCTAAAACATTCAAACAAGCTGAGAATTTTTCTGAATGGAAGGATGCAATGCAAGCTGAGTTGCAGGCTCTTGAGAGTAATTCCACATGGTCTGTCACTTCTCTTCCACCTGGCAAACATGTCATTGGCTGCAAATGGATTTACAAAATTAAATACAATACTAATGGTTCTATTGAGCGTTACAAAGCTTGGTTAGTAGCTAAATGCTTCACGCAAACTGAAGGTGTTGACTACTTTGACACTTTTTTTGCTGTTGCTAAATTGGTTATTGTCAAATTATTGTTAGTTTTAGCATCTATTTATGGTTGGCATTTAACTCAATTGGATATTAACAATGCGTTCCTGCATGGTGATTTGCGTGAGGAAGTTTATATGGCTTTACCTCCAGGTTATCAAGTGCAGAGCTCTTCCACACAGGCAAACAATGTTTCGCCTTTGGTATGCAAATTGCATAAATCTTTATATGGCTTAAAGCAAGCTTTACGATAGTGGTTTTCCAAATTCTCCACTGAATTAATAGCAAATGGTTTTCAGCAACCTGCTTCGGATTCTTCCTTATTTGTCCGATTTAAATTAGACTCTTTTATTGTCATCATTGTTTATGTTGATGACATTATCATGACAGAGAATTCTATACTTGAAATGAATCATTTTAAAGGTGTTTTGCACAGCAAATTCAAGTTGAAAGATTTAGGTAATCTTCATTACTTCTTGTGTCAACAACTGACGTCCCTCATCATCTGGTGAACTAGCGAACAATGTCCAACAGACGTTCATCATCAACAACAGACGCCCCTCATCAATCGGTGAACTAGCGAACAACGGACGCTGTCATGCCCTCATTCTCACAAGGCATGAACGGGCCAAGGCCCAAAGGGAGGCTTCTGGGAAGTCTCCCCAGTGTGCACGGGGCGCACACCAAGCGGACATCGAGGAGGATGCATGCAGCAGTGCGCGCGGGGCGCACACCGTTCGGAAAAGCAGCGCACAAAAACGGACACGTTGTCAGAATTCAGACAGTAACGCGAGAAAGGCGAGCGCGCTCGGACAGCAGTCCAAGAAGTACGGAGTTATGTCGGAAAGCCTCGCGGGGCATCGACGAGGATGGGCCACGCCGCAGTTGGGTCGCAAAACGAGCTGGGCCGCTACGCAGGGAGACGGGCCGCAGACGCAAGAGATCCGAATCTCGGATTTAGTGGGATTCGGCGCGCCTGGCTGGCAGATCTAGATAAGATCCAGATAAGATCTGCGCCTATCTGAAGCAGGTGGGCTGGGCCGGATGACAACCTTGGCCAATGAGAAGACGACACTTCGGCACTTAGAATCTTGGAGATCTCTAGTTGCCTTAGGATTCCTAGTTGCTCTAGGATTTCTATAAGTCTATAAATAAGACCCTTGAGACACCAAGCCAATGCATTCAATTCAATCAAGTGTGAGATTAAAGAGAGCTAAATTGGGGTTTAGCTATCCTTGAGCGAGTTGTGGTGATCCGAGTGAAAAGTTGTATTCCTAGTTTCTTTGATTTGGGGATCGAAAGAAAAGGTTGGGAGTTGGGGCTCCCATAAAGATCTTGGTGTTTCCATAAAGTTCTTATATTTATCGCGAGGAGGCGACAACCGAGAGTTATCGAAAGAGGCTGGCCGTGGTGGGACTATGGCGCCGCACACCATTCGCCCTATTCCGCACGGCAAAAAATTAGGGGTGTGACAGACGCTCCTCATCAATAGATGGACGTCCCTTGTAATAGTAGTTGAGCGGTTTATTTTTAGGTTAGATTGTATTGTAACTCTCAATTTTCTGAATAACGAAGTAGTTCTTCAATTTCTTTTTCATTTTCAAAGTTCTAATAGGATTGAAAGTTCATTTTTTTGAATTGTTACATGACAATCACTATATATTAGAAAAAGATATGCAAATAAGCAAAGGTATTGCTTCTTCTAGTTCCGAAGAGACTACATGTACTAAATTTTCTTCAACGATCTCCTTGAATGTGGATATCATAAGTCAATATGATGACCTCATTACTCAGGATGAAACCACATTACCCAAGCAAGATACTATTCGAGAGGGATTTAAGGTGAAAGAGAAAATGCAGATTTCAAAGGATAGTGGAACTGTCGCCAGTTGTTGAGGTACTAATCAGCTTGATTTTGCTAAGAGTTCTTGGAATCTCATTGCTCAATGGTTGTGTAGAGTAGCACTGTTATTTTTATGATGGCAATTACCTCATGAATATATGTTCTTCGTATAATTCCTTTATCTTTGTTAATAATTTTTATTATTTATTCTTCCTATGATCATCATCTTGACTACCGAATTATCTTTTGTGTGCAGGTAGATGACCCTGTCATGTCAGTTTGAACGCTGTTCACCTCATCTGCTAAGAGATTGAAACAGTGTCTCTCATCAAATAAGATTGCCAAGCCTTAACAAAGTTACAATATTCATCGTCCCTTCTTTGCAGATTTATTAGAAGCGTACATGGTCCAACATTTTTCAATCCCCTTCAATCGACGGCTTTATTTTTCTGATTTTTGTATAATTACCACTCACACATCGAAATAATTGCTTTTCATCGTCTAACCACACTAAAATTTTTCTGGGTTACTCCTCCTGAGAAGTTCGATTTCGAAAAAAATATGATATAATAAAATGGAAATATATTATATTCACTCCAGAAAAATTTGTTATCAATACTTGAAATTTGAAATCTCTCTGCAGGCAAAACTTGAAAGAAGAGGGTGTGTTGTGATGGACAACATTCTTCCTCAATCCATAAGCCCACAGTTTGCCACAATCACCTTGGCGTAAGGACGGTTGAACCCTCTTTCTGCCACAACAGCTCTCTTGTCTCCAATCAACTTTGCCACCCTGATTGAAAGGTGATTTGTTAATTCAAATAAATGAATAAAGAGAATAACATATTATTTCAGAAAACAAAACCAAATAATTGATTGTCTATAAATACTTTTAGTTGTTCAGTTATTTAGAAGCTATTGCTTTCTATTTGGTTTTTGAACTGTACCTGAAATAAGGAGAGCTTGTGTTGTCTTGTACAGTTTTCACTTGTTCGATTCTCTCCACAACCTCCATTCCTTCCAAGACTCTTCCAACTACTAAAGCTGAAGCATCGAGCTCTGGCGAATCCTTCGTAGTGATTACAAACTCAGTTCCATTGGGAGCCGTTCCAACCTCTTCCTGATCAATCTCAAGCTTCCCTTTCCTAGCAACCAACTTTAATGTAGGAGGTGGCTTTGAAGGATCTCTTACAATAATGCTCACAGTTCCAGCCAAATTCTTAGTTCCAGGACACTTTTCATACACCATCTCCCATTCTTCTATTAGATCTTCCACCCCTAATTTGCTTCCCGTCTTCCTAGCAAGCTCAGCATCGACACCATAAGATCTTAACCCACCATGTTGCACATAATTTGGCATGATTTTGAGAAACTCTTTTCTTCTGTAGGTAATACCGGAAGCCCCAGTTACAAGATCACTAAATCTGGAAGCTCCTGCTGGAGTAGCATCCCCATATAAGCCAATGGTTATGCGGCCAACAGGTTCTCCATTAATAGATATATCGAGAAATGCTCGCTTATTTGTTCTTTTTTCTGTACAACTGAAACTTGTTTTTGGAATCTGTTCTTCTTGCACGCCAGTAGTTTTTGCATTCTCTTCTTCTTGAACTTCAGTAATTCTTGGACTTTTTTCCTCTCGTAGTTCAGTAATTTTGAGACTTTCTTGTTCTACATTTTTTTCAATGTCTGCTAAATCTTCTTGCGCTTCTGCTCTGGATGGATAAAATTGGTTTTGTGCTTGAGAACCCAGAAGCAGCAGCAGTAAAGAATTAGTTCCAATAGAGAGCTCTCGGCGGGAGAATCTCAAGCTATGTTGGGTTAGTCGGAGAGTTGAGGGAACAGGTAGGAATTGTGGGAGAGATTGTACGATTGTTTTAGGAAGAAGTATTTTAGGGCAATGCAAGAGTTTCAGGGCTCGCACCATGATTCTGGGAAGAAGCTTCTTTTCTGGTGTCCAGTTTTCTTTGCTTCAAGACTCGTGTTTTTTAGGGATAGGGAAGATGCGTCTGTGGATAAGAAAAGAGACAAATCAAAGCAACGGCGAGCCACAGACTCAGAAATGGCTTCTCTGTCATTTTTTTTTTATTGGGAGTTGGCACCCGCACGTCTCACAGGCTTCCATATTCTGTATGAAACTTATGGATCATGCTTCATCCAGTGTAAACTGCATTCTTCAAGTCTACCATACATGCCGTTGTTCATATTGATTGCCAGAAAAACTCGAAATTGTAGAGAATTACACATCAATTTTGTGTACAAAGTGCACCAAAAATAATTATAAAATCGGATAAACAAGAAATACAAGACAAATTTATACTCCACACATCGTTCTTACCTAATCAGATCATGGCAGTGATTAATTTTGCATGTCCATAAAAGCGTGACCTCTTTCAAAACATGAGCACAAAGAACCTTTTTTATCTCCTGCCATGTGACACAAGCTACTCTCAACAAATTTATGTGCATTGAGGAAACAATATCAAACAGAACTGAGTTGACATAAAAATTGGATTATGTACAAATCAACAGAATTGCCAAATAGGTTAGACACTGGCACCTACAATGACACCAGGGGTTATGGGCTCCAAAACTTCATATTTTTGCAGGGTTAGACTAATGCACAATCATGTCAAACAAAAGTTTCGGGTATGGATCTGAAGTTGGCAACGTCTTCAATGCTTAGATTCTTTTTTCTGTAATGACAATCAGTGGCTGACAATTTTGACAGGATCATGCGGCCACTAGAACCTTCAACAATGAGATTTATAATAAATACACAATTATGAGTGAGGGCTTGATCTCGTAGATGATTTCAACGAAAATCCAACATGATTCCAACAAAATTCCTAACTTTGAACTTAAATCTAAAAAAAAATCTGGAGGCCACATACAAACAATGCAAAGTTCCTTCCCAGTCACCTACCTTGCTTTTTTTTGTTTAAGGTACATGTGCTTGCAATTAAATTCTTTCAGCCAAACCTTCAGTGATAAGTTTTAGTAATACCCAACACCTTGAAGTTCCTTTTGCGTCGGTGGTGGTGCCTCACCACCTTTACCCATAAACACAATGCGGCCTGCATATTCCAAAAAATAATAGCCATCAAATACATGAATGGAAGGCATAGTGAAACTCTATCCCGGTATTTATCTTCTGAAAAGAATTAAAACATTGAAACTTAGTTTAGAAAGTATAACAATACAAATAGGCTTGAAAACCCTTTCTGCTCATCCAAGATTTTGAACAAAGAAAAATGAATGTGGACATTGAGCCAACTTGAATATTTCAATTCAACAATCCCACAAATACATGTTGCCGCTAGAGTTATCCAAGAGTTAAAGGTGACGTAAGCAGTGTGTGAGGAAAATGTGAGAAGTATCCAATAATGCACACGATTCATATATTTTTCTTATTGGTGAGCAAACAAAATGGGTCAGGCACGTTACCAAGTGCTCATTTTCTACAAAATTTCTAACCAAAAACATGATACTTGGCTGACATACCATTTGCACGAATGGAAATCTCTCTAATTCGTCGAACAAGACCCGATATTGGATCCGTGAAAATCTTGGTCTCCAGATTTCCCTCCAAATACAAAATGGAACTGCAATTAACAGTCACTAAATTATCACCAAAGCTCAGGTAAACAGATAAACAGTGGTATAGAATTTTGTAGTTTGATGTTGCTGTAATAAATCCTCATCCTTTAATCACTGCAGCATTGTTAAAAAACAGAATACTTCTTATTGCTTGTGATCGAGTTTTCGTGTGTTACTTCCCCTAGTTTAAACAATAATTTATTGTCGAAAGTAAAAGTATCACTTATTCCTCAGAAACTAAGTCATCGCACTTCTTTCATGTTAACTATTGGATAAAATGAAAACCTTACCCAGGTGAAACATGCTTCATGGCCATGTTACCAAGTTTTTCTGGATAAATTGACACCCGATGCCACTGAACTGCGCAACGATTCGCATATTCCCTTGGTTCCTCATTATCCAACGGCCTCCGATTGTTTCGAATCCCACCAGTTCCGACTGAAAACAATGTCACCGTCCTCCCACTTCTCAACTTCTTCTGCAATGGACTCTGCCCAACCTGTCCCACTACGATCGCCTTCGCGCATACAAAGAAAAACAAGAACCAAAAATCAAAACAATAATCCATCAAAGTGCAAACCACTCCACGTTCCAGTAAATGCACCTTGTAAATGCCAACGTCGAGGCCATTCTCCAGTGGGCGATCATAAACAATCCCTTGTTTCACTGAGTTCGGAGACGATGCCATCCATGATGAAGGATGATGGTCGACTGAATCCAATTCCGATATAATATTCGATTCATCCGAATCAGAGTCTGCGCGAGAGGAGGTGTCAGAGGTGCAGAAAGGCATGGAGAAGCAACGAAAATTATGAGAAAGCTTAGAGTTTGAGAGCAGAGAACGAGAAATCGTTCTTGATAGCGCAGCCATTGAGTTTGCCATTGACGAAGAGCGGATTAACTAAGTAGGAAATGAAAGGAAATACGGAAGCTTAAACCCTACCAGAGTTAGAGATTTACGGTCTCTGTAAGATGGATGACCAATTTCATACGGGCCAAGTACAGTTACCCGGTTGTCATTGGGTCATGACGTCATTATCGCAAATCATGACAAAACATACATATTTGAAGATAGTGAAAATGACAAATTAACCATGGCGATTCGCGATCAATGATAAGTTAATTACAATCCTTTATTTTTTAACAAATTAACCACTGACGTATGGAAAAATGACAAAGTCAACATCGATGTCATGTTCGCCGTTAAGAAGCTGACAGGGCGCTGCGGCGGTTCATAGACAAAACGTAGTGGTGCCGTGGTTTTCCAAGAAAAAAAGGTCAAATTTGGCCTGCACACCGGGGTGTCCTGGGACGTCGCAATTTTTACTCAGCATATACATAACCGCGAAATGCTAGGGTTTGCCATTTTCACTACGAACAAACACCGAATCCTCTCGGCGACCCGTTTTCACCGCGAACAAACACTGAAAACTCTCGGCCATTTTCGATCACAATGTATTCCCGAGCAAAAAAATTGGCGTTCAAGTGTGGGAAGGCAGCAGTGGAAGGTGTGCAAGCCGTTGCGGTGGATGATGAGCAACCCGCAACGGTGCTCGATGAGCAACCTGCGGCTGTGCAACATGAAGACACCGCCGAGGATGGAGAAACCGTTGCACACTCGCAAAGCCAAGTTGAACCCGAGCTTGAACAACGAGAAGCCAGAGGCTCAATTGTCCAGTTCGAACCCGTGACAGCGGGGGTATGGTCCAAACT
Source organism: Begonia loranthoides (assembly GCA_022433065.1). Taxonomy (NCBI): domain Eukaryota; kingdom Viridiplantae; phylum Streptophyta; class Magnoliopsida; order Cucurbitales; family Begoniaceae; genus Begonia; species Begonia loranthoides. Next base: position 8,472,656 of record CM039471.1, read on the forward strand.
ATTCAGGACAGCGAATTGCAAATCACGGTATGAAGATGATATTCAACACCATTCAATTATTGTTCCGAAAATAGTAGATTTGAACTCATTGGCTGGAATGGGAATTAAACAAGTACTTGAAAATGTTGGATTAGCTGGGTTGTGCCGGATGAGGGGCAATTACTGCGAGAGAGTTATAAGATTGTTTTACGCAAATTTGAGACTGTCCACTAAGCCATTAGAGGTGCGGACGTACATTTTTTTACTGGAGTTGAGGTTCACTCCCAACGATGTAAACATAATGCTTGGATGTGTACTGGACGAGCCAAGTGATGAATATTATCACGTGTCTCGGGAGCCACCATTTGTCAACCGAGGAGAAGGGCTAGCGGTGCTTAGATTGTTGCACCAAGATCCCGAGGTTGCCCAGTACAAGAAGTTGAAGAGTAAGGAGTTGAATGTCATAGCCCGATTAATCTACCTGATCATGACGTACACGATTTTGCCTCGGGATGGGCATCGAGACCATGTTAGCTGCATGGATCTTTATATGCTGGAGAAGGTGTTCATCAGGAAAAATGTAGACATTGGATTTATCATCCTCAGCCACATGAATGATGTGCTCAACAACCCAACGAAGAATCTCCTGTACAACTGGCTCATTCAGAGCATCGTTGAGCACTATGGGGTACCCATCTAAGAGAAAGAGCCAAGAATTGAAGAGTCGGCCATTGACGTCTATAACAAAGCTAAAGTGGACCGAATGAGGTTCACCCACATTGGAGGTGAATGGGTCCGCAGGTCCAAGAAGCAGGCAGCACCTCCACCCCCCTCAGAGCCTTAGCATTCAGCCCCCTCACATGAACAGCTGCCTCCTCCTCAGTCAGCTCACTTTACTTCGATGCCTGAGGAGACGTCTGCCTAGATGAGCAGGATGGAGGAGCTCCATCATATGTCGATGACCATAATGCAAATGATGGAGGAACACCTACAAATGCAACAAGTTCAGATACGAAAAGGGGAGGAGCTCACAGAAGAGAGACATCGCATAGCATAAGAGTGGCATATGCAAGCACAAGAGTGGCATATGCAAGAGCAGAGTGGCATACGCGAGGAGAAGAGAGGCATCGTGAGGTGGTGGCAGCACTGAGGAGACGTGAGAGGTGATCAGCCCGTACAGCATCCTTGTCTTCGTCCTCTGAAGCAACAGATGTCACATACCACTTGTAAGTTATTTACTTTGTACGCAAAGTCCAGTATTTACTTTATTTGTGTTTAACGTAATAACATGTTGTTCATTTGCAACACCGGTGTCGTAAGCCGCCAACCTGCTCCTCCAGCCGTGCCTGCCGAGATGCAGGGGACCAGTCAGTTTGAGCCTCCACCCCTTAGAACTGTGTGCATGGTACGTCTTTCATTTGGTTATATATGTGTGTTCATTCATGTTCATGCTTTGTTTGTCTAACGGTGGTTTGACATTTTTGTTGTAGTCTCTGCAGATTATGGACATGTTCAAGAAGTATGTCAACACAAATACTCAGAAGAACATAGAGACGTGCGCAGTTCTTGGGGGAAAGCTGATCGATGATGTTTACGTCATGACTGATCTCATCTTCCTAGAGCAAGTCAGGAAGCCAGATACGGTGAGAAACCTTCTTTGTATGTTAGTGTATAAGATTTTATTCTAGTACTCATCCGCACTTATATGCAGTGCTATGCGATCGATGAAAAAGCCGTATTCGCGTATCATCAGGATAATCGTCTATTGTCATTAGGGTGGATTCACGTAAGTAACCATTTCGCTTCTCCGGGTTATCATTCATGTTCACTGAGATAATCTAATGCGTTGTTTACATTTTAGACACACCCAAAGCAAACGTGTTTTATGTCGTCCGTTGACCTGCACACTCAATTCGCATACCAGTGATTGATGTTAGAAGTAATCTCCACCATCGTAGCTCCCACTGACAAAGAGCGATATGTATTTTCCTTTGTGTAAATTCTTAATATTGCTTTTCCCGTATTTGAGCGGCAATTGTTTCCTTTGCATTGCAGGCCGTTTGGCATCTTAAGGTGTACGAGTGAGGGGATGAGGTGTTGGGAGTAATGTGTCCAACAAGCAAATGTAATAAAATAATTTTATAATATAAGAATAAATTTATATTGATTAATATTATGTTAACATTTTAGATTATGTTTTATAAAATTCATAGAAAATTCCTTAGTTATTTATGCTAACTTTATATTGACATATATATTGTTTATATGTGGGATAAAATATAAAGAGTAAAACCAGAATATGTCCATGACTTATAATTGAAGTGTGGAATCTTCAAGTAGTTCATAGTCATAAATATAGTTTATCTCATTAAGAATGTATAGTCATATCCCGACTAAATATGTAGTGACATAAGATAAATATGTTTTATATAATATGATTATATATGACTGGACTAGATAAAAATTATATAGTTCTGATAATTTTCGTTAAATATAAAACAATTAATTTTATCATAATGATGGTCATATATGTATGATCTAAATTTGTTGTATTTAATAAACTCCTATTTTATTTTGATTTATTCTTTGATTTACTCGGTAAAGTTTTGTACGAGTTACGATTCGTATACCTTGTATATTGGGAGTAAATTAAAATGAATAGCTGGGAATGTTAATATCGATATAATGAAATCCATTTATATAGATTCCCTTGTTTGTTCGTTTAATGATCGAATAATTAGCGCGCAATTCATAATTGTTATGAATTAATTATTCAATTAAGAACTAATGGTAGTCAAGGATAAAGAAGCAATATGAGAGGTTAACAGATTATAAATCTAGCTCTATTGCGAATCTAAATGGATGGTTAATACATATGTAATGACTATATCAATGGACATTACTTTATGTAAATATAATCTATAGTTTTGAGAGTGCAACTCTAAGTATTTAGTGGAATTACTTTAGAGTTAATAATTATGTTAATTAATATAAAGAATTAACGAAATATTATTGGAGCTTAAACTTGTAGGTCCATCGGTTCCTTCGTCACCTTCTATCATTATTCGAATAATAGAAAAATAAACAAAGAAGATTAAATAATTAATTGTGAATTAATTATTTAATACACTCAATAATAATTTTTTTATTATTTTTTCATGAAATGAAATAATTGAATTATTGATTATTCAATTAATTAAGACAAAATGACAAAAGTTGTTAAAGTTAATACATTTATTAAATGAAATAATTGAATTATTGATTATTCGATTAATTGATAAATATAAAGTAACTTTTAAAAATAGTTTTTAAAATAGATTTTATCAAATATGAATTAATGTCAAATTTGATTTAATAACATGACCTTTTGTTTTCCATAATATTTTTGTCATAAATGTGTTATTACTTAAATGTGCCAAGTGTTGAAATATGGTAACAAGACTTTTGATTTCCATAACATTTTTATAAATGTAATGAGGAATTTATAATTTTTTCTCTAAATGCTATAATGCCCATTATGGAGAAATACCACTATAAATAGAGGTCCAACCTCATTAGATGATGGTTGGAAGATATGGGTGAAAAAGTTGAAGTTGAGGTTGAAATATTTGAGATTAAGAAATCCATTTTGAAAGCAAAATTTGTGTCTTCCGTGTTGGCTTTAGAGAAGTGTTTTCTAAATCCAAATAGATCCTCTCATGTGTTGAGAATACGATCTATCATCAATTGAGTGTGATCTTGTTTCGTTCATCACGCCCACACGTACTTATTCGAGGTGAGGAGGATTGGCGGAGAAGATCAAAGTTTGATTTTGTACCCATGTGAAGTAAGCTACAAAGGTAATTCTTTATCTTTTAGATTAGATCTAAATAGAAATTTTAAATACATATTATTATTAATCTATTATAACAACGATCCGTTTTATGTTCATGTTAAAATTGTTTTTCATGATACATAGGTTACGCACGTTACCGTTGTTATGAACATCGGTAATTCTAACGTGCGAGGGAACTTAAAAACCAACGTGAGGGTGTTGCGACAATGCACTATTCAGGAACAATTCCATGAGCACGACCCTGCAACCTTTGAGTATGAGGGTCCGTTGTACGAAAAAGTAGATAAAGTATTCCTTGACCCGAACTTATCTTCTGTGGTCAAAGATTTGCGTGCGAAACAGACCAGGAAGAAGGCGGCATAGTTTAGTTCAAGGATTTGTGTACATTTACGTTGTAATTTATGTGTAGTTTACAGTTAAGTTGCGAATGATATGTTTGGATGATATGTGTAGATTACATTTACTGGATGAATGATGTGTTTGGATGATACTGGAACTGCTTGGGACTTTGTGCATGATGTATAAGAATAGCTTTGGGGGAGTAAAGAAACAAGGGAGACTCTGGCAAAATTTTTATAAATTCGGGTGAAGATAAGTGAAAAGTAAATCATGTATGATCTAAATCAAGTACATAATTAAAGAAAAGTGTATGGAGAAACTTGGGTGAATTCAGTGTAACAAATTCAGCAAGCCGCGGTGGCTTGTCATCTCATGGTACCTGTAATCAAATTTAATGCACACTCCACAACCACATGTATGGAACCATTATATGAATTCAAATTGCTGAAATGAAACAAATTCAAATTTATCAATTCAAATTTATGAAATCAATTCATATTTATCAATTTAAATTTTACAAATATAGCATATAGTACAATCACATATATATCAAACCTAATCTATCAAACGAATGTATTACAGAAGGTTAAGGTTCACATTTGTGTACGTTTGTGTTTGTGGACCTTGCGTATCAGACTCCTACAGATAATATTGCAAATGAAATTAGCATAGTTCAAATAACATTTGAAAATGTAAACGTGATAATGGGCTCACCTGCGTCTCAGGAACTCTATCGGGAACTGTCTCATCGCTCGGGGACTGTCTCAAGGACTATGGAAGGAATTGTCTCGGGGACTCTAAAACCCATAAATGTGCCATTCGACTTCCTCTACCGGCTCTGGCTCTGGCTTTTCCTCTCCCTCTATCGCCTTTGCCAGCCCTTGCACTGGACTCGCCTCCCCCTTCGCATGTGCGAGAATTATGCCTCTACCCCCACACCGGCCACAAGTGACGTTCAGATGTTTTCTGGTAAGCACTGTTCAGCTTGGGGCCTCGTCCACATCCTGTATTCTACGTTTGTGCGGCCTTCCTAGAAGCCTTTTAAATGGCGGTGGAATAATTGGATCAAGATTCGTCACAGGAGGCCACTCGATTGGTCCACTGACAGGGCGAACAAAGTGGGAATACATCGCCATATATGTTTCCGGTGATAGCATGCATGTATAAATTCCTCAGGAGATCTCCTCATGAAGTGAATGCATGGGACTGAATGGGCACATGGGATGCCGGTCAACTCCCACCCATAACATGTACAAGTACACTTGTCCAAATCGACAGAATACTGTTCGTTACCGTTGCTGACCTCAAATTGCGCAGCTCGTGCAAACTGGGGGCTCCAATTTTGACAGGCAAGTTGTAGTTTGGCGAGTCGATTGCTGATCATTTGATGCGCGCATGAAATGGATTTATATCTAATCGTCTCAAATTCTAGAGTGGAATCTTGGAATATGAAAGTTGGCAACTTTAAGTTGCCGATGGATGAACGTGATGAATGAACGCAACGCTTCTCACCTCCTTTGATAAGGACGCAGCTGCAAATTTCTTTTGTGATATAACTCACACGAAAGAGACTTTGGATATTACGCACCAAAGGGTCTTTGGATATCACTCACCAAAGGAAGAAAAAGGATCTCTCCAATTTCTGAAAAGCAAAAGCTTTCTTTTATCAAAATTCAACAACCGTCTAAAACATAAAATTAGGTGGCTTTATATAGCCTTTTACAAACATAAATTAGAAAACTAAATAAAAGATAATCTAGATAAGTGGATCTAGATCTCTTAGATAAGTGGATCTAGATCTCCTAAATATGTGGATCTAGATCTCCTAAATAAGTGGATCTAGATATCCTAGATAAGTGGATCTTTTTAGAGACAATATCTAAAGAGATAATATCTTTCTCTTCAAGATCTTCTTGTATTAGACATCCTTCATCCTAATAAAAATAAAATAAAGATGATATTGATGCAGATCTAGGGTGCATCATCATTGGACACAAAAGGTCGGTCAAGCGAGCCATCTTTTCATTTTTTTTCACGATCCTACCCATAATGCCCTTTCAAATGATCTCGAACATACTTAGAATTGGTTTGTCCCAGGCTGGTAGGATGCAGGCGTTGAAGGACTTGCTGAGGTTGTTGAGGCTTAAGTCGCATTTGGGGATGGAGCAGAAGGCATGTTTGGCCCAACATGTCACATCTATTCCTCGTAGATAGTTGTGGGCCACCAGGTCAAGCAAAAATACCTTCGTCATCTCTCTCTCAAACTGCCCTGTTGTGACTCTAGATGCCGCCCACATTGCATCCTTTAACAACCTGCCTTTAAATTGTTTTTGAAAATTACCATATAGGTGTCGGATGCAAAACCGATGGTCCGCTTGCCTGCCAGCTCTTTGATAGCTGGCACTAGCCCTTGCAAAGATTCATAATATGAGTCAGACATTGGTACAAAATGCATAACATAAACACAGAAGACAAAAGCAATCAACTGCACCTTTTGTCTGTCAGAAATGATTGTCCATCCATTGCCAGATTGGGTGTTTAGATCGTTGAGCAACAATTCCAAAAACCAGCTCCATGAAGCCTTATTTTCTGCTTCAACCATTGCTACAACAACCGAATACATTCCATTATTCTCATCAACGGTGACAACGGTGAGCAGTTGGCCCCGAGTTGTTCCCTTCAAGTGGCAACCATCTAAACAAAGAACCGGTTTACCACAGTTCTGCATAGCTCTCTTGTATGCATCCAAGCATATGTACATCCTTTTAAATACACTCATGTCAAGGTCAACACGCAGTGAAATTCCAGGATTCGACCTCCGAATCTCCTCGGCATAGGAGCATATGAGCTTGTATTGCTCGTTGTCATCCCCTTCGTTAATTTTTTTAGCCGCATTTCTTGCCCTTCTAGCAAGGCTGGGTGTGATGTTGACGTGGAAATCTTTCATGACTGTTTCAATTATGGAAGATAGGTCCCAGTCGGCTTGACTTTTAAATTTGTCTAAGTAATGCGTTGCCACCCATTTGGCAGTGGCATGGCAGCTTTCCATCTTTCTGGAGCAAGTGTGAACATCGTTGTAGAACTTTATTTGAAACGTCATTTCACCTTGCATTTTTTAGGCATGCAGTCGCCACGTGCATCCTTCCTGGCAGGCAGCCAGCCCTCAACCGATGAGCGTCACTGTGGGCAAATTTTATCCCGTACTCATTCTTCAATGCATCATCGACAATTTCTTCTATAATTTTTTTCAATGAACTGTACTTTTCGCCAAGGCCTATACCAGCGAAGGTGTATTGTGCTTGTGGTGGGCGTCTAGGCCTACTCTCGGCCATGTCAATGTCTTTGTCGCTAGTGGATTGAAATAATGAACGGAGGTCCTCATCGTGTAAAGTTGCTGAGATAGAATGCAACACAATTGTAGCTTCATTTCCAATTCCACATACCTCATTCTCATTGACCAAAGATGTGGCTGTGGGCCCCACTTTAACTTGACGGTTAATAACAGATTCTTCAACACTCAAAGACGCCATTTGTTGTTCAACAGATCAACTTTGCCAAAATGTCATTCTCTTCAGCTCTCCGAATTCTCTAGGGTTTGCTAATCGATTACAAAATGCTTGAGAATATCGCAAATCGCAAGGAGTTCGCGGTTATGTATACCATTGAGTTAAAAGAGGGACGCCACGGTGGTGTCTCAGGACGCTGCGACGGCGTCCCAAGACATCGCAGCGTGTAGGCCGTAGCGGCGTCCTAGGACACCGCGGCGTGTAGGCTGTAGCGGCGCCTCAGGACACTGCGGCGTGCAGGCCAAATTTGGTCTTCTTTTCTTGGAAAACCACAGCGCTGCGGCATTTTGTCTACGAACCGCCGCAGCTCCCTGTTAGCTTCTTAACGGCGAATGTTGGCTTTGTAATTTTTCCATACGTCAGTGGTTAATTTGTTAGAAAATAAAAGATAGTGGTCGACTTATCATTGATCGCAAACCACGATGGTTAATTTGTCATTTTCCCTTGATGATACAAACATTTGAAACCATCAAAGGACACTTTTTTGAAACGTGTCCCAAATCTGACCATAGAAAGGACAAAAGGTAAATGACAAACCAACCATCATACTTTATGATCAATGACAACTCAACCACTAAAGTATTTTTATTAACAATTTAACCACTAAACAATAAAAAATTATCGCTGCGAATATCGTCGTTAACTTTATGAAAATCACAGTAGAAAAGAACAAATACTCATGGAAAAAATGGAAAGAACTAGTGATTTTAGAAGAAACTTTAAGTGGAAAAGAGTTAATATCCATGGAGAATAGAATAGATTTAGAAGATTTTGGATTTTGTAAAAGAAAGGATTTAGAAGATTTTGGGTTTTATAGTTTATAAGATTTTGTAAAATAAGGTTAATGTTTTAGTTTTCGGATGATTAAGAATTGTTTTACAGTCCATGGGAGAATCACAGTTTGTTTATGTTGTCTGTGTTTTTCTACGAAGAAGACAATGATTTTTTTTTATTTGTAGACATTCCTCTGCAAATCGATGACGATCCTCTGCGAATTGACGACATTCTTGAGTTATATTTAAAAGATTTACGATCTGCTGTGAATCGACGACGATCCTCTGCGGATCGACGACGATCTAGTTATATTTCAAAGATTCACGATTCTTTGTTGATCGACGACGTTCTTGAATTATATTTCAAAGATTCACGATCTGCTGTGGATCAACAGAAAACGTAACTCCGGTATTTACTTCGTCAATTTTCCATAGTTTAATAATTAAATTATTAGTGAAAATAGTTTAGTGGTTGACTTATCATTTATCATAAAATACGATGGTTGGGGCCGGGGGCGTGTCTCTCCCCTTTTTGACCGCACCAATTTTTTGGGTTGGTTTCATAATTTATATTTTATGTTAGAAAAGGTTACCTAGAAAGATAATATAATTGTTCATTAGTTGGGGATTAACGAAACAATAAGTTGGCGTTGAGCGTGTGTTTTTAGGTACCTTCCAACTTCTAATTATAATCATGCAATTATTTTAGTCATCGTCTTTTGCACAATTATTATTTGACAAAAAAGAGTGAAGTAAGGTTGAATTCAACTAGAGAAATTCATCTTTTAAATGAAGAAATGTCACGTTAAACTTGAGATTACAATAATTCACACTGAATTATTATCGCTTTGCAGAAAACTTGAGCAATTGCCTCTAGGTACCATCTGTCACACCCCTATTTTCTTTGCAAATAAATAGGGCTATGTGCGGCATCAAGAACACTCCTTGACCAGTCTTCTCCTCCCAAGGATCAGATCACAATAGACAACAATGCTCACTCACTAAGACAAGTGTTTACGGAGGCTCCCTCCAACCTTTCTTTTGTGTAGCAAAGGAACTATCTCTTGGACCACCACAAAAGACCACCACAAAACACAAGGAATCACTCTCAATCGGATGACCTCCCTTGCTTGGTGTCTCAAGTGTGTATTATATAGTACAAGGTTTGCTATGCACTAATTACAACATTCAATGGGCTATTTTCCATCGCTGGCCGCTGATTGGCCCATCTGCGCGCGCCCTCCGCGCATTTACAGCGATATGCGTTGTGCGCCCCAGCTGGCACAGTGTGATTAGATCGACTCTACGCGCTTCCCGCGTAGTTACTGCCTTCCGCCCTACGCGTTCCCTGCTGGTGTGCTGTCATTGCGCCACGTCGCTCAACGGTCAGTTGAGCTCCTCTAGCGGATAGTAACTTCTTTGGTCCGTTCCCACGCACTGCGCACCATCAATTCGCGCCACCAGCTATAGTGCGATCTGTGCCTGGTGCCCCTACCTGGCACGTTGGTGTTCCGCCACGTCAAGCATCTCTCGGTTGGCACCCCCAACAGTTAGTAACAGATGTGCAGTAATTGCCCCACCTGGCAGCAACGTCTACACGGCTCGCTTAATGCACCTGCTAGATTCTTGCTGACATTATTACGCCGCTGCTAACTCCCGCGCGCCCAGCACCAGTTCCATCAATAACTGTGCCAAGTGCTGATATCTTCAATGAAGCTGTGCCCAGCTGTACATGCCATCAATGAAGCTGCGCCCAACTGCCGATGACATCAATGAAGCTGCGCCAATCTGCCCATGCCTTCATTGAACTGCCGATGCTATGAATGACTTGATGTGGCGCCTCGTCACCGCATCTGGAACTCCAGTCAAACTCCAGTTGCATTTAATAAACTGGCTTGCGCCGCGCTAGTTCATTTATTGAACTGCGTGCACCGTTAAGTAGCTGCCACCGCCACCCGACGCGCCTGCTGTGCCCCACTCACAGCCCACCTTTGTACGCCCAGTTGTGCTCCCAACCCATCTAGATCCAGCACACAAGAAATTGCCCCAATACTCCTCTTAGGCCCAGTCGGCCCACTGTGCTAAAGTTATTCCGCACACTAATGCACCACGACCCATTTGTCTTGCGCGCCCAGAGAGCCCCAGCTCCCCTCCGATTGGCCTTGCGGCCCGTCCCATTTCACCAAGTAAATTGTGGGGGTAACACCATCCATCTATCGCATTTTCCCAATTTGGTTGGTTTAATTTTAAAAAATCTACCAATAAATTCAGGAAAGTTTTAAAATAAAGTACATGCTTTAATAAATAATACGTATGAAGTAAATTAGTGTTTTGGAATTAAAGTCCGACCAGCACACAACTTGGTTTTTGACTTCAAATGCGTGATCTTGGAGTGTAAATGGTTAGGACAATCAAGGCCAATGAGGAGCTCTTCTCTGTATCCATCACTCCACCGATTCTGCCACGCCACACGGGTACTGGGTCGATATCGACAGTCTGATTTGGAAACCACAGTTTGGGGAGGACACCTTGAGCCAGATCTTGCAAAAGTAAAACTACCCCACATACGCAGTTTTCAGAGCCCAGAATTATACCTCAACGAGAAAAGTAGAAAGCTTTGGTCTTTTCAGCCTTCCTCCCAATCCACATCATCATCTTCTTCCTCGTCTCCTGAAGCGTTGGCTTCAATGTTCAGATCATTGACCTTGTAATTCTCCCTTCCATTACCTGCAATGGTGAATTCTGATAAGTTTGAGTCATCTAACAGGCAAATCTCCATATATCTTCATCAGTTTTACGGATATCTTCCAGAAATTCCATAAATTTTAACTATTTTTCTGTAAATGTAATGTTTTTGTAGGCATTCTCTTTCCAATTGTCAGGTACTTGAGAAAGATTTAAACTTTCTCTATTCCTCGCTTGTATCTACCTTCCCATCAATATATTTTGTTTCCCATTAAAAAAAGAAGTCAGTCCTTCAACAATTAGCACCAGCGACACAGAAATTGCATGTGCTTTGAACCATGCCTCACGAATATTTGAAAAAAATTAAGTGCAAAATCAAATTTTAAGTTCATAAAACACTATGATATGTTATGGGAAACAACAAAAACTTGGGTCGAGATCATATTAGGCAATTGATGGATAATCTGTTACTTGTCTCCAAGATGAAATGAGATGAAGAATTCATAAAAGTATTATAAATCTAAAAAGTGAAAAAAAAAACATTAAATCTTGTGTTACCTGAAATTTGATCCTCCTCCCATTCAACATCATCATCACCCTCTTCAGTGTCTCCTCGTTTTGACTTCATGCCCACCTGGCGATCTGAAGACGTACTCGGAAAACCATCAGAGATTCTGGCATTTGCTATATTCTCTTGTTTGGCTGCTTCCAGTTCTTGCTGTTTTTCCAGTATAGCTGCATAATAAGCTTTAACATACTCGTCCTGCATCATTTCAGACATTAAATGAGATTTCTTTAGATGATTGGCTTCTACTTGCTTGGTTTAAGCTTTCTTGACTTGAAGTTCTTTTCAAGAGAAAAATATAACGATGAAAAGGAAGGGAGATCCCCAAGTGAAAAGGGAAGTTCAACACAATATTGAAGGCGAGTTTAGCTTGTTGCAGAGACCTGAAAATTCTTATCATCGTCCCCATTGCTTGTCGACTTTTTATCATCTAAAACTTGTGCAGCTGCTGAACCACCTTCTATTTTTTCGTCCTCTTTCACATCTCCACGTTGTACCTTTGTAAGGTTCATCCCTTTCTTGATCATCCAAGGTGGTAAAACTTTCAGACCCCCGGTATCAGTCACTGATTTTACGTCCTCTCCCTGGCCTTCAGCACCAGAGAAAGCAACTTCGACCTGTCAAGATTCGGCCAATAATTTTTCAAATGGACAGCATTTGATACAAATATTATAGCATAGCATGAAAACTAGTTTGAGTACTAACACAATAATAATCTCGCTATTTTGAGCAATGCGAACTTCCTTTGGAAGTTGAATCCACGAAGCTAGCAAATAAAATTTTAGTTTTACTATAAATTGAAAAATCATAAATATTCAACAAAAATGCCAGTTCATAATGGACATTACACATAAAGCAGATAACGGAACAAATAATTCTTGAAAAAAAAATAAACAAAAGATAACGTGTGGCCCAACCAAGAAACAGATAAGAGAAGAACGACAAGGCAAACAGAAAACTCATGAAACTTACCAAGTTCAAACTATAATCTTTTTCGCATCCCAGTCCAAATTAGATGGAAACGTGCACATTTACTTCAAAGGAAAATTGTATTGGCATTCAATAAAATAAATGCAGTTTTAGGGACTAGCACTAAATGAGAGCATCACACCTAATTATTTTAGAAATTATCCTTTTGTTATTATCATATCCAACTTGATAGACAGAGCTACATCTTAAAGTTAGTTTCTACCCCTTTTTTTTTGTGTTTTTTAGGGAAAATTACCTATATTCTCCTGGTACTTTTTCCCTTTTATCTAACACAATTTTGTTTCTTAAAAAAAAATAAATGCACTTTTCAAAAGCTACCTCATGATCTGGGTACACATTATGACCAAGTTTTATACCAACACCAATCTATGGATATGAATTAAAGAAACATATATGAAAAGTTCATTTTAAAAGAAACAAGATGACAAAGATTACCTTTGTCTCACCAACAAAAGGCATTGGAGTTCCGCTATACCCTTGTGATGATTTGGAAGGGTCATTGCCACTAAAATCACCATTTGCAGCACGCGCAGCGGCACTTGCTCGAGCTTCCCATGCCTGGAGATTTCCAAACTCTGGGACGGGCAAGTCCTTCACTCTATTGAGTTGCTCCATCAAAGGCTTAAGCTGAACCTGTGAATATTCCAATTTTAAACTCTTTAATATCATGAGCACAAGAGCTGCACGAAGTATATTATTAATTTGTGATTCTATAATCTAACACACCCTGCATAGTAGACAATTGAAAAGAATTCGCAACTGCAAATCGAAATAAATACCCTTCAATCAACTGCCACCAATTTAAAGGTAAAAGACCAGAAAATTTAAATAAAAACTTTTCTATTATTGATTAAGGAACTAGAATAAACAGTACAATGACTAGGAGAAGCAATTATTGACACAACCAACCGTTGGTTCACTGTCCACATATCCTCTCTGATCCTATCCCACAAAAAGCAACATGTAATATATATATATATATATATATATGTAAACAGTAATTAATGTTGTATGAAAGAACAATTTGTACAGACTCGAAGCTCCCAGAAGCTTTGCAAAAAAAGCTTGAAGGTTTAAAACTAAACCCCACGAAAAGTAATATGAAAAGAAAGAAGAGGATACAGAAATAAATAACAGACTCCATCCAAAAAATAATAACATATAAAAAGACAATATTGTGCATCCTTCATAACAGTGACCTGAAACATATTCTACAAAGAAACAATTTTTTTTTTTCCATTAACATACTATAATATATATAGTTCAATTAGAGACCTCCATCTTTTGTAGCATGTCCTTCAATTTCTCTCGCCGTCTCCTTCTTACATTATCATCCCCTTCGCCTCCTTCTTGAGCAACAAACTTGTCACTCTCTGCAACAAGTTCTCCATTGCAGTTTTCGCAGTGGAAGAATTCATCTTCTAGAGAGATCAACCTCAAGGCGTCCAAAGCATTGTACCTAAAAATTGTAAACACCAAAGGAGTCAATAAATGTCAGAGACATTGGAAATCATCTGTGCAAGTGAGTGTGACTTCATTATGAATATGGATAGAAACAATAAAACAATAGAAAAGGAAAAAAGAGAAACCTTCTGCTACAATTAGGGCATATATACTCCTGAACTGTGTTCTTGTCTTCTAATTCATCTTTGAGTTTTTTCTTCATCCGGTGCAGTCTGTACCTGACCACATCATATATCTGCAAACCAATTTTGTTATAACCATTTCCAATTTGCTTATATAAAAAATTACAAACTCTCTTTCCTTCAATGAATGAAGCAAATTGGTAAAAAAAGAATTCCTTTCAATTCACTGTATTGCAAACACTAGAGCTAAGTAAAAACTAATCCTCCTAGTGTACTTCAAAATCTTTGTAGCAAGTTTCATTCATTTGAATAATCCATAGAAAACATAAACCTGCGCATAATCGAGACAACAGTAAGAGTGAGTGTGCAATTTTATCTTTTCTTCCCCTTCCTTCCCTTGCTGTTGACCCTCACCAGTGGCTGCAATAGCGGCACTAAATATCTTTGCTCCCTTTGCAGTCTGAAAAAGAATCAACCCAAATAAGTGAAAATGCACACTTGTACAAATAACAAAAATTCAAAGTAATGGCAGAGACGATGATGCTAGCTAGAAAATAAATATGCAAGTTCATAAAATATTTTCACTAGAAATGTGCTATTTGACTTTCAATTTATTAACATCAACATATTGTGAAGCTGGGCTACACAAGATGTGACAAACAATGATAAGCAAGTGAATATATATGGGAACTCAATAAAAGGATGACAACTAGATGAATGAACTAAGAGATAAATAATGAACATAAAATCCCAAAGAAGCATGGACAGCAGAAATATTGACAATGAAAGAAAGACCAACCTCCTTCCTGTGATCTCTAGTTACAAGTTTTTCCTCTTCAAAAAAGCGGAGAGTTCGACGAAGTTGCTTTGAATGCAATTTCAAATCTTTTGCTAAATCTTCTTCTCTAACCCATTGTCGTCTGAAGTAAAAAAAAATTGAGTTTTATTGACAAAACAAGGAGAAAAAAATGCTGTTTTCAATCAATCCACACTGAGGAACATGCTTAAGGGATATCTTCCTCAATTTTCTTTGGGGAAACCATAAACTCCTTTCTCGATCTTATGTAAAAATGTACTTTTTTATATTATGTAATTGGTAAACAATTAGGAAATCAACTAACATAATGAGCAAGCCGCTATTTAAAGTTCATTGACGAAACCCCGACAATCACTCTTTTATTAGAAACTATGATGTTATTCTCATATCACTAAACCTAACAACACATAAGTAGAAACACAATGCTTCGATACTTCTTTGATACGCGCACATATCATTGAATTATGAGGTGTTGATCAATATAGACAAGTTATGATATACTGGAGTCCGCATATCAGATGCCATTTTCTTGTTTGAATATGTATTACACCATCCAAATTTGATTTCACCACTTAGCTTCACATTGCACGTTCTGTCTCTCGTCAAACAAGACCAATGCAACAAAAAGAAACAGAACTTGTTTTTCTACGAACTCAAAACCCAAAACGTGATTTTTTGGTTCTTCTTTTCTTTTTCGATCAAATTCTCACTCTAGCTTCCCCAAAGATATGTAAATCTCGTTCTATTTCCACAACTTTTCAGAATTTTCTTTTCCAAAGAAAAAGGAAAAGAAACAGAAAATCAAACCTTGTGAGCGCATCAAGCACCACCACAGCAATTCCCCGGTTATCACTCCTACCAGTCTTCGGCTGATTATCCCCTTTGGTCGTTATGTCATCATAAAACGCTCTCGCCGTGAGCTTCACCAACCTGCCCATTCCCCCAATAGGAAACAATCACCCAGCAGAAATTGAAAATTCAACAAAAAATTTGACAATCCGCAATACATAAAAACAGAACAAAACCATTTCAACCCATCAACAAATGAAAATCAAATCCATAATATACTAAACTCCCAATAAACAACAACTCCAAATCTCCGTCGCACAGCACTTTAAAATCAAGATAAAATACCTGTTAAATGGTTCGACGCTCATGTTTGTAACTCTTGCGGACTTGGTTTACCAAATCTTCTGCCTATATTTCATCTTCCCAGTTGTTTCGAGCTGCCAGTGACATCAGAAGAAGGCAGGGAAAAGAGAAGCGAAGTCGTTATATTATATTTTAATATCAAATGAGGACTTCTTCTTCACGCATTTACGAAATGACCCCAACTTTAATATAAAGTAGGGAAATTAGCAAAACAAACCTATAGTTTGGTATCAGTAACACAACAAACCTTGAAAAAAATTTGCAGAAAACTAAAACTCTAAATAATGAAAAATAACAACTCAAATCTCACAGTCACTTTTTTCGTTAAAAGACGTCACAGTTTCATTAACATCAAAGACCATTGAATAGAGACGTCTATGGCAACAACAACGGATATCTGGCAATGACGAGGGACGTCCAAGGCTGATCCAATAGGCGGATGAATGTCATAATAATTGAGGGACGTCTATCCTGCCCATTGGATTGAGGGATGAACGTCCCTCAACACGGATGGACGATCAAGATGGAGTTACGTCATCTTCCAAAAGTGCCTGCGGACGATGATTCATGGCCGTTGGATCGAGAGGCGGACGTCCCTCAACGATAATGAATGGCTAGGATGGAGTTAGGTCATGTTCCAAAGGTGCCCACGTATGATGGTTCATGGTCGTTGAATTGAGGGCAAATGTCCTTCAACGAGAATGGATGACTAAGATGAACTCCAAAGGCATTATGTTGAACGGGGGTCACGTGCAAGTCACATACTTTTTTAAATGGCACAGACTCCCTCCACTTAAAGATAGACTTCCCTCGTTCCACAACAGGCGTCCCTCTAGTTATAACAGATGTCCATCGTTCCACAATAAATGTCCCTCTACGTGAGACTACATCATGCAACCCACAACGGACGTCCGCTATGAGATGAAGAACGTCCGTTATAAGACGAGGGATGTCCATTGTGGAACGAGGGATGTCCATTTTATGTTGAGGGCATTGTTGGAAGTCTTTGAATGCTAAACAACATCTTTTCTTAATAATCATATCCTACGACCGATATCGTCGTTGGATGTCCATCATCCCATCTTGAACATCCATTCCCAACGAGGGACGTCCCTTAGCTCGAAGAATGTCCCTCGTGCCATGGACACCCCTTAATTCTAAAAGATGACGTTGATTGGTCTTCAACTACATTTATATAACCAGTAAGGGCGCCCTCTGCGAGAGCAAGTAGCAACCCTAAATCTCTAAACACAATCGATCAACGAAGTTTGTGAGTGTTGTACATCAAATGGCGTCAAGGAGTGTTGTGTTAGCTTAAGTGTTGTTAGGCTTATTTGTTTTGATGATGAATGTATTAATTGCAATTATAAGTTGTTTATTGTATGAATATGTTTAATTGTTTAATCATTATATTTATATTCGATATTCCTTTGAAATACCTTTAATTAGGGTATTAATGTTGTCTAACATATTTACCTAAGTGAATGTAGCTTATGGTATAAATATTGGGACTTAGAGATTTCAAGAAATGCATAAAGGAAGCAATAGGTCGACTAAAGCAGGCAAAGAGGTCTACCGAAATAGACTACACGAAGAACTGGTCGACCAAGTGATCGACCAGAAGTCAAAACAGAAGGCTCCCAGGTTTTGCAGTCGAGGAAGCGGTTGAGCAACGACAAAATGATCGACCATAACATATTACAGATTACCCATTAAATCTGCGACCGAGCAGGTGGTCGACCGAAAATGTTGTGCATCGCAACGACTCATTTCCAATGGTCGGATGTGGTCAACCAAAAAGAAATTGGTCGACCGATTTCACAGTGTCTATAAATATAAGACTCTTCGAAGCTTAATGCAACAAACCAAGAATTGAGGTGAAGCTCTGCTAAATTTTGTACTCAATTCCAAATCAGTATTTGAGCATCAATCCTAACTCTCCATACTCCCTAACTTGAGTTTTAAATTTGGGAGAGTTAGCTTATTGTTTGTAACTTTCAATTTCCATTTATACTAGAACTCAAAGGATGACGCCTTGAGAATATTCAAAGGTTAGATTGACGCCCAAGAAGTTCAATTCAGAGGGTGACACCTTGAGAATAGTGTGTAAAGATTTGTTTGACACTCTTGAAGTCAAACATTGTCAATCGGAGAGATTGGGCGATTAGGGATCTCTAAGTGGGAAACTTGGAGCACAGACGTAGGCTAGGGTTGACGAACCACGTGAACAACATTGTTTGCACCTCTTTCTCTATCTCTCTTATATTTGTGTTTATTGATTGTGTATTTATTGTTGATAGATCACTTAGGGTTAGAGAATTAATTATCGAATGAAAAAATTTAGTACACCTAATTCACCCCTCCCTCCCTCCCTTTACAAGCATGAACAGCTCCTAACAATTGGTATCAGAGCGAAGTTAATAAAACTTTTTATATGATATTGTGTATGTGTGCATAAATTTGTTTCATTAGTTTAAGTTGCATATAGTGAGTTAATTTTTCCTGTTGAAAATTATTTGGATAAAATTTGGCTGAACCTTTTGATTGTATAATTTATTATGGATTTCAATTTGAATGTTGAAGGACAATTCATCTCTAGACCTCCATATTTTGATGTTAATGACTATGTATGTTGGAATTCTATGATGAAAATTTTTGTTCAATTACTAGATTATGACTTGTGGCAAATCATTGAAAATAGAATAAATGTTCTTAGATCATCTTATGAATTCAATGATTTAGATAAAACGTAATTTGTGCTAAATGCTAAAGTTATGAATATTTTATATTGTGTTTTAAGTAGAAATGAATTTGATAAAGTACAAGCATGTGTTAGCGCTAATGATATTTACAGAATTCTTGAGCTTACACATGTAGGTACAAATCAAATAAGTGATGGTGAAGAAAGCACATCCTTCGAAGATGAGAAAATGACCAACGTATGTTTCATGGCCAAGGAAATTGAGGTAAACAATTCATCTAGTGACTTTTATAATAATATTGATGATAATGATGAATTGTTGGATATTGTAAATGAATTGTTTGATCAATAAAATGTGTTTAAACGTAAGTTTGAATTGTTGAAAAATTAGAATGATGAATTGATGAAAAAGCATGTTTGTATTGTTCAATCCTTTGAAAAAGAGCTTAGTGATTTGAAAATTAAAACTGATTAATTGAATGTTTTTATCAAATCACTTGAGAATGAAATTAGCACACTAAAAGTTAAAAATGATTATTTAAATTGTGTTGTGCTTAGTTTCACGAATAAGAGCAAAAATCTAAATATGCTCCTAGAAAAACAAAATGTTACATTTGACAAAGTCAAAATTGGCTATCAACCCTTTGCTAAAAAGAAAAGTTATAATAATTTCTTTTTTTGTCCATCTATTTGTAATACTTGTAATTGTATAGGTCATAAATCATTTTGTTGTCCATTTAAATCTAATGGAAAAATGATTAATTTTAAAATGGTTTGGGTTATAAAAACTAAGGATAAAGAACCCAAAAAGATTTAGGTGTCCAAAAAAAGTACCTAGGTGTTTTTCAGTTTTGTGAATCAATAGTTGACATATAAATTGATGAAATTGCTTAATAATTTATACTCTTGATTTGAATAGAATTGAGTTGATTATTTGCATATATGCTAAAATTTTATTCTCTTGATTAATATTGATTATTTGGTTTGCATATTCTCTTTGGTGTCATTGTTTTGATCAGTTAATTGTTTTAATTCTTCAATGGTTTATTGTTTGTTTTAATCCAACAAGTGGTATCATAAATTGCATGTCAAAAAATTGTTGTTATTTGATTTTGATGTTTTGTTATTTTCTCATTGAATTGAAATTGGTTGTTGAGATAGGGGGAGAAGATAAACTTTTAATTTGACTATTTTTTTGAAAAAAAATTGTGTAAATGGTTTTGGTTTTACAATTGGTATAGTTTGAATAATATTTCTTGGTGTATATTTGGTTTCTCCCAAAAATTGTTTATTGTATAGGACAATAATATAGAATTGTTTATGGTTATTGCAAATTCTCCAACTATTATGGTTTGCTTGATGACTTAGGTGGAGAATTGAAATGGTTTGTGTTTAATAATTGTTCCTCAACTCTTATGTTTTAACTTAATGACAAAGGGGGAGAATAATTTTGAAGAAATTATTTAGTTTTGATCCTTTGAGTTATCCCTATGTTTGTTTTGTATTTTGATAAAGTGGAAGAGCAAATTTATTTCAATTGGTAATATTACAATTGGTATCATATTCTTAAATTTTGTTTTTTTCCCTCCAATGATTTACTTGAAGTTATGTATTGATAAAGAGAGAGAAAATATAATGAATTTTTTGAAATGAATTGTTTGGTTGATTGCTTACCCTTCGATATTTTATATGGTTTGATTTTTGACAAAGAGGGAGATATTTTTCTTGTTGTCCTTGGAATGACTCCCTATGAATTCTTTTTTATTATGACAAAGGGGAAGAGAGATTTTTATAAATTGTTTGTAGCATATATTCATGAATTTAAAAGTTAAAAAGATTTCATAAACTAAGAGAAAGAGATCAAATTATGCAATAAATTATGCGCATGCTTAGACTTAGGAATAACAACTTATAAGAGTTTGTCATCATCAAAAAGGGTGAGATTGTTAGCCTATGTGTTGTTAGGCTTATTTGTTTTGATGATGAGTATATTAATTGCAATTATAAGTTGTTTATCCTCCACCTCCACGTGGTCTGAGTTTGGTGCAACCGATGTCCAAGAAAGTATTGCAGTCAACGTCCAAGGAGGGTGTGCAGCTGACTTTGATGGAGGTTGTGCAGCTGATGTGGATGGAGGTTGTGTCTCACGATGTGGAGGCGGGCCAGACAGAACCGTCGAGTTAGGCGACCCAATCTTCGTAGAGGACCCGATTACTCAACCCAAAGCGTAAAAGAAACGGAAGTCTTAATGAGAAATTAAGCCCAAACCCAAATCTCATGAGTTAGGATCCACAGAGTGATCAACGAGAAACTGATAGCATAAACCAAGAGACGTATTGTGCAAGAATTAAATCAAACAACACCAAAACAAATCCCAAAGGTGCCAGAGACATGGGGATTGGACCAACGAATATCCACCCATCCATGGGAAGATCGATACACCCACCAGAGGGGTATCGACAACGCTCCACAATGACATGTGTAGATCCCATGCACCGAGCCTACACCCTAACTTGGGAAAAATAGAGTCTAAGGGGTGAGTGACGCACTCAGTAGGGAAATCGATACTCAATGCATGTTAAAAATTGTTTTTCTCATCTCTTTTGAAAACCATTTAATGCTTCTTATGTAGCGTACATGGATTTATAAATTTTTAAAATATATTTATCATTTTATCAAATCGACCCATGTCCCTTGGTGTGACTGCATCAAAACTCGTTGTATACATAAACAACTATATCGAAAAATATGCCAACATCGTTTTTCACATGAAAACGTCATCAATGAAAAGGGATGGTCACTCAAGGACCCATCCGACACTTATCACAGAAAGGTGGCAACCGTTTCTGGGTAGCTCCTCATGAGCCTGGAGGAAACAATGACGGTGGTCTGAAGAACTGTCTTGTCACCCGAGTTGCCAGCGAGCAAGCTCCATAACAACACAACCCGTATAATAAACAGATGAGGTTGCCGGCAACTGATTGCTTCTCCACTAGCTACCTCTATGTTCCAAATTGACGAGGGTTGCTGATGAGTAGAGCTACGAGTAGTCACGCCACCCATCAAATGGAACGGCACTAGGATAGGTATAATCCAACGACAAAACAACCCACCAATCTATGTGACTAAAACCCAGATCAGGTTCTAGGGCTTGAAACCCAAGGAAGCTTCATCACCTTCTCATCTTCATTTTAACTTTTGGGGCTCAAAACCCAATAACATGTCACCAATACCCCGTCCTCATTTCGTATGTACAAACAATCAACCTTCACGCAATAGAAGGTTTCACGGGATAGCCTTGTGATACTTTAGCAGCAGAGTGCCTAAAGCATCAAGAGGATTTATCCTTCCAACATATATGTAAAAATATCAAACCATGATATGTGCGTAGAGTAGCAAACAATATACCATGTACGATAAAGTAAACATGAGAAAACATATAAATACATAAAAACAGATATATTGTCGAAAAAGTCCCCATCAGGTTTTCAAGGTGTGGTATCCCACAATATATCACTTTTGAAAACATGATGCAATGCAACGCGTAAAGTATAAAAATCTCTATCTCGATGATGATCGCAACACTCTTACCAACTAGCTAGCTCCACGCGCTATAGGAAGGAAGGTCGCACCACTGACATCTCCGAAACCTATAACAAGACCGATGTCAACATCCCAACAATCATACAAATGATACAACAAGGATCCTAAACTGGAAAGCAACCCCGATCGGAAGGACCAACACAAGACTTTCCTACTTAAACGAGGAATGACAGTTTCCCTACACCCCGAGTTAAGAATCTATACGATTGAGAACAAGACATGACTGACAAAACCGAATGGAGTTAGCTAAAGACACTCCTAAAAACAAACGATTCAACCAATCAACAAGACACAGTGATGGAAAGAAGGACACAACACACTCGACTTGATCCACTCAGCAGTCGAGAAGACATAACTGAGGTCATTCTAACCCAACCATGGTCGACAAGGCATCACAATGGCCACTCGAGACCACTCAATAGTCGTCGAGGCAAAGTGAAGGTCAACAGGGACCTCACAACTTTGACCAAACTCAACAACAGTTAACCGGGACCATTCAGTGTCGACGGTCAATTGGGATCTCACAACAGTGGATACAACACGACCACAACCATCTATGACTCAACAGTCGAGGGGACTCATATAAAGTCAATCGAGTATGACTTTAGTGGAAAGTCGGATCGAAAAGCATAAACTAAATCGAGCCTCAAATTTTGTCAATAGACAAGAATTTCCAACAATGAGTCACATGAAATAGGTGGAAGGGTCATATATCAAGTCTAGGAACCCAACTGACACACAAATGGCTCAACCGTGACAAAAAGGGGGATAATTCTTCCCCTTTTGGTCAATCAAAATTGACCAGTAGCCCATTCTAGTCGACCCTCAGTTTACTAGTAGCATTCCCCAGTCAATTAAAAATTGACCAGCCCCTTTCTAGTCGATCAATGATCGATTGGAGCCCCTTCCGATCAACCAGTGGTCGATCAAAAATCGCCAAAAATCATAGGTTTTCCACGTTTTTGGCCCATTTTTGACTCCTAACAACCAATAACCCTGGATACACTTTAATACAACCAAAATCAACTATAAATTTCCCCTGGATTTGAGTTTCTAAGCTCGAATATGAGGCCAAACGATTTCAAACTTCAAACCCTAAAATCAAAGACGAAAACTTCCCGAAACACAAATTGCCTTCACAAAAGTTGCTTGCGAGGATGACGAGAAGTCAAAATTGCTCTGAACGGCTCCCCCTTCCCTCACCACGTCTCTCCCTCTCGGTCGCTCATCCTAAAAAAGAAGAAGAAGATTTCTTCTTTTTCTTCTTCACACACACATATAATAAAAGTTTTATATATATAAGAAATTATTTTCTATATTACTTAAACTTAATTAAAATTCCGATTTGAAATCTGACTCGTTAAAAACACTAACCGAAAACAAATCTTTAGTCAAATTAATTCATCAGAAATATTCCTGCAATTAAATTACTACTTGGAAAAACTCAATTTGACTGTTTGACTGCAAAATGCATACATGGCTGCTAACTACAAAACTTGTAACGACCCGATTTTTCTTATGATTAAAAATAGTGAGAAATTAAAATCTTTTCTTTTTATAAAACATTGGAAGGTTTTCTTTTTTATAAAACTCGATCGTTAAATCATTTACTTAAAACCTTTTTACAAATTTCAGCAGAAGTAATAAAATTCTTTTCGTCTATAATTAAACACTTTGCATTATTAAATAAAATCATTTTCGTTTATAATTAAACCCTTTGCATTATTAAAACAATAATTACTTTTAGAAAATACAGCGGAAGACTTATTAATTAAACAAAACATTTAAGAATATATTACAAAATCTTTTACAATTTGTTTCTATTTAACGTTTTTTAACCCAGCCAGCCACAAGGCTCGCGCGTGTAAATCTTTCATCAACTGCTCCAACTATGTTCTCGTACATATATCTACATCATGGGGAAAACAATGAGCTTAACGCTCAACAAGAATTAGAATGAAATGCAATGTAGATACTATGCGTGATCATACGATGCATTATAGAAAAGAACCATATCTTTTCTGTTAAATCGAGAGTCAGATATCTCCTATGGTCATACGGCTATCCATCACTCTGGCGAGGAGATACATCCTATAGTATCACCATCATGACTATCACCGCACTCTTTTGTGGAAGACGTTGGGCATTTCAATACAAGAGGAGAAGATACATCCTATGGTCCACGTGGTTAACCGTCACTCCTATGGGGAGATACATCCTATGGTGTCCCCACCGATGGACCGTCACCAAACCTCCTGAACCCCCACACGTCTATTTATATATATTAAATATGTCATGCAATATGTTGACAATTTCATAAGCCCTAGGTATGACGCATGAATGTCACATACAACTCACAAATATATATAATGCATAGAGAGGAAACATAACATTATAATGGTAACACAACAATTCATGCTTCGAAGTAAGGAAAGCTATCATCCAATATTAACGTGACTATGAGATTATTAATAGGGGATAATTCACAACATAGAGGTAATATATTCTGTTTAATTTTCAAGGACAACTAACACGGTACATATTAAGTGATTCTTCCCTCAAAGAGGCAGTGATGGATCTAACCAGTATATGAATCAATTCCTCAAGTTCCACTAATGGCAGCGAGTATTTCATCAACATGTGAACATAAGCATTAAATGGGTTTAACTCCCATCTAGATTCTCTATTCTAGAATCAATTTAAAAAGGCAGCAGCAACTAAATCATGACCAAACAATGTTGACAGTAACGATGTAACGACTCATTTCACAACTTCACAGATAGCAATCTTATCTTTTTCCTTCACTCATTTATCATAATATTTTTTCTTTCTCTCAACAACAGCTTAATAGCAATTATCAGTAGGAAAGTCAAAGGGTAATCCATGGTTTGCAATAAATAATCAAAATAGAGAAGTAATACCAAATCAATATTCAATATCAAACAACAGACAAACTCATGATGTAGGGCCTCCACTAGCCAACTTACATCCCAATTCTTACCTTTAGCAGAGCATCAATTCCTCAGTAGCTCACTTCGCAGTCACAGTACTTTGGACAAAGCAGCCATGTCCAGGAAGTTTCCAACAGTAGCTCACTCCAAAAAGTCTTTCACAACTCACAGGGACACTCTTTTCTCACAGAAGGAAAACGTAACTCCCACCTTACTCTCAATCGCAGCTCTCAAGGTAGAGTTCCAGAAGTAACCCATGCCATCAATTATAGACGAGGGAGAGAGGAAGAAGGAGATGGACGCAGGGTGAAGAGGACCATCTTCCATTCCAAAGGAGGGGGACCCAACTAGTCATTGTCGCGTGCAAGGTTCGCCGCCGACAAGGGAGAGGAGCAGATTTTGTCAGGAGAAAAATGAAAATAGGAGGCGAGATTATGTTTGGTAGAAGCTGGAATTCTTTCCTTAAATTAGTTTTTTCGTAAAACAGGTAGTTCAGCCATTCCATTGCTAACATCTGTCAACTTTCTCGCTGCAAGGGACGTCCATTCTACAGCAAGGGGCTTCCATTGCCTTTGTTATTTAGACGTCCATCGATCCACACAAGATGTTCGTCAGTTTCTTTGCCATGACGGAAGTCCGTTCCTCAATGAGGGACATCTGTTTCCCGATGAAGGACACCCGTAACCCAATGAGGGACGTCTGTAACCCTCAAACAGCTTCCACTCTTCTCTCCAAACGATGCCATCCCACTTAAGTTGTAACGTCGTTCTTCTATTTCAAACGTTTGTTGTCCATAAAGGACGTCCAGCGCTCCCTTCAGCGACGCCGTTCCACTTAACATACTAATACCCGCTTCACAAGGGACATCTGTCCTGCTATAAAGGATGTCTGAAATGCTCAACGTCCTTCACTAGTCATTCCACCGTACGACGACATATTCCTTTAAATCCCTCAATGTTGGAACATCTGTTTTCCCTTAAGGACGTCTCATGCATCAACACAATGTTGTCTCACTTACATACCAATGTTCGCCATCTATAAGAACATCCGCCCAACTAAAAAGGGCATTCATTTCCACACAATGGACGTCCATCCCACTTTAAAGATGTCCGT
The DNA here is from genome assembly GCA_022433065.1 of Begonia loranthoides. Lineage (NCBI taxonomy): Eukaryota > Viridiplantae > Streptophyta > Magnoliopsida > Cucurbitales > Begoniaceae > Begonia > Begonia loranthoides. The sequence continues at coordinate 8,499,311 of CM039471.1, forward strand.
TAGCACCCCACTTCGAACGTTCATCTTTCCACCAGCTTTAAATGACACCGCTTCCTCTTCATTAAATTTCTATTTCCAATTCTTAATTTATTTAATCACTCTTTATTTAATTTACCCCCAATAAATCTTAACCAAATCTCCCACTTAATATCTAATTAATTTCCAAATAAATATCCACTAATCCCTTATCCAACTTTACACCTAAATAATTTTTCAATTTTCTTTACTTAATTTCGTTAAAAAAAATCAGGGTATTACATCTCATGAGAAAATCATTCCTAAACTCTCCAAAGTTCACAATTATTATTATATTTAATCCCGATTAAATTCTGGGATATTAGAAAACTAGTCAACTCATCAAAACTTGACCGAAAGTTTCACAAAAAATTTACACTGGAATTTTAAAATCATGAAATGTAATACACTGATTTTTTGTAACGGAATTAAGTAAAAATAATTGAAAAATTATTTGGCTATAATTGGATAATTGAAGATTTATTTGAGAATGAGAAATTTAATTGGGGACTATTTAGATAATTATTGAGGATTTATTTGATAGAAAATAAATTTGGAAAACCTAATCGAAGAAATTAAATTGGACCGATAATTATCGTTAGACAATATTCAGAATAAATCGTGAATTGGAATTGGGTTAAGAATAATTTAATCAAATAAAAGATTTAGTTAAATTATTGAAAAGAAGAATTTAATTGAGTGAAAATGGAGTTATGAATTAAAAGGGAAAATTTTAAAAGGAAATATGGGTGGATGTGAACCGGTTCGGTTCATGCCAGTTTGGTCTGGATTAACTGTTTGGTCTGGAGATGATATTGGCCCGTGATTTTTAGGGGGAATAGGGGGGATTTTCCTGAAGAAAACCCAACTGAAAGAGAGAGATGGGAAATCGAAAGAGAGACGAGTGAGAACCGAGGGAGGCGATCGCGATTCTCCTTCGCGGTCGAGAGCTACTTCGCGAAGACAGTGTGCAGTGAGCGACGAACGGCAGGTTCGGCGTACAACTCCAGACGTGTGGCTACTGGTGACGTTGAGGGGTGTAAACGGAGGTGGGGCTAGGGCTCGAAAATGCCTGAGCCACGGGAAGGGTGAACCTAGTGCGCAAGCTTCGGTTTTCTTCTCGACTGACCGAGGTAAACTCTCGGTTATGCTTCGTATTTGATTATTGCTATGTCAATTGGATGAGATTGTTGCTGCAATTGTTGGAAGGAATATGCAGATGATTTTGCAGGGTTGAATCGACAGTGGCAGAACACGAAGGTCCGGTCCCTTTGGTTTGCTTGGACCGTTTCTGTTGTGAACTCGGTTCACGAATTGTGTTCTGGCCGACACAATAATGTTAGTACTTCCTTTACAGATGGGATGCTGTTATGGTTGAACTCAGTATATTCACTAGAACAAGAGAAATTTACAGAAAAGAAGAAGAAGATTTACAGGAAGAAGAAGAAGGAGGAGGAGAGCAGAGAAAACAGAAAACTAAACAAAAGAACTACAAGTAGTTTCATCATCAATCGACCCCTCTTCCCTGCTGCCCTAACTCTCTTTTATCTCAATCTATCTTCCAAGTTGTTTCCACGTAAGCAGTGACATGGACTCCTCCACATAGGCAGTGGGAAGCCCCATTATAATAGTCCTCCTCTTCACAATATCCTTGTCCTCAAGGATACAAAAATTTGACCATATTACTGGCATTAACACTTTCAAATTGAACATTCTGGAATTTTTGTAAAGCACATGTAAGTGTCACTTTATGCATTCTTCTTTCGGTAGCTTGACTTCCTAATCTCCCAGTTTTCTCCTGAAGAACCATACATTCAGCTAGAAGCATTTTCCCCATCGTGTTCAACTGAGTGAAATTTGCTCCATTGATGATGACAGTAATTGAGTTTTCAAAATCTCGAGGGCCTCCCTCTATCTGGTAATCCCTTGCTCCCTTTGCACTATTGTAACTAAAACATCTTCCATTTTCTTTGCTTCTTTTAGATTTATCTCTCAAGGACTCCTCTGGGAAACACAATTTCAGAAGATAATTGATCATGAATTTTGGTTGAGGAGAAACAAGTTCGTTCACTACTTGTACTTTGTCTGTCTCCAACTTTTCATCATGTTTGTCAGTCATGACTAAATCAATTTGCACCAAAACATATTCCAGAAAGTTAGAATTCCCTTGCAACCATGAACAAAGCGGAAGAACAACCACTTCATCAGCCAAGTGTAACCCCAAGATATCAAATAATGAAGCAAAAGGCAACATCACCACTGAACCATTGTGGACATTTTCCTCCAATTCTATACAATCAAGTACAATAACAGATGGGTTGTCCAAAGACATAGAGTATGGAATCTCCGAGAAGTACATATTTCCTTGCAAAATAGAATATATTGTAGCAAATTCATCATTTCTTTTCATTATTGTCGCTTGACTCGCAACATATTTATAATAATAAATGAGAATTTTTAGAACATGTATACTACTATCAACCAATGAATTTGTAGTAACCATGTAGCCATATGACAACAACACAAAGTTTGCCACTGTAGAGCCCACTCTCACCATGATAACCAGGGTGCTTTTATCTATTGAGACAATAAAATCACATATAACGTGTATGGCAAACTTAATAGTTTGTGTTCTTGTCAAGAGTTCCTTAAAAGCATTAGAAGCATTAGCATCAATACTGAAACTTGGTGAGTATATGAAAGCAAAAATCTTCTCCATACTCTGTGAATACAACACATAATTTGCAACTCTTTGATAACATATGCACTCTCTCAACAAGACATCAAAATGTAAAGCCATATCTTTGTTTTCATAATCTGAAAACAACACATCCCTGGGAGCTATATTTTCATCCAATTCTCGTCTAAAATCTTCCACAAGTGATTGACTTGTAACCCTCTGCTATGACAACTATCCACAACCTTAATAAGCAGTAGTAAATTCTTTCTTACGTTTTCATCCTTTAATCTCTTGACTGCCAAGAAGTTGTAAACAACTTCACTTGTCAAGATTAAGCTCCCTCCCCCGGGATCGAATATAAACATGTAATGGATTGACAGCAAAAAGGCAGAGGACTTACCATGGCATTGTAGAGTCGAGACAGCTCCAAAGTTTACAATATCCACAGGAAAACTAACACTATCAATAGGAGATGAGTAATTATGGTCCAGACCTGAGTTGGCTTTGAAAGAATTTGGAGCAATGTAAGAGACTTCCTCTTCTGTAAAATCTGTTATAGCAGCGGAGAAAACAAAAACTAGAGCAACAGGTTTTTCAGACCAAAAAATGGGGAGAGTGACCATGTAGAGCTCTGTGTCAAGTTTGTGTTTACCCAAGTATCTTTTACCTCAGTTGGCTCAGCATGGAAGTCCACATTAATTTCCTGGTCATCAATTGCAGCGACTCTGATTTCTTCCTCAATGGCAGTTGGCAGCTCAGAGTCCTCTGTGATTTCAATACTGTCAATCTCAGTGCTGTCAAGAGTGTAAACCTGAAGATCCAGATTCTTGGAGTTGGAAGCAGAAGCTGCGGTGTACTTCTGATTGTCTTCCGATGGAATTGGACGTAGCCGATTTATAGCAGCCATAATTGTATCATGTCTGAATTAGAATCTTGAACCAATCTGTGAAAAATTCCTTCCAATCGATCTTGGCGAGCAACCATTTGCCGAAGATTTTGTTCTGATACCTCTAGTCAAGAGAAGACAGAGGTGAAAGAAGAAGCTATTCTTTTCATTTTCCCCTCAATCTGCCGGAATGCTTCCTCATTTGCTTCGGAACGAGTTTTCGCCATTGTTGGATCATACAGCTCTGACATCATTTGTTATGGTTGAACTCAGTATATTCACTAGAACAAGAGAAATTTACAGAAAAGAAGAAGAAGATTTACAGGAAGAAGAAGAAGGAGGAGGAGAGTAGAGAAAACAGAAAACTAAATAAAAGAACTACAAGCAGTTTCATCATCAATCAACCCCTCTTCCCTGCTGCCCTAACTCTCTTTTATCTCAATCTGTCTTCCAAGTTGTTTCCATGTAAGCAGTGACATGGACTCCTCCACATAGGCAGTGGAAAGCCCCATTATAACAAATGCTTGCTGGAGTTGTCGATTGGAGAAGAGGACAAATGACAGCAGAAGGAAAATTATGGAGAAGCTGTCGGGTGAGGTGAATTAATGCGAGAAGAAATTATGGAAGTGCTGTCAGGTGAATGATGAATAAAAAGACAGAGTTGCGGGTGTGAGGACCGATGGACAGAGAGCTCTCTCTCTCGGGTGATGGAGGCCGAGTGTGTCTCTAGAGGAAGAAAACTGGGGAGTTGGCTGGACTGGATTCGGGTGTACTGTAGGTAAGAAGGTTCTTCCTACATTTATGAATTCGATTATGGAGTTAAATGTGAATATGATTGGAGTTAAATGAAGGATGTTAGTGGTGGATGATGTATGCTCTATCGATGGATTGGTTCTCCGTTTGATTTCAGCCTGTACATTTGTTGATGATTTATACCTTTGTTGTTGCGCTGTTCTTGGATTTTAGGAAATATTTTGCGTGGATGTTGTTGCAGAAACTTGTCTTGTTAATAAATTGGATTGTGAGGATGTCTTGTTCTGAAAATGGATTTTCAGCTCTGTCTGTTATGACTTATGGATTTATGGGCTTAATTATGTTAATAGTTGGAGTAGAAGATAAATGAGTAAAGAAATATATTCTGCCGCTATTAGTGAATCATTTATAGTTGATTGACGTGCTGAATATTGTTATGTAATTCTATCTGATTGATTGATTTAATGGAGTAATTGTGGAAGATAAACTAGTGAAAGATTATGTTTGGATAATGAGATTGATTCTCTGTTAGAAGTCACATATATGTTGGATGAAAATATGGTGCACTGCTATTTGATTGTGATTTATTGTTGGTAACCATCGTTGAGGTTATATGTTGTGGAGTAAGCTTTTGTTGACTATTGGTTATCTGCTTGGTTGAACTGTACAAATATATATTCCTTGTATGTAAAGTATGGAAATAGAAGTAAAAGATAAATGAATAGAAGTAGAAGATAAATAAATTATGTTGAAGAAAGTGTGTTGGTTGTGTTCTTTGATTAGTATGGAATTGATTACGTGTGGTATGCATAGATTATAAGTATCAATATAATTATAACTACTTCTGTCATAGTTATTGCATAGTTAATGGTTTAGAAATATTATTCTGTTAAATTGGTATTAGCGGAATCAGATAATGGAAAATATGGATGGTACTCTGTTAATGAAAAACGTATAAATTGAATAGTTGTGCATTAAGAGGAAAATATATAAATTAGGGTTACTCTTTTAATTGGTTATAAAACAAATTAATGAAAAATCATTAAGTGATAATTAAATAATAAACGAGAATAACGATATCAAAGTTAAGTTTATAATCGATAAATATATTAATAAATAAATGATAATTATTTTGAAGGTATTAACGAGAAAAAGGATAATGAGCTAAACTGCTCACTTGTTAGACACAAAGCTCGCTCTAACGTCGTGGGCAATTAGTGTCGTTGGCACTTCGTAGGCTGACTCATTGTTTCCTCTAACAACTGGTGCCTCACGAGCCATCTTAAGTCTTTTGAAAGTAGGACTGTGACAGTTGGTATCAGAGCCCAGTTGGCTCAAATCACAAGAAACCATGTCGAGAAAGAATTTGTCAGAGAAGGCAAACTCGTCGATGGACTAGCTCGAGCGCCTAGTTGAGCTAGAAGAGGAGATGAAGTATCTCCAAGAAATCCCTGATAACATTCCCTTTCTGGAGGAGTGTATGAAGGAAATGTTTGAATTTCCTGCTGAAATTGCTGCTATTCACAATCGGATAGACACCCTCCCGGTCCGAGAGCTGATGGATCAGGTAGAGAACCTTGAATCCCGACCAGAGAGGGGAAAAAGGGTAAAAAGTGGAGAGAGCTCCATAAGTGCTATGGTTGAGGTCATGGAGCGCATTGAAGAGATCAACCTTGCTCATACTCAACTGTCAAGCACCGTGACTGACCTGACGAAAGACTTCAAGGTGATGTTTGAATCCCTCAAAGCTGAGATTGCTAAAATGAACATCAAATTGAACGTCACTATGAGAGCCATGCGAAACCAAACTCAAGCTTCAAGTTCGGTAGAACGTAGTCGAGTGAAAATCCCAGAGCCGAAATCCTTTGGGGGAGCCCGTGATGCCAAGGAGATAGAAAATTTCATCTTTGACATGGAATAATACTTCAAAGCAAGAGTCAAAGGTGACCTTGGCCACGATGCATTTTACTGGAGATGCAAAACTCTGGTGGAGGTCAAAATATAATGACATTTGCAATGGCAATTGTGTCATCGATACTTGGGAAGAGCTCAAAAAACAGTTGAAGGATCAGTTCTTTCCTGAAAAAATTGAGTTTAATTCACGCCGATTGCTACGAGAACTGAAACAAACTAGCAGCATTCGCGAGTACATTAAGACGTTCTCAGGCCTCATGTTAAACATTCAAGACATGTCAGAAAAAGACAAGATCTTCACCTTCATCGAAGGACTAAAACCGTGGGCCAGAACAAAACTATATGAACAGAGAGTACAGAACCTCTTAAGAGCTCTTACTTCTGCTGAACGATTATTTGACTACACCAACGAGAATCCTGGTCAGAAAAAGAATGCTCCCAACAATTCAAGCAGTACAAAGTCCCCTAGACCGAACCCGAGCACTGCTGAAAGAAAGTCGTATGTCCCAAGAGAGGGCCAAGAGACATCGAGGGGAGCTAATTACCAGCTACCAACGAATAGGCCTATGTCCTGCTTCTTGTGCAAAGGACCGCATCGAGTGGATGAGTGTCCCCATAGATCGGCGTTAACAGCTTTACAAGCTTCGATTACTAACGGACAACCCAACAGAAGAAGTTATCGAAGTAAAACCTACAGAAGTTGTAGAAGTTGGGACAATGACATTCTTATCAACTGTTCAGCAACAGATGAAAGAGCTGAAAAGGACCCCCACTAAAGGCTTCATGTATGTGGAGACCTTTGTCAATAATAAAGCTGTCAAAAGCACTATGATTGACTTGGGAGCTACCCACAACTTCATAACAAAAAAGGAAGCACGTTGCTTAGGTCTTAAACTAGAGAGGACCACTGGCAAGATGAAGACTGTTAATGCAAATGCAATGCTCATGGTTGGGGCCGTAAGAGGGGCTCAGTTAAAACTCAACTCGTGGTCGAGACTAGTTGATTTTGTTGTGGCAAAGATGGACGACTTCGATACTATAGTTGGGATGGAATTTTTGATGGAACACAAGGTCATCCCCATTCCATCTACCAAATTTCTAGTGATTACAGGGAACAATCCGATAGTAGTTCCAGCAATTCTCAAGCAACCAAGCACCAGTAGTATAAAAATGATCTTAACTATGCAGTTTAAAAGGAAATTGAAGAACCAGGATCCAACCTATGTCCTTGTCCCTTCGATCATGGAGAAAGGCAAAGAAGAAATAGAGCCTTCGAAAATTATGGAAGTGCTTGAAGAATACAAGAATACTATGCCCGAATGCTTACCGAAGTCACTACCTCTATGCAGGGACATCGATCATCAGATTGAGCTCACCCCAAGAACTAAATCCCCGACAAAAGCACCCTATCGAATGGCCCCACTAGAACTGGTAGAATTGAGAAAACAGTTAGATGAATTACTTGAGGCAGGGTTCATCAAACCTGCAAAGACACCCTTTGGAGCACCTATGTTGTTCTAAAAGAAGAAGGACAGTAGCTTACGCTTGTGTATTGACTATCGGGCTTTGAACAAAGTCATTGTTCGGAACAAGTATCTCATCCCACTCATCATGGATCTTTTTGATCAACTATACAAGGCAAAATATTTTACGAAGCTCGACTTGCGTTCAGGTTATTATCAAGTTAGGATTGCTGAAGGTGACGAGCAAAAGACGACTTGTGTGACCAGATATGGAGCTTTTGAATTCTTGGTCATGCCCTTTGGACTGACAAATGCTCTCGTGACTTTTTGCACTATAATGAACCAAGTATTCTATGAATTCCATGATAAATTTGTGGTGGTATACTTGGACGACATTGTGGTCTATAGCAAGAGCATTGAAGAACATCAAGTTCATCTTCGTCTAGTCTTTAAGAAGCTGAGACAAAATCAATTATATGTAAAGAAAGAAAAGTGCCCATTCACTCAGAAAAGTATTGGGTTCCTTGGCCACATTATTGAACAAGGCCAGCTTCACATGGATGTTGACAAGGTTAAGGCAATCGAAGAATGGACAAACCCCACTTTAGTTGCAGAATTGCGTTCTTTTCTAGGTCTCGCAAATTATTATAGGCGTTTTGTGGAAGGATTCTCCAAGAAGGCAGCACCTCTCACCGAACTTTAAATAAGGGAGTTCCTTGGGAGTTGAATCAAGAATGCCAAACAGCCTTTGCTAATTTAAAAGAAGATATGATGCAAAGTCAAGTTCTGGCTCTAGTGGATGTGACTTTGCCATTTGAAGTCGAAACTAATGCATTTGACTTCGCACTTAGAGGAGTCTTACTACAAAATGGTCATCCTGTCGCTTATGAAAGCCGCAAGCTAAAAGAAGTTGAAAGAAGGTACATAGCCTCAGAGAAAGAAATGTTGGCCGTAGTACACTGCCTTCGTATATGGAGACAGTACTTGCTTGAAACAAAGTTTATAGTAAAGACCAACAACAGCGCAATATGTCATTTCTTTGAGCAGCCAAAGCTGACCTCCAAACAAGCACGTTGGCACGAACTTATCTCAGAATTTGATTTCCATTTTGAGCACAAGTCGGGCCAATTAAACTGGGCAGCTAATGACTTTAGTCAAAAAGCAGAGTGTGCCAGTCTTTGCTATTTGTCTCAACTTCAAGCAAGTAGAATTACTGAGTCTATGAGAGATCGCATTCGAGATTGTCTACAAGACGACCCTGCTGCTCGGGCCTTCATGCAATTAGTAAAGGAAAAGAAGACCTGAAAATTCTGGGTCGAGGAAGACCTGTTATTAATCAAGGGAAATTGCCTTTATGTACCCCAGAGCAATGATCTACAGTGAACCCTATTGAGAGAATGCCATGACACCTTATGGGCCGGTCATGCTGGATGAAAAAAAACTTATTCCCTATTAAAGAGGGGATATTATTGGCCTCACATGGAAGACGATGTGATGCAATATATCAAGACCTGTTTGGTATGTCAGCAAGGCAAGAATGAAAAAAACAAAGTAGCTGGTCTGCTAGAGCCACTACCGGTGCCAACAAAGCCCTGAGAAAGTTTATCTCTTCATTTCATAACAAATCTACCATCCTCGAATGACTTTCAAGTAATGACGTATTTTGAGAGATGATGGTATTTTGAGTAAGGGGTATTTTGGTAATTTTCACTATTGGTGTTTTGGATATTCGTATTGTAATAGGAACTTTAGTACTTTTGATAAAACATCGCACTATGTTTGAAACCTTCTATTTTTATTTCGTAATATTTATGCGATTAATTATTCTGGTTTTACGTTCTTTAAAAATGGATTTCAAATGATAAGTAAATAAATCGAGCAAAAAATTTTATGACGTATTTTAAATGAATTTAAAAATTGTTTTAAATTAACGGGGCGTTACAGTTGGTATCAGAGCGCAATCAGGCCAAACTTGGTTCTGTAAACTGTTGATAACACAAGGAATCGTCGTGGAACACTCCTCCTACTGTAAGTAAAGTTTACATTTTCAAATTTTAATTACGCCATAACTCACTAGACCCTAATTTAAATGTAGAGAAATTTTCAAAATGGCCCAAGGAGCGAGGAATGACATGCCAGTACCTAACGAACGAGACGAGACTCTTACCCGCATGATGAAGTGATTGAGCGTCAGGCTCAATTTATGGCATAGCAAACCCAAGTTATAGAGCGACTTATAGAATGTGGTAACGTAAACGGGAATGGGGATGGTAACGAAAATGGGAATCATCGTGCTGCTACTACACACATAAAAGCCGGTTGGGAGCAGTTTCTACGACTTAAACCGCTAACTTTTGAAGGCAACATTTCTGATATTTCAGCAGCAGAGACATTGATCCATACAATTGAGAAGATGTTTACCTATGCTGACATTCGAGAAAATGAGAAGGTGAAGTGTGCAATTTACTTGTTGACGCATGATGCACAGTTTTGGTGGGAAGCAATAGAGCCGACCTTGGAGGTGCAGGCTCTCACCTGGAAAGATTTCAAGGAGCTATTCAACGAAAAGCATTTCAGTTATACTGTTCAGAATCAGAATTTTACAAAGTTTATATGGCTGCGTCAGACGGGGACTGTGTCTGATTATATTCGGAGGTTTAAGGCATTATCTCAATATGCTCCATATCTAGTCAGTGATAATGGTTCGAAAGTGCAACATTTTATGCAAGGATTGAAGGTTGAGATTCTGAGGTGCGTACGGATGTCTGGTATCCGGGGTGTCCCTTATTCTCATATCGTGGCTAGGGCACTAGACGCCGAGGATGTGGAAGGAATTGCTATCAGACAAAGGGAGTTTGCTCAGAGGATTGGGAGGAATAGTCAGAGTCTCCAGCAGCGTGGGACTCCGCCTGTGAACCATGGCATGAGAAGGCCACCTGTCCCTGGGGCACAACAGGGGCGTGACAAGCGCCCTATGATCGAAGCAACAGTTGCAGCACCTGTGGCACCTAATCCGTGCCCTATATGTCGGAAGAGCCACCTTGGACAGTGCAGAGTGAATACTAATGTATGCTACAAGTGTGGAAAGCCTGGACACATATCAAGGAGCTGCCCAAATCAGATAGGCAATGTTGCCCGCGGGTATTTTCAATGCAAGGAGAGGATATCGAAGGAGAGGAGCTACCGACTGTTATATTAGGTACACAATTGTTATTTGAATAGTAGATACACCTATTATACTAATGCGTTACTTATTAGCTTTAGAAAGTCCCGTACTTAAATAAATGATATCTCTGAAAACCTTTAGGTACAACTTATATTGATAATGTGGCCGCGTATACTTTATTTGATACAGGTGTCACTCACTCTTTTATTTCAACATAATTATGTGCGAAAGCAAAATGTACACCGGGTATTCCTAAGAACGGATATCGAGTACTCACACCTTCCGGCGATCATATGGTTGCCAAGGGTATTCTTGAAAACTATGTAGTCCAGATCAATGGCCTGGAATTTGATGCGACTCTAATTGTTATGGATATTCAAGGATTCGACATTATTTTCGGCATGGATTGGTTGACTTTAAATCATGCCGTTATGAATTGTGCAAAACGGGAGGTTCGTTTTTATCCTCTCAATGGCGAACCACACGTTTTTCGAGGAATGAAGGAAAAAGGCAAACTGACAATTATTTCTGCACTAAAGGCAGATCAATTGATGAAGCACGGATGCGAAGGGTTTCTTGTCAGTGTTATTAATACCATGATCCAATTGGCAATAAATATTGAAGATGTAATGATGGTCCGTGACTTTCCAGAGGTTTTTCTGGATAATCTTCCGGGATTGCCTCCTGTCAGAGAAATTGAATTTGTTATCGATCTCCATCCTAGTACGGAACCAATTTCAAAGAATTCGTACAGGATGGCACCCGCCGAGTTACGAGAGTTGAAGGTTCAGCTTGAAGAATTAATTACAAAGGGATTCATTCGGCCGAGTTTCTCACCTTGGGAAGCTCCCGTCTTATTTGTGAAGAAGAAGGATGGATCATTACGAATGTGCGTTGATTATCGTGAGCTGAACAAAGTAACTATTAAGAACAGATATCCGCTGCCTCGAATTGATGTTCTATTTGATCAATTGCATGGCGCTTGTGTATTTTCGAAGATCGATCTACGCTCGGGATATTATCAGTTAAAGGTTAAGCAAGAGAATATACCAAAGACGGTGTTTAGAACCACATATGGACACTACAAATTTCTCATAATGTCTTTTAGGCTAACTAATGCCCCAATGGCCTTTATGGATCTGATGAACTGTGTATTCCGAGATTATCTGGATAAATTCATCATCGTCTTCATTGATGATATTCTGGTGTATTCTAAATCGAAGGAAGAACATGTTGAGCATCTGAGGATTACTCTATCTATTCTAAAGCAGCACCAACTCTATGCAAAATTCTCAAAATGTGAATTCTGGTTGAAGGAGGTCAGTTTTCTTGGCCATGTTATTTCTAAGGAAGGTATTGCTGTAGATCCTGCGAAGATCCAAGCAGTTGTTGAATGGGTACAGCCAAAGAATGTCGGCGATGTTCGGAGTTTCCTCGGATTGGCTGGGTATTACCGACGATTTATCAGTGGGTTTTCTAAGATTGCTATGCCTCTCACTAGTCTGACCAAGAAGAATGTGAGATTTTGGTAGTCCGATAAGTGCGAAGAAAGCTTTCAGGAGTTAAAGCATCGTTTGACTACTGCGCCAGTATTGGCTTTACCTGAAGAAGACAGAAATTTCTGTATATATTATGATACTTCTAAATATGGACTTGGTGGTGTTCTGATGCAAAATGGGAAGGTGATTGCTTATGCTTCAAGACAGCTTAAGCCGCACGAAGCTAATTATCCCACACATGACCTCGAGTTAGCTGTCGTGGTCTTTACATTGAAGATTTGAAGGCATTATCTATATGGACAACGATGTAAGGTTTTTACTGATCACAAAAGCCTGAAGTATATTTTTACACAGAAAGATTTGAATATGCGACAACGGCGTTGGTTGGAATTTGTAAAAGACTATGATTGTGAAATTAAGTATGATCCGGGAAAAGCGAATGTCATTGCTGATGCTCTGAGTCGAAAGGTTGCTCTGATGAGCACAACATGCAAAGAGATGCCAGCGGAATTCCAGAAAGATATGCAAGAATTAGATATGCAGTTAGTTCCTGAACAGTTTTATCGGCTTTGACTCTTAAGCCTTCTATGCTAGAAAGGATTAAAGAAACACAAGCGACAGATGCCTTGTGTGAAGACTTCAAACTCGATCCAACTCTTCCTGAGTTTGTAGGCTGTTCTTTATCGACTGATGGGATCGTGAAGTATAAAGGCCGATGGTTTGTACCTGAGACATTATTACGGATTGCGATAATGAAAAAGGCGCATTCTTCTGGTTTTTCCATTCACCCGAGATGTAACAAGATGTATAAAAACTTGAAGAAACATTATTATTGGCCAAGGATGAAGAGCGATATTGTCTTCTATGTTACTCATTGTGATGTATGTCAACAGGTGAAAGCTAAGCATCGACGCCCTGGGGGTATGCTCCAACCGTTACCTATACCAGTATGGAAATGGGAGCATATTACTATGAATTTTGTTACCGCATTACCCAGGACAAGGAAGGATCATGACGCGATATGGGTGATTGTTGACAGATTGACGAAGGTTGCCCACTTTTTGCCAGTAAAGATGATGTATGAAATGAATCAGTTTGCAGAATTGTATGTCAAGGAGATCGTTCGGCTACATGGAGTTCCTTATCTATTGTATCCGATCGGGATCCTCGATTCACTTCGAGGTTCTGGAAGAGTCTGAACAAGGCAATGGGTACAAAATTGAAGTTTAGCACTGCTTTCCACCCACAGACGGATGGTGAGAGTGAAAGGAATATTCAGACCTTGGAAGATATGCTACGCGCCTACATTCTTGAATATAAGGTTGGATGGGAAAAGATTCTTCCACTAGCAGAGTTTGCCTACAATAATAGTTTCAAGACAACTATTGGCATGACATCATATGAAGCACTCTACGGCAGAAAATGCAGGTGTCCACTATATTGGAACGAAGTTGGTGAGGACAAATATTATGGTCCTGAGATGGTACAAGAGACTACGGAGATTATAGAGGTTGTTCGACAAAGGATGCAAGCTGCACAGAGTTTTCAGAGAGGTTATGCAGATGTCGCCGTCGGGATTTGGAGTTTGCCGTTAGGGATCATGTCTATTTGAAATTATCACCATTTAAGGGTGTTTTACGTTTTGGGAGCAAAGGGAAGCTTAACCCGCGCTATATTGGCCTTTTTGAGATCACTAAAAGAATTGGTCATGTGGCGTATCGATTACTTCTCCCAGAAGCTATGTCAGGAGTATATAATGTCTTTCACGTATCAATGCTGTGAAAATGCCTTAGCGAAGTCACTCGAGTGGGACTTGAGGAGCAAATCTGGGTACGTACTAATCTGAACTATGAAGAAAAACCGCTCAGAATCCTGGACACCAGTGTTAAGAGATTGCGCAATAAGGATGTCACTCTTGTAAAAGTATTGTGGCAGAACCAGTTTAACAATGAAGAGGCTACTTGGGAGCGAAGGGACGATATGTTAGCTAAATATCTAAAATTATTTGTTTAGTCAAATTGTGTGGACAAAATTTTTGTAAGGTGGGTAGGATGTAATACCCCAAAAAATGTAGTTCCTTTTGATAATGTAATAATTTCAGATAATCTTATTATATGACTATTTTGTCAAATTATGCGATGATGAGCGAAAGTTGTACACAAAAAGTTGAGGGTTAATGTTAGAAAAATGACCTAAATGTGAAAACTTAGGAAAAAATTCATAAGTGTTCAGTTGCGGACGTCGTTATGGCCACTGCGGACGAGAAGACATGGCGTCCGATTGAATCTATTTCAAACCTGGTGTTTTGCGGACGACGTGGACGAGAAGGCATGCCGTCCGAATGAATCTATCCTAAATTATGGACAATTCGGACGATGCGGACGACTGTGGACGGGAACAAAATGGCGTCCGAATGAGTTTGTCCTAAATTCTGAACAATTCAGACGATGCGAACGACTGCGGACGGGAAGAAAATGGCGTCCGAATGAATCTGTTCTAAACCCTGGACGCATTCGGATGATGCGGACGAGGACTGCGGATGACAACTCGTGTCCGCAACGTCAGGGAAATCTGAGAAACCCATTTTAAATCGTCTCTCTCTTCTTATTTCTTGCAAAAATCTCCAAACACTCTCTTTCCCTAGTGTGCTGCAGCGACGTCCCCTCCCCTCTGGTGAGTTGGAAGTCTTCCCACATGGCGTCATCCCATTGGACCATCTCCTTCTTGATTGGAGCAACTGGTAGCTCTTATCCCTGCAGCTTGTCTTTTCCCAGCAGCTTCTCCCTCTCTAGCTCGTCTATAAGGAGTAAGTCTCTCTCACTATGCCTCAGTTGTGAACGTGAGTGTTGTAGTAACAATTGTGCTCTGGGTGTGGTGAGGAAATTGGGAGTGGTGTGTGAAGGATTCCCTATAGTCTGTCCGTGAGCTAAGGCAAAGGAGTTGGGAGTTGGGAGTTGGAAGATTTGTGGTTACTGTTGAGCTGTGGTTGTTTGATTTCTCGGTTAAACTTTTGGGAAATTAAGGTAAGTGATGACTTTGATTTATGAGATTGAACTAAGTTGGTTAGTGTGTTGATAATAGTGTTGACGTCAAATGTCATATTTGTGAAGGGATTTCGGAAGTTGAGGAAACCAAGGCGATTATGCTACTGGAAACTAAAGGTAAGAATTAGAATTTTGTTATGGCCAATAGTGGCCCTACATTACGGGTTTGAGTTTTGGATTTTGCTTGGATTGTTGAATTTGTGCTTGAGGTTGTATGAGGAATTGCTATGAGTTGTTTGAACTGCCAATTTCATAACCATTGATTCAAGTGATAAGTCCAAATGAATTGCTATGAATTAGTCGTTGATAGTGTTATATTCGATTTAGTGAACTGATTTTGAAAAGCATGATTAGTAGGAATTCATAGTTGTTTTCATGAAATCTGAATTGGGTGAATTGTTGGAAATTAGGATTGTCCACTGCTGGAAATCAATGTTAACATAACTGTGATTAAATGGGAAAAATGCACTGCTTGGTACCTGCTTAGTATGAATATTAGTGTTGCAAATTGTGAGTACTTGTACACGTTACACTTCACACTCCTGGATCTTGGGTGGCATTCTGAATTTTGATATAGTTAAACCATGCCTAGAGATTTCGTTAGATTTGACCTTAGAATTTGAACTACTTTCACTATGAATCATGATCTGAACTGGATGTGTCCAATGATTTAATTGGTTGACTTAAATCTGGAAAAATTTGTAAAGATAAGATCGAACCCTGTTTTTGGTTGAATCTGAGCACACTTTTACCTTGCTCGCAATGGTTAAAAGAATACCTTAAAACCCCTTAATGCCTTGCAACACTAAAGCTAGTAATAAGATGAAATGACATTAGTTGTGTTGTCCTTAGAGTAAAACTCCATATGTTAACTTTAGATTGTGATACTTTACAGTTCCATGATGTATATGTGTAATAATTGTGTTATTTCGTGCACTGTTCCTATGATTTATACTGTAGCATTCATGCATCATCATAGGGCTTATAAATTCGCTTACATTATGTATGTCACCCTAAAATACGTAAATAGGCGTGTGGGGGTTTGGGTGAATTGTGACTTTCCATACGGTAGATTCCTCCCACGTAAGGAGTGGTAGGTTTAGAAGTTACTACGTGGATTCTAGGGTTCACAATTACTCCATTCTGAAACCCCCAACGTCTTCAACAAAAGTGAGGATACTTGCTTGTGGTAACACCCCCAATGGATATATCTCCACGTCGGAGTGATTGGTTAGGCCACATGACTCTAGGGAGTATTCCACCTTAACTTCCAGATGAGAAACGGTTCTCTTCTGAAATGCATTGTATGTACATGCATCATAAACATTGCATTTATAATTCTGATTCTGGCTGGGCGTTAGACTTATCGTTTTCCCCGTAATGTAGGTAATGGTTATAATGAAGATGATGTACCAGTTGAGGAAGAGGCATTCCAGGAATATCCCTCGTGTTATCAACCGATTTGACCTGCTGGGTGCGAATCACGTATTTTGAGAGTTGATGGTATTTTGAGTAAGGGGTATTTTGGCAATTTTCACTATTGGTGTTTTGGGTATTCGTATTGTAATAGGGACTTTACTACTTTTGATAAAACATCGCACTATATTTGAAACCTTCTATTTTTTATTTCGTAATATTTCCGCGATTAATTATTATGGTTTTACGTTCTCTAAAAATGGATGTCAAATGACAAGTAAATAAATCGAACGAAAAATTTTATGATGTATTTTAAATAAATTTAAAAATGGTTTTAAATTAATGGGGCGTTACACTTTTAGTGTCAAAGTATCACGAGGCTATCCCCAATACATCTCTTACTACGTGAAGATGATTGTTTGTGCACTCTGTGAAAGATGAGATTAGAAAGGTGATGATGACTCCTTAAGTTTAGAATCCCAAAACCTGATTAGGGTGTGTAGGGTATGAGTTGTGTTGTCGTAGAGCTTGCTCGCCGACAACTTGGGTGACGCATTAGGTCTTTGGACCACTATCATTTTTCTTCTTCTAGGCATATGAGGTGTTACCCGGAAACAGTCACCGCTTTTCTGTGTGATTGATCGGAGGAGTCCCTAAGTGTTCCTCCATTTTAACTGAAAATGGTTTTCAAGATAAAATACGACGATAGTATTTTGACTTATAGCTGTCTATATATACAACCATGTTTTCTTGATGACTCTTGGGGGCCTTTGAAGCCGTATTTTCTTAAAAGATAAAAAGAATCTGAAATATTTTGAGAAACATGTATGATTACCCAAACCCTGTAATTTTTACGAAAAGAGCAAAATAAGTTTTACATGCGCATAACATTTAGTATAAGTTTCCTATTGAGTTAGTCATTTACTCCAACGACCTCTCCCCTCTAGGTAAAGAGAAGAGTAGTTAGACTTGTACGAGATCAGATCGAAGACTTCATTTCATATACACTTTCGTTTCTCTAGTTGTATTTTTAAGTCCTAGTGAGTAAACTATCAGACAAATTGTATGATATTTTGGATTTCAAGTTTTTAGACTTTTTTTTTCTGTATACACAGTTTAATTTGGATTATGTAACTTTATATTTCTGCTTTATTAATTCTCGTGATTATTAAATGAACTGTAACCCATTACAAGTAGGCTACAATGGAGAATTTTACATAAGTCTTCTGCAAATTTCAACAAATCTTGTGCTAGCCGACCAAGTCCTCTTCGAGGATCGGGTCGTTTGGCCCAACGTTTTTGCCTGGCCTGCCTTTGGATCATGACAGTAAAGGGGTTGATTTGTTAATTTTCGGGTAAATGACAAATCAACCATCGTGGTTTGTGGTCAATGACAAGTCAACCACTATAATATTTTTTTTAACAAGTTAACCACTGACGTATGAGAAAATGACAAACCCAACATTGCGGTGTCTCAGCACCGTAGTTTTTGCGGTGTCTTGGTCAAGACACCGCAAAAAAGAGCGGTGTCTTGAGATTTGGGTGTCTTTCTTTCCAGACGTCGCAACGTCTTTCTTCTCAGACGCCGATGAACGTCGCGAAAATGTTCTCTTTTACGTGCCTGCGTTTTTTGTCTTGGCTTAATACACTGCAAAATGGTAATTGAATTGTTTGCAGACAACACGTATTAGCGGTGCTTGTGAAGACACCGAGTCGCGGTTCTTTGCAGTCTCAAGACACCGGGTGTCTTGATACACCGCGTGTCTCACGTCAACTTGTTAACGGATAACGTGATTGCGATGTTGAGTTTGTCATTTTTCCATACGTCAGTGGTTAACTTGTTAAAAAAATACCATAATAGTTGACTTGTCATTGATCACAAACCACGATAGTTGATTTGTCATTTATTCTTAATTTTCATAATATATATTTTTCAAAATGTTGACAATTCTATTTTTTAATTAATATTCACCGTCAGATGCACTACTGATAAAGTATACGGCTAAGATCGAGGGAGGAGGTCAAGGAAGCTGAGAACAACCGAATCCAAGGCAAAAATCGATGAGGTGTCTATATATACCCCCTTGGTACCGCTCTGTACAGAGTTGCAACTGAGCTCGACTCGGCTTTCGGCGTTGGAGCTCCGTTGTAGTCATGGCGAAGCCTCGCAAACCAAAAACCAGCGGGGATATGAAGCCTGATAACTCCGTCGCTGTTGTTCGTCACCAGAAGCTTTGCCTCTCGATTGACATTGATAAACGTCGTATTTTCGGGTTCGGTTCAGTTTCCAGCTCGTTGAAATATTTGTGTTGTCTGCTGTTGGTTTTGGTGTAATTGTGTTATACTCGAGTCTTTTTGTTTCTGAGTGGCGGTTTGACATGAGGATGCTGTTTGTGCTCTTTGTTTTTTGGTTTTTAGGTTCACTGAGTTGGAAATTGCTGTTCCAGACATTGGGATTGTTGGTTTGTATGCCGAGAATCTGGAGATTGAGAGTATTTCAGTGGACGGCGAGCCGGCTGAATTTGAGTATTATCCGCTTCATCAGCATGTGGAAAAGGACTCCAGGTGGAATTCAGTGTCGTCTCCTAGCTCCGCTGCTGATGCTGCTGGCTCGCTATATTTTTCATCTCTGGAAAGAGAATTGGTTCCAAATTTACTTATAAACTGTTGCAAGGCTTACAAGAACGGAAGCGAGCAGCAGGAGCAACTGATGATGGACAATGGGGATCAAAACGCAAATGAGGCAAAGCAGGTTATACATGCTATTTTTTATTCAGTATTTCATCTTTATAACGAGTGAGTTATGAATCTGCATTCAACTTCATACCGGCTAGGCAATGTCTATTGTATTATGTTGCCCTTTTGTCAGCTACTGTATGTACAAAATGGTTTTCTAGGTTAGTTAACGACGTGTTGTTACTTATTTTCTATTCATTGGTCATAAACAACTTCTACACTAATGATATCAGTCCCACTTATTTTCTATTATCACAAGCTGTAAGTAGGATAGTCATATGTATGACTTTCGCTGAATAAATTGTATAAGACAATACTAGCATAATATTGATGATGTTAACCTGATAAGCCTCCAAATCCAACCATTCATGCTAGAAGGCAAATTAGGAAGGATTGTGATATAACTGGCCAACTTAACTATAGTAAGTTAGGCCATGGTTTGTGTATTAGAGCGTGCATGGGAAGGAAGGTATTTAGGCAGGAAGGTTGGATGTGGGAGGTAATATTAAGTGATTTCATCACTTCAATGTCATTTTCAGGAGGGAGAATGTGGTTTGGAATCTTATTGTAGCCACATTCTCCTTCTTTAAGAATATATATATATATATATATTTTATAACTGCCTTCATTTCAATTTCTTATTGAAGAAAAATTTTCTACTATTAGTTTTTTCATATAGCTTCTTGTTGGGTAGAATGTAAGGTTGGTGCACATTGACTACTGGGTAGAAAAAGCAAATGCAGGAATTCATTTCAGCAAGAATTCAGTACATACTGATAATCAGATAAGGCGTGCCCGATGCTGGTTCCCTTGCATGGATGATGGCTTACAAAGATGCTGGTCTGGGCTGTTTGACTGTTTTTAGCTGCTCTATTTTTATGTTTTTTTGGGTGGAATATACGAATTTTTTTGGACCTTTTACATTTTATGTGCAGCTATGATATGGAGTTCACAGTTGCCCAAGGACTTGTGGCTGTCAGTACAGGAACCTTGCTACATCAGGTGAAGTGAACTTAATAAATTATTTTTATGATTTATTTGTTATGGATCATGCACAGCATAATGGAAAAAGTATATAATTATCTGAAGAAAGTCTCAAGTGTCCAGTAGCTTGAACGTCATTTGATTTTTATTTTTAGTCTCAACTATCTACTTAATCTTTCAAGCACAACGGAATGTGAGACTAAATTGTTTTATAAAGCTTTATATTGAATTTGTGGATTTTTATGGATGGCTTTTTGAGCTCAATGGCTTATAAATAACAAGCCTGCGATAAAAAATTGACTAATTTCTTACCTTCATCTGCATCCTATTTTATATCAATTATGCCTTCTACAACTTAGTAGTCTTTGGCTCCGTTTGGTATTGCCTTTGGAAAGTTAAAAATGTTTATTTTATAATTTTAATTGCTTTTAGTGTTTGGTAACAAAAAAAAAATTACAATAATTTTGAGAGGTTGAAAAATTTAGATTTTATAATTTGCTTTTTTAATAATCTGGAATACAATTACAAAATAAATTTATTTTTTACTTTTAATATTCTAAATTCTTAAAAAATGACATTTAATCTTTCATTTTCTTCCACACTCCTTTTATTTATCTCTTTCAATTATAATGTATTTTTATGTAATTTAATAATTAAATATTATAATTTGTCAAACAATTAAAATTGATAAATCACTTTTAAGAAGTTAATTTACCAAATAATTGTTTTTTTTTCATAACCGATTATCTTAAAAACACGATCAACAGTCATTTTGGATGTTAAGATTTGTTTCCATGATAAGTTTGATGGCTTTTAGAGTAAGCATTAATCAAATATTATTTACTGTAAAATCCTTTTTCAGTAATTAATTAATACCCTATCATTATAGAGATTGGAAATACATTTCCATTAGTGTGGGATGGCTCAATTGGAGTGGAGAGCATATGAAGGTTGCATGTTCAATCCATGCTCTCCGCATGGATGAGATAAAAGCTTTAGTTGTGTAGAGTTGTGACCTAGGTAGGTAGATGAATTCATAGTTTGATATCTAGGAATTGAATGAATATGATTTCTCTTTATTACCTGAGTTATTCTTCTCCTTGAACATATTAGATGTTTTTGGGATTTTTTTGAGTTAATTATAATCTTGATTAATATTTGGGGTTATTTGTGAAATGAAGAACTGGGAATCTATTGAATTAACCTCAATGCTTGTGAATTAACCTCAATGCTTGCTAGTCAAGGTGGTGGTGTTGAGAAAAGAATACGTGAAAACATAGGATAGGAAGGAGTTGCATACCTTGCAGGGTGCTGCTACCCTTGGAATTGGTAACAAATGCATATACTTGAATTTTCAGATTGACTTGAGCAGGAAAATTTTAGTGACCTTGCTAAGCTGAGCCGTGACTAATTGAAGTGGCACAAGTTAACTGCAGATTCTGCACTTAAAGACCCAGAATTTCCTTCAAAAGTTGCTCATAGTGATAGGTTCACTGTCGTATGGTGTTCTATTTCTAATGGCGTCTCACTTTTCAGGAAAAAGAAAACCAAATTGATTGATATGAGGATAGTGATAGGTTCTTTATGATTGGCCTATTTCACTGTCGTATGGTGTTCTATTTCTAATGGCGTCTTTTTAGGAAAAAGAAAATCAAATTGATTGATATGAGGATTGGAAAGGAATGGGAACAGGATAAGGTTGTATGATGACTCTAAGTGGATCAGTGGCCCAATTGCCTTCAACAATTAAAAATGAATTAGCCACAAAAATTTATTTTTTTGGCCACCAAGAAAAAGAATTGGCAAATTGGATTTAAAGTATGATGGCTGTGTAAATGTGTAGATATCTCTGTCACCATCTAGATACCGAAGTAATGGATTGACAAGTCATCTTTAGTATTTCTATCATGAAATATTTCTGTTACCTTGGTGAGAAAGATCTGTGTCATTCAGTGGTGATATTTTTGCTTCACAAATCTTTTAATCCAGTGTTTTAGTGTTTTTTTTTAACTTTTGGGTTGTCATTCTTCTTTCAGGTTTTGAGCAGGGATGTTCCTCCTTCCAAAACATATGTTTATCAGTTAGACATTCCTGTTAATGCCCAGTTTATATCTTTGGCAGTTGGTCCTTTTGAAATTCTTCCTGATCACCAAATTTCCTGCATATCACACATGTGTATGCCCAATAATTTATCAAAGCTACGTAATACAGTGGAATTTTTTCACAATGCATTCAGGTTTGACCTTTTTGTCTGTTGAATGCTGCAATAATTGTTACTAGATTAAAATTCTTTTATTTAGTTAAATTGTGTGACAGTTTTTCCAATTTGCAGCTTATATAAGGATTACCTTTCGGCAGACTTTCCTTTTGGGTCATACAAACAAGTTTTCCTAGAACCTGAGATGTCAGTCTCATCAACAAGTTTTGGAGCTTCCATGTGCATATTTAGTTCTCACCTTTTGTTTGATGAAAAAGTTATCGATAAGGTTCGATTATGCATTGAATTTATATTAATGGGGATTTGATTTTAAGAGTCTGGTTGGCTTTCTATTGCTTTTTTTTTCCTAATAATATGTACACAAGAACGAGATAACTATGGAAAAGCCTCAAACTCCGCTAAAAATCATCTACATCTGACAACCTCCCCTTCTCCACCAAAAAAGAGTTTTATACTTTAAATTCTCCACGTTAAATGATCACTTCTAAAAAAACTATCAAAAATCTCCAAAGCCAAATACACGAGAAAATGTGAATAATGCACAAATCCATGGACACAAGAGGCTCATTATAGGGCTAGCTGTAACTGACCGAACTCCAAACCACTTCACCAACACCCAAAATCAAAGAGCAAATGCTGCTGTACAATGTAAGAAGAGATGGTTCACGTCCTTCTCTGATCTCACACACAAATGCATATCTGTTGGGGGAAGTGAATTCTTGATGTTGCCCAAAGAGAGGGAGACATCACAGACAAATAGCCAAGAAAAGAACAGTGCCTGGGGGACTTTTGATCTACGCAAATTGTACCAAGGCCTAGGCATAAACACATCTTCAATGAATTGTGGTAACAACGGTTCGCCAATAATTCCCCTTTCATTCTAGGCATATACATCATCAACTCTTGCATAACCCTGTCTTGTTTAATTTTGTGGATCGGTTGAATGAAAGAGCAACAAGTTTCCATTTTCTCATCTGCTAACCAATGACATGTTCAACATAATACCATTCCCTTTGAAATTGATCAAATCTGTGATTTTGGCATTTCTATTTGATGCCCAATGGAACAAATCCTGAAAGTTAACCTCTAAGAAATTGTATTCATTACACCATCGTTGCAAAGGGAAAATTGTTGCAATTACTAAGTTTTAGCACAACTCTTTTCTCGAATTCCTCCATTCCCCAACTTTTACTACATCGTCCTCTAAAGCTTATTGTGCTCACACACAAACCATTTCGCTTGTAATGTCATCAAATCTTTAATTTTTTCCCACCTATTGCAAGCCTCTCTCTAATTCACCTAGTGAAACTTTTGGCCTTCTTCTCCTCCACTCCACTAAAATTATTTGCACTAAATCTCCAAACTCCTTGTCTCTGACTTATGAAGCCCCACCACACAAGACATGTGATACACTGGCAAAAATGTTATTGTACTCTTGATGAAATTGAGCCTACTGCCTTTGGATAGAAGAACTTGTCATTTTCTACTCAGAAGTCATTATGACGTAAGCTCAATAAATGTATATCTTTTTATTTTATGCGGAGTGATATATATGTTTTTGCAGACAATAGAGACGTGGATCAAACTCGCCTCTTCCTTTGCAAGACAGTGGTTTGGTATATATATTACACCCGAGTCTTCAAATGATGGTTAGTTGGTCATGCAACATTTTCTGATTCTCCTAGGGACTTGATGTTTTTGTGATAACTCTGTAGTCATTGATTTTATTGGTATTTGAGGGATTCATTGAAGATGATTGTACCCTGTTTTGATTGTGTGGATAAAGATTCATCTTTAGGTTCCATGTGGATTTTTTAATTAGTTTATTGCTAAATTTCTAGATATTTTGGTAGATTTGAACTCAGCTTTTATGGCACGTATTCCATCAGTTCTTTCTTTTTATATGAGTAAATTGTTTTTTTGCTGCCACTTTTGCTTCTTTGCAAGTACTAACCTTTACACTTCATTAATGCATTTGGTTTCTTATAGAAATAAGGAAGTTAATCAGTTTCTATATTCATGCTTAAATCTTTTATCCAGAATGGCTGGTGGATGGTCTTGCTTCTTTTCTATCAGATATGTTCATAGAGAAGTACTTGGGAAATAATGAGGCGTGCTACCGAAGATACAAGGTAGCTTCTTCATTTCTGTGCTCGGTTTAAATCTCTTCTTCTCCCTCTTTCTCTCTCTCCCTTTTTGTTTTCTTGGAGACAAAACTCTTTCATCTTTTGATCACTCAGTTGCGTGTTTTTCTCATTTGCATAATAATGGAGGACTTCTTGTCCTATTTATTCTTTTCTATAAAATGAAGGCTTACATCCTTGACAATGTACGTGTGTGTCAAATTTTATTATTAAAATTTTCATTTAACTTATGTTGCCTTTTTGCTAGATTTCTTTCCCTTGTAGAGTAAGTTGTTTCCATCGCAAATGACACAATGATGTCTTCTCTCTAATTTTTTAGAATTTTAATTATGCAAAATAATATAGCTTGAAATGTCATAATGCAGGCAAATTCTGCAGTTTGCAAAGCAGATAGCACTGGTGCAACTGCCTTGAGTGCATCTTCTTCTTGTAAGGATTTGTATGGGACACAGTGTATTGGGATGTATGGAAAAATACGAACATGGAAAGCAGTAAGTTTAGTCGTAAACTTGTAGTTTTTTATTATATAAGTATTCTGAGAAACGTTGCAACTAGTTCTTCCTTTTCTGTTGACTCGTTCATTCTAATCTTTTCAAATTATTTTGTTTGCTGAAGGTGGCGATTCTTAAAATGCTGGAAAAGCAAATGGGGTTTGAGAATTTCCGCAAAGTAAAGTTACTTCGAGTTTATCTGTTCATCTCTTTACTTTGATAATTGCCGTTCATTTTTGTTGAATTATTGAAGGATTGATGTCTATGAGGATTTGTTTCCATGAGAATGAATTCGTGGATATCCTTTTGTTTTTTTATAAGGGTTAGTAGGTATCCTTTTACAACCATATTTTCTTTTTGAGGTTAGAAGGATCTGTGTAATCTTCAGACATTTGATTTATTTCCATTTTTTTCCTCGTTTATTTTTGTCAAATTATCTAAATTAATCTAAATATATATTTAATATATATCCCTTGAAATGGCTATATAACGCACGCACATACACGTGAAATCATAAATTAGTTCTTTTTGTCTAAGTTTCTGTAGAGGCAGTGGCATTACTGTTTAACATGAATATTCATGTGTCTGACATGATTTGACTATCACATCATTTAGATTCTTATTTATCTATTTGCTTAGTTGGTTCCTTGACCTCATAATCTTTCTCTTTATTAACATAGCACTCCTGCTAGGATATGGTTGTTGTTTGCAATTTTTAGTGGATTGAAGTTTTACATTATCCAGATGCATGCTAGACCTTTATCATTGATTTAATAAAATTTCAGTGTCTCCTACTGAATTTCCTCATTTTTTGAACGGAACTCAGATTTTGCAGACTATAGTTTCTCGAGCTGAAGATACAACCCTTTCTTCAAAATCTCTGAGTACAAAGGAGGTGACAACTTTCTGCCTATGTATGCTTTAAATTGTTCTAAATCTTCTGTCTTTTGTGACTTATTTGGGGTTTGATGTTTACAAAATATAAATATGACTTTTCAATTAAAGTCTTTATTACTGTAACAACGAAATATTGTGTTATTGTAAATTCTTTCTTTCAGGACATTTCATTTAAAAAAAACATAAAAGAAAAAAAAACGTAAATAATATGTTTAGCATGCTTTCATTGTATCAACCTTTCTTACAACTTGGTGTTTTAATTTTAGTTGTGTTTACACACCCAGTTAAATAATTGTTCCGCGATGACTTGCAGTTCCGACAGTTTGCTAATAAAATTGGAAATCTTGAGCGTCCATTTCTAAAAGAATTCTTTCCTCGGTGGGTGGGATCATGTGGTTGTCCAGTGCTAAGGTGAAGAATTTCTTAATTTTATCTGCACTTATAGTTATACGTGCCAGATGTTTCTAATTGTTTACTTTTGGCTATAGTTTTTTTGTGATTGTAATTTATATTATGTCATTCATTTTTTAGATGTGAAGTAAAAATGAGCTTTTCAAATAACAAGCGAAAGATTGAAATGGTAGTGTTACGGGAATCCACAGCACTGCTCGGAGCAAATGCATCAGATGTAACTGCCAGCAAAGATTCTGAAAGCAGAAGTGATACTGAGTGGCCCGGAATCATGACTATTCGTGTTTGTGAAATTGAAGGTCTGTATGACCATCCAGTTTTGCCATTGAATGGGGAATCTTCACAGTTTTTGGAAATACCATGCTATGCTAAACCTGGGGCTAAACGCCCCCAGAAGACTAAAAAGGGTACAAAACCTGATGGATCTGATGATAATGGTGATATGCCCGCACAAAGTTCCTTGGATGTACGGTTGAGGTATATGAGAACTTTATTTTATTAAGACTTTAAGCATTTGTTGATGTTGTTTGGGGTTTTTTTTCTGTCAAGACAATTCTATTACAATTCCCTTGTGTATTTAAGATTATTATTGCTGGCAGCATGGAAACCCCTGTGTTGTGGTTGAGGGCAGACCCTGGAATGGAATATCTTTCTGAAATTCATTTTAATCAACCTATTCAGATGTGGGTAAGAATGAGGTTGTAGACTTTTCCATTATTATTGTTTTTTCTTTGGATTGCCTCTCCACTCTTGATTAAAATTATATTTTATGTTTCATATTCTCCATTTAGCTGGAAAGAACTCATCCCAAACCTTTTTATGAGTACATTGAAGTGGTATTTTTCAAATTTTCAATTTTTGTTGTTCATGGCTATGCATGTTTTTCAATGGGTAGGGCCTTACAAGAATTATTCTTTATTTTTGGTCATCTTCATTTAGAAGCAAGATGTTAAGTTGTACTTTGTGGGAGAGAATTTCTTAATCTTCTTGTATATCTTACACTGTTACTTGAAACTTTTTCTATTATACATGTACATATATATTCAGCTTCATGTAAAAAAAAATCATCTCGTAGTAAAAAATGTCAGAAAGTATATTATCATTCCACTATGTAGTTTCCCACGTCTGTGCCCAGAAAATTTGAAAAAGTGCTGAGGTTTTCCTATTTGCATCTTCAGATTAATCAATTAGAGAAGGATAAAGATGTTGTTGCTCAAGCACAAGCAATTGCGACAATGCAGACATTACCACATTTACCATTTGCAGTTGTGAATGGTTTGAACAACTTCCTCGTAGATTCCAAGGTTTTATTTTCTATTTTTGAAAAATTTACACTTAATTTTGGATGTCACTATTGGGTAGAATGTGATAGTAAAATGTTTTCTGATTTGTAGGCCTTTTGGAGAGTCCGAATTGATGCGGCATTTGCATTGGCTGATACAACATCTGAGGTAGTGTTGTATTACTACAATTTGTGGTTATTATGGACTATAAAATCATGTATATATTTAAATCTTCAAAGGAATTATTACCAAAAATTTTCTTCGAATTTTATCTTTTTTTTTTGTAAGAATATATTTTCTCGACATAATCTGTGCTACTTTTTAATGGCATCTATTGGTAATACCTTTTTTAATGTGAACGCTGTATTATGTGAAGAAATGATCTATGAAACTTAACCTGATTGTTATCACTTTATAAATTAAAATTATCCATTGGTGAAGACTATAAGAATTTAGGGATTCAAATGAAAATCTTTAGAATAAACGTGGTCAACCTCCCTTATGGTAGATGGTGCGAGTGAGAGTTTATTTGTTTGTTTGGTGAGAAATGGTGCAATAGTTATTTTTGTTTATTGTGTTTGATAACATCTATTTCCAGGATAGTGACACTGCTGGTCTACACAACCTCATAAAATATTATAAAAGTCGAAGGTTTGATATGAATACTGGACTGCCCAAGTAAGATTTTTTTAGGTAAAATTTGTTTACGTTACAATGGTTGTACCAGGTTATAATATTCTTTTTCATTGATAATATCAGGCCAAATGATTTCCGCAACTTTGCTGAATATTTTGTTCTTGAGGTAATGTTTTGAGGTAGGATTTGTAATGTAGGGTTATGAAGTATTCATTTTGGTTCTTGTATAGGGTCGAAAAATTTATGAAACAAGATTGCTTTGGGAACCCTGTTTTTTTTTTTTAACCCCCCCTTTTTTTATGAGGGTCAATATGAACTAGGTTGTTTTTATAAAAAAATATGATCTAGGTTGTTCTTATAAAAAAATATATTTCGTTGTATGCCAATGAACTCATTGCTTTGTTCATAGCCCCTTAAAGCATGGGGGAGAGCATACAAGGTCATGCTCTTACTAAAAATATGGAAAGATCGAAAACAACAAAAATTAATAAAGTCCTGTCCTAGCTTTCAAATTCTTTATGTTTCTCTTTATAATCTAAATAGGAGAATGTTCTAACCGAACTCGTACCATATTGTAGGTATCAGTAAATTATCATATTTGGTGATTATAGAAGGAGAAATATGAAGACTTTGTTCACTCTAATAGTTTCAATATCTCATTTATGATGGAATTGTCAATGTCTACTTTTTGAGTGCAATCCTCTGAATAACCAACATGATTATAGTATTAGAATATGAAAAAGCTTGTTCTCCTTATTTTTGAATGCTTAATTAGGTTTCAAGTTTATCGTACTTTTTTCTGTTATGGTGCTTTTAAGTATGATTTATTGCAAATGTATTTTTTTGGTTGAAAGACACTTTTTCTTGTGATAAGCTTATTCTATATTTTAAAATACTATCAAAAACCTTAAATTTGTGTTGATGTAGCAAACCCATAAATGCTCTTTACTTGGGAGGAATATCTTGCATCTCGGGATTCTGTTGACGTAACTTAAAGTTTTATGTCTTTTCTAGTGTATTTTGTTTCTTTGCAGTTTACTCACGAATCGTTTGAGACTGGACTTGATTGAATTCATATTCTCTCTTTGCTTGTATAATTACAGGCCATCCCACATGCTGTTTCTATGATTAGGGGTGCTAATAGGAAGAGCCCAAGAGAAGCTGTCGAATTTATTTTGCAACTCTTAAAGGTAGAATTTTTAATTAGATGCTTATGCATTATGCAATAGGCATGATCAACACTAACAATTACGATGATATGAACTATACAATTCATTATTTTTATTTTCTCCTTCATCTTTCTTTTGTCGTCTACGACTACGTCTACAGATCTGACAATTTTATCCTAAGTTTAGCAGGGAAAGAGGGTGAGGATTATATTGGCTTACTTTTTTTAACCTAGTTTTCTGTTTTTATTTGAATACTTGGGGTATATTAAATATTTAATTACATAAGGTGAGTTGAAGTCTTTTTTTTTTTTTTTCCTTTTAGAAATATTAAGATTGAAAAGAACTAATATTTTCCTAAGTAGTTGATGGCAAAAGCAACAAACATAGTAATGAAGCTGTTGCTGTTAAAGAATCTTTGCATACTATTTCAACATTAATTTCTTAACTCATGTCTTAGTATAAGCTCGTCAAAATTAATAATTTCGTGTCATTCTCCAAAATGATTTATCACCACCCTAAAATGAAAAACATGATTTTCTTTTCAAATATTAAGAAATTATCACAATGAAAAGATTTATGATATTGAAATAATAACTTAGTAAAATCTTTTATTCCTTGCCGTTGGAAAAAAGGTTTATTTCAATATCACTTTCTTATTAGTATTATTGTTGTATTTGTTTTGACACATATTATTATTTGACAGTACAATGACAACAATGGGAACTCTTACTCTGATGTATACTGGCTTGCAACATTAGTCCAATCAATTGGGGAACTTGAGTTTGGGCAACAGGTTTGAAGGATTACATTGCTGACTATTGATAGTGGTGCATGTTTTACACTTTTACAATGTTGATAAGTTCATCAAAGTTAGGTTTTATTCCTTAATTTTTCTTATGTAAGAATTCCCTCGTGTCATGTTTTTTCATTATTCACTTTGTCAGCTTATTTTAGGATTTGTATCACATCCCCTTAATCAGTTAAAAAATTATTTTTTTAGTCAAGAAAAGTCTTAAGTATCCTATTCGAGATTGGAAATGAATATGACGTCAAGTTTTGAGTAAACAATTTAGTTCTAGGTATCATTCTGTATTTTATGTTTTTTAAAAAAGCATCATCGTATGCTAGAGATAAAGATCCTATCATATAATTTCCTTTAGTAATTTTTCCGTTACTTGTGTGAACTTGCATCGAACCACATTCTCATTTGTCACTTGTTGGCAAGTGGACAACAAGATCGTGGACAAGGCGTCATCTAGACTATTTTCTTGAAACCTCTGTCATTATGGACAGGGCGTCAACTGGACTATTTTCTGGAAACCTCTCTTGTTTCTAGGTTTTGCTTATTGGGTCTTTAATTTATTGCAGAGTATTATATTTTTGGCGTCACTTCTGAAGCGCATTGATAGGATTTTGCAATTTGAGAGGTTTTTTTTTTAACTTGTTCAATGTTGAACAACAACCATTGTATTTTAGATTTTGATATCTAATGTCTATAATGGCGTTTGACAGGCTGATGCCTAGCTACAATGGGATCTTGACAATTAGTTGTATTCAAACCTTGACTCAGATTGCACTGAAGCTGTCAGGATTTCTTCCTCTTGTGAGTCTTTTATTGTATTTCCTGTGAGAAATATTCTTGTATTGATAAGCATTAATAGTGACAGTCAAATAGGCAACAACTGTGATAAGGCTGCCTAAAGAAGAAGAAGAAGAAGAAGAAGAAGAAAATTTGTAATTCGTTTAAAACTACAACAATGGAGAAATTACATGGTGCACAGGCAATTTGGAAAGCCTGTGAGTTCTCCTTACTTCCTCCTACTCAGAGATTTCCCATAATGCACTGCATTCCCCCTCCCCTCCTTACAAGGAGACTCCTAACAGAATACTAACTACCAGAAAATATCAATCCCCAGACTACCCTCCTCTCTTAGCATTGGCTGGGCCCCTTTTTAACCTATAGAGTGCCTCTTGATGTGTCTCACAGATGGGCCACTTGCGCCTGGAATAGGTCACTCTAACCAGTCGCCTATCCAACTACAACTCAAATTCATTGAAAAAAAAAGTTCACTTAACTAGTGGAATTCTCTCTCTAACTACTAGAAGCCTTTGTAAAAATAGCAAAAAAGCAAGTTACAAAATGGTTTTTGTTTCTCTCATCCTGCCATTAAAACAGTTATTGCATTCATAATGTTTGAAACTTCATGCAGGATCGTGTGTTCGAACTAATAAGACCTTATCGGAAACCCAATGCACCAAGGCAAGTACGCATAGAAGCAGGCAAAGCACTCCTTGAACTTGAATTCCACTCCAAAGGTATTGATGGAGCAATATTGTTGTTTGGAAAATATTTGGAAGAGGAGACATCGCGGAGAGGTGACTTGACATCTTTTTAGTGTGAAAAAGTTCGTCTTGAACTTCCATATTTATCCTTTCAACTATTCCTCTGTGTGAATACTGTCTTGATTGCAGGGCAGGTGAAACTGGCTGTATATGCCATGCAATTATGCCAGATGAGTCATGTACCAGATTCCTGCAATTTCATTATGAGTGAAACTCTTGTGGCTTTACTTCAACTACTTGAAAGCAATATAGCATTCAACAATGTCTATCTTCGACATTACCTGTTTTGCATTTTACAAGTTCTTGCAGGGAGGTACATTTCATTATACATTTACTTATTTTTTATCATTTCAAATTGGAAAATAATAGTGAAAAAATATCACTGTTCTCTTCTTGAGAAGAGGTATGATACATCTCTACTGCTCAAATATACTTATGCAAGAAAGACAAAATGGTGCAATTAGTCTATAAGGCTTTTTATGATTTTTACGTAGTCTTTTAGTATTCCGAGTTTTGTCTCTTTATATTTCATTGTGTCTCTTAGTATTCAAGTATTGTTTTTATTTAAAGAGGGAGTTGTGGGGCGAAAGGGGTATCGGGAAATTTAAGAATTGTCTTATGAGAGAGCTAGCAGACCTCTCGAACGTTTGCGCTATCATGTGATTTCTCTGTTATTCAGTGTAATTTCTCTCTTTCGATTTGATATTCAAGTTCAGTTCTTATCATTGGTATCAAAGCAATTTTTTTTTAGAAAAGAGAATTGTTGCCGAAAATTGTTGACAGAAGTTAATACTCATGGCTGGGAAGAGAGGTGAAGTGAAAGAAGGGGTTGGAGAAGAAAGAGTAAGCCGTGAAGAACTCAAAATGGATTAGGGAAATTTAGTCAGCAGTGAGGAATTCAGGACCGAACTGGGAAGTCTGTGGGATGAGCTTTCTTAAGGACTGGGCTCGTTGAAGGCAGACTCCGACTCCCTTCAATCCTTGAAGGCAGATATTGCATCAATTATGAAGTCTCTGGCGTTGATGCAGATTGAACGGGAAGAACTCCGCAATCCGCGCGACGAAGCCTGCGTTGGGGAGTCACGCGTGGAGATTCACTCTAGTCTGCAATGTAGCGAACCTCGGTTGGGAGTCGGTTTGTCCAGTCGGGTCGAGGCTGAAGCGTCGCGGGTGGGTGAGGCTTCTCGAGTTGCTAAAGAGGCTTCTCGAGTCTCTGAAGAAATGCATTTTCACGATGAAAGAAGGCTGGGCCAGGAGGTTAGGTTTGACAATGGGAAAAAACCTATGGGCCAGGAGGGTTTGATTGGAAAAAAGACAGCCCAGAATAGGGCTATTCAAAGTGCGATGCCAACTTGGCAAGGCCCAATTTATCGTGAGCAAAATGATAGGAACAGTGTAGTGAACAACGATTCATTTTTTTGCCATAAGTCGGAGGAGGTATTTGGAGTTCTAGCCGGGGATAGCCGGCTTAAAAATTTGGAAATGCCAGTGTTCGAAAATGGAGACCCCGATGATTGGGTATTCAGGGTTGAACGTTTCTTTGCCCTTCTACATTTAACAGAGACCCAAAAAATAGTTGCAGTAGCGGTGCACGTTGAGGGAGAGTCTCTAGCTTGGTATTAATGGGAGGATGAAGACAACCGTTTCGAAGTTGGGTGGATCTAAGGGAACGATTATTGGGTCGTTTCATTCACATGAAGGAACGTTATCAGAACGACTATTGGCAGTACGACAGGAGGGCTCAGTCCGGGAGTATAGGTTGCAATTTGAAAAGTTGTCTGCCCCATTTCGAGACATTCCGAATCAAATGTTGGAGACCCAATTTATTAATGGATAACAAATAGAAATACTTGCAGAATTATTAGTGTTGCGACCTATTGGTTTGAATCAAATCATGCAAACGGCTCAGCAAATTGAAGGTAAAATCTCTATTCTTAGGTACAACAAGAATCTTAATGGGGTCAGGGAATTCAAATCATCTTATTCCGCCAGCCCAACTCGCACGTTTGCAGGAAAAACTATAGTACACAGTTCAAATGTAAGGCATGACAATTTTTCCTCAATAAGACCAATTGAAGGAAGAAATCAATCGATCGTTAAGACGATTGCTCCAACCCCAAAAGCCCAGTTTCGTAGGTTAATTGATTCCGAATTACAAGCAAGGCGGGAAAAATGATTGTGTTACTTGTGCGACGAGAAATATAGTATTGACAATCGTTGTAAATCTCGGGAACTGCAAGTACTAATTTGTCACGATTTTGATGAGACAGATGCAAGAGATGATTTTATAGAGGAAATTGAGGAAGAAGTGACCGACCCATTTCCAAGCACCGTGGAATTATCAGTAAATTCAGTTGTGGGATTAACACCACCAAAAACGATGAAGTTGCTGGGAGACATTGATGGTATATCGGTTATTATTCTAATTGACAGTGGCGCCACCCACAATTTATTTCAACGGAGCTCGTTCAGCATTTAAACTTGGCAATGGATACAACTAGCAACTATGGAATTTTGATGGGCATGAGATTCTCAGTCAAGAGTCAAGGGATTTGTCATGCGATTCAACTAAAACTGCAAAATCTGGAAGTTCGGGTGGATTTTTTGCCTTTGGAATTGGGAAGCTTCGACATCATCGTTGGAATGCAATGGTTACAAACTTTGGGCGATATGCACGTGAACTGGACTGAGCTAACTATGAAGTTTAAGGTGGGGACACATTGTTCGATTACAAGGAGATCCAAGTCTTAGTAAGAATTCGGTTTCTTTAAAAGTCTTGATGTAAACCATTAAGAAAGGCAACAAAGGATTATTATTGGAGTGCTACATCTTGCAGCTGACTGAGCTCGAGCATTCTCACTTAGAAAGTCTCCCAACAGATATTCAACAATTGATCAGTCAATTTCAAGCATTGTTTGAAACTCCTACTGAGCTTCCTCTGGCTCGTGCTCATGACCATGCTATTATTCTCAAGGATGGGCAATCGCTTGTATGCGTGTGACCTTATCGTTATCCCCTTATTCAAAAAAATGAGATTGAAAGGTTGGTGGAAAAAATGTTAGCAGCGGAAATTATTTGTCATAGCTGCAGCCCATTCTCGAGTCCCGTACTGTAAGTGAAAAAGAAAGACGGAAGTTGGCGATTTTGTGTTGATTATCGTGCCCTCAACAAGGTAACAGTGCCTGACAAATTTTCAATTCCTGTTATAGATGAATTATTGGACGAGTTGCACGGAGCCCAGATTTTTTCCAAATTGGATTTAAAATTTGGATATAATCAAATTTAGGTCCGTTCCGAATATATTCCTAAAACAGCTTTTCGTACACATGAGAGTCATTATGAATTCTTGGTAATGCCTTTTGGTCTTACTAATGCACCTTCAACATTTCAGGCGGTGATGAATCAAATTTTTCGTCCATTCCTTCGCAAATTTGTCTTGGTTTTCTTTGACAATATTTTGGTATTTAGCCCTAGCATGGAATATCATTTGCAGCCTTTGGAACATGTTTTATTGATTTTACAAGAGCACTCTTTTTATGTCAATAAAGCTATTTGCATAGTACCAATTGGAATATTTGGGACATTATTTCTGTTGAAGAGGAGGCTGCCGATCAATCCAAAATCCAGGACATGCTCAAGTGGCTAACACCTCGCACTTTGAAGGATCTCCGAGGCTCCCTAGGCCTCACTGGCTATTATCAAAAATTTGTCGCGGGATATGGCAAAATTGCAATGCCACTAACCAATCAACTACGGAAAGATAGCTTTAATTGGGATTCTGAAGGAACACTCGCTTTTAATCGTCTTAAGGAAGCTATGACTACGGTACCGGTACTTGCTCTTTCAGATTTCTCTAAACTTTTTATTATTGAAGCTGACGCTTTGGGCTGTGGACTTGGGGCAGTCTTTATGCAAGAGGGCAGACCCATTGTCTATTTTAGTCAAGCACTCCCTTAGTCGGCCTGTTAGGGTTCGATATATGAACGCGAGCTGAAAGCCATAGTCTTTGCCATGCAGAAGTGGCGACCATATCTATTGGGACGAAAATTTATTGTTCGAACTGATCAACGTAGTCTTAAGTTTCTTCTAGAGCAGCGAGTGGTAAGTACCAACCTTCAGAAATGGTTAACCAAACTAATGGGCTATGATTTTGAGATTCATTACCGTCCGGGGGTGGACCACAATATTCAGAACTTATGGCTGTGTCCCTTATTACACTCATTCCATGGGAACAATTGGATTTTGAGGTGCGATCAGACCCTATATTGGGAGCAATTTATACGGACTTACAGAAGGGAGTACAAGACCATCCAGATTATTAGATTCATAATGGGCGCCTATACTTTCAAAATTGGGTAATTTTGACTAAAGAATCAGTCATTATTCCTCTCGTACTCAAAGAATTTCATGATAGCGCATTTGGAGGCTATTCCAGGATTGCTAAAACTCTTCATTGCATTTCAAGAGAGTTCTTTTGGCAGGGTATGAAGAAAGATGTCAGTCAAGCCGTAACGGCATGCGAGGTTTGTCAGAAAAATAAATATCAAGGTTTATCACCCGTAGGATTACTCTAACCACTTCCTATTCCGAATCAAGTATGGGAAGACATTTCTATAGATTTTATTGAGGGTCTTCCTTGCTCGGCCGGCATGGATTCTATTCTCGTAGTGGTAGATAGATTGAGTAAATACGCTCATTTCATTGGCTTCAAACATCCTTTTACAGCTGCATCCGTGGCTACGTCTTTTGTTTCCAATATTGTAAAGTTGCATGGCTTTCCACGCACGATTATTTCTGACAGAGATGAGGTATTTCTTAGCCTATTTTGGAAAGATTTATTTAAACTACAGGGCACTAAGTTACAGCATAGCACGGCTTACCATCTGCAGATGGACGACCAAATTGAAGTCGTTAACCCTTGCCTCGAGACTTATCTACGTTGCTTTGTGGGGAACATGCCTCAACAATGGGCTTCATGGTTACCTTAGGCGGAATATTGGTATAATACTTCATTCCACACTTGAGCCAACACTACATTTCGAGTGGTTTATGGGCGAGATCCTCCTCCATTAATCCGCTATGGTGTCAGCCCTTCTCCAGTTTCGTCCATCGATTCTCTCCTTCGAGATCGTGATGTGATCTTAGACGAATTAAAACACCACCTCGCTCGGGCCTAGTCAAAGATGAAAAAAGCAGTAGATAGTCATCGGGGTGACGTTACATTTGAGGAAAATGATCTTGTTTTTCTCAAATTACAGCCTTATCGTCAGAAATCATTGGCCAAACGCCGTAACGAGAAACTTAGTCCTCGATTTTATGCACCGTTTCTGGTCATAGCTAAAGTGGGACCAGTGGCTTATAAGCTCCGCCTTCCACCTGGATTGTCAATCCACCCAGTTTTTCATGTGTCGCAATTACGCAAGGCTATTGGTTCACATATTGTGTTCCCACGTCTTCCTCCTATCACAGCTGACAATGAAGTCCTAGTGGAGCCACGGGCCTTGTGGGGAGTTCGTCAATCTTTGCACGGCCCTACGAATCAAATGGAAGTTCTTATTGAATGAGTTGGTATGCTTCCGGAGGATGCCACATGAGAGCCTTTTAATCTTATCAATCGTCAATTTCCTAACTTCCACCTTGAGGACAAGGTGCATTTTTGGGAGGGGGGGTATTGATACGTCTCCACTGCTCAAATATACTTATGCAAGAAAGACAAAACGATCTAATTAGTCTATAAGGCTTTTTATGATTTTTAAGCAGTCTTTTAGTATTGCGAGTTTTGTCGCTTTATATTTCGTTGTGTTTTTTAGTATTCAAGTATTGTTTTTATTTAAAGAGGGAGTTGTGGGGGGAAAGGGGTATCGGGAAATTTAAGAATTGTCTTATGGGAGAGCTAGCAGACCTCTCAAACGTCTGCGCTTTCGTGTGATTTCTCTGTTATTCAGTGTAATTTCCCTTTTTCTATTTGATATTCAAGTTCAGTTCTTATCAAGGTACTTGTCCTCTTATTTGTTATTAGATTCTTCTTAGTATTCATGTTTCATCGAGCTTTTAGTTCAGTTCTTGTTATGAATGTTACGTTTTGCTCTTAGTTTAGTTCTTAGTATGCATGTTTCATCTTGCGCTTGGTTAAGTTCTTTCCAATATGCATGTTTCGTCTAGCTCTTAGTTCAGTATGGTAGAATGTGAGTTTCCAAAATCCGATGTCGTAGGATCAAATCCTACATATCGTGAATCTAGTTGGGTTGCTTTTTCATTAGGGAAAGATGGTAGTTGGCTGTAGTCTAGATGTGTTTTTGGATGGACTATGTGTATGGATTTTTTTTTACTTCAAATTTTAGAGCTTGTTTTGGTGTTGCAAAATTATTATCAGTGATACATTTTTCTTTGAAAAGACAAATGTTCTAGTTGTTTTACCAAATTATAAGGCGTCTAAAAATAGTATGAATAGATTGGTTAACATTCATACTGAGAGCCTTGTTCTGTTTAAAAAATTCAGTTGCACTCTCTCTCGTCATTGAAGCTGTTTTTCATTTGTTAGGCCTCCCACACTCTATGGAGTACCCAGACATC
The DNA here is from genome assembly GCA_022433065.1 of Begonia loranthoides. NCBI lineage: Eukaryota > Viridiplantae > Streptophyta > Magnoliopsida > Cucurbitales > Begoniaceae > Begonia > Begonia loranthoides. The sequence continues at coordinate 8,538,032 of CM039471.1, forward strand.
ATAGAACATTGCAAGCGGGTGACACAGAAACTGGCAGTGAACAGAAGAAAATTTTTGCAGCTCTTGTTTCTGAGACTAATCAACTAGAGATATCTGCTTTAGTTCCTGATCCACTGGAACCGCATGATTTCTCAGCCCCCCCGCCTGATTGTTTGGGTGTTTTAGAATCTTGCAAAGAAGTATTGTCCATTCAAGAAGTTTCTAAAGAAGAACAATCTTTTGTGGAAGCTCCAAAAGAAGCACCGTCTATTTCAGACACAACAAAAGACGTGATCGCTTTTTCAGAAGCTGCAAACAAAGAGCGGATTTTACCAGAAGGTTCAAAAGAAGTGCCGTCTTTACCAGAAGGTCTGAAAGAAGTGCTGCCCTTACCAGAGGGTCTGAAAGAAGTTCTGCCCTTACCAGAAGGGTCTGTAGAAGCACCAGATGTTCCAGAAGCTTCCAAGGAAGCCACGGTCTCCGTCAGCCAAGGACGACGAAAACCAGTTTTTAAGATAAAAGTAAGATCATCTGCTTACGCCAGTGGAGCACAAGAGACTAACACTGGGGGCGGTAATCAAGAAATTGGACAGAGCAGTTCTGTTTCAGTAGACGCACCGCAAAGAAATTTTACAGAGACAGTAAGTGTTAGCAATCAGAATCTCGAGGAAGGTAACTCATGTCATATGCGCGGGTCCCGTATGACAGCCAGTATTGGGAGTGCTAAGATTCCAAGTGATGGTGATGAGCTCGGGAAAGAATTTCAGTGTACAGCTGATTCTAGCAGAGCCTTTACATTACCCAATCCTGACAATCCTTCATCTTCTAGCATCATCCATGACAGCAACATAGACTTGGGTGCGCAAAAGTATGCGAGTCTCCAAACTCTTTCTACAGGAAAATATGATCTCGATGGCGGTTCTTTTGTGGCAGTGGATTCTCCACCGCGAGGGAAGAGAGAGAAGAAAAGAGACAAAGAAAAGAAGCGGAATCGAGGAGAACATAAAGAACATCGGGATGACCCTGTATACTTGGAGCACAAACGCTTGAGGAAGGAAAAAAAGCAGAAGAAGAAAGAGATGGCAAAACTGATGAAAACTGAGGCAAATCCATCTCCGACGGTTAAAAAGGAAGAACCTGAAATTACCTCATCCGTGGTGAATGTTCGTGATAAACAAGAGAGGCCTGTGATAAAGTTGGTGGCTGCTGCAACGAAACCAAGCGAACCAAGTCGATCTAAAGCTATTGGAGCCGACACTAGACCAGAGCCGTCATCACAAGGTACACCTTCTGCTCCAAAAATTCGATTAAAAATAAAAACGAGAACAATCAATTAATCATAGTTACTTAGATTTATTTCTTCCTGTCAATGAGAGTATATTTGGATTTCATTTTCCTGGAAGTTCTCACTTGTGAGAAGTGTAAGCAAAGTAGTTATAATGTAATATTTGAATTGCCTCGAATAATTATTTTAGTTTGTCTTTCTCTTCCAACTTCTTCCTCTTCAATTTTTTGATTTATGCTGCTCGGTTAAGTGTTAACAAGCACTTTTCTTAAATGAGTCTGTCGTATTATAGGTGTGGATACATGCTTGTCAGAACAAATAGGAGGAGGACGTATGATTATGTAATTCCATGCATGGATGTTTGATGGGGGACAACATAGAATTTAAAAGGGAAAATGACAAATCAACCATTGTAGTTTTAAGTTAATGACAAGTCAACCACTGTGGTATAGGTTTTAACAAGTTAACCACTAACGCAAATCAACCATCGCAGTTACGTTCGTCGTTAAAACGTAGTCGGGACATCGTCGGGGTTTCCCGGGACGCCTCTGCGGTGTCCTAGGACGCCTCGGCGGTGTTCCGGGATGCCGCAACGGTGTCCTAGGATGCCTCGGCGGTGTCTTGGGATGCCGCCGCTGCGTCATACATAGTTTAGGGTTAAAAATGTTAAATCGTAGATTTGAGAGCTTAAACGATTGATTTTGGGGTCAAGAAAAGGGGATGGAGGGGTTTACCCATGGCATGATGTAGATCTTTGAGAGAGCTTCGATTTGATACCTTATGCGTCCAATTTCGACACTCGTAGCGAAAGTTATGGTCGTTTGAAGTTGAAGAGGTCGAAAATCTAATAAAAACTGTGATTTTGAAGGAGACCGCAGGGGTGTCCCGGGACACCCCTGCGGTGTGTCCTCACGACCCCGCAGGGGTGTCCCAGGACACCACTGCGGTGTCTCGGGAGGCTGCTGCGGCGTCCTGACGACATCCCAGCGGCGTCCAGGCAAAACTTTGTGTTTTCCTTCGCAACACACGACACCCTACGGCGTCCCCACTAATTTTTAACGGTGAACATCACTGTGATGTTAAATTTTTCATTTTCTCATACGTTAGTTGTTAACTTGTTAAGATTTAAAGTGGTTAACTTGTCATTGACTTGAAACCACGATGGTTGATTTGTCATTTTTCCAATTTAAAAAGAAAGTTCTTGAAGACAAGTCATAATCAAAGCTATGGCTAAAGCTAGTGCCCAGATGAATTTTTGTATTGTTTTTTTTAGTATATTAATTTAAATTTTTATCCAAAGAAGGCAAAGGCAAAAAAAAGTACCCAAAAAAAAAAAAATTCCATTTAATAAGCTGAGGGAGAACGACGACGTTTTGTTGTGGAATGACAACGTTTGGCTTGCAGAACACTATTTTTCTGTTGCAGAATGACAACGTATCCTTCAATGATTACTTTTCTTTACAAAAAGCGACACATTGGTGATGAGCATTGGATGATACGGACTAAGAAGAGGAAAAAGAAAATGACAATGAAAACTGGATAGTGAAATCGAGAGGAGGGAATTGTTTTCGAAGACGAGAAGATGTATGGAAAATTGAATAATTGTTTTCGATGACAAGAAAATCATGCTGAAGCTACCCATAATTGTCTTCGTGGTAATATTGATTTTATTATTATGATTTTAACATAAAAGTAAAGTAAAATTAGAATTTGTAGAGAATAATGTTTCGGTATCGTTTTCACAGTAATATCTCTTTCAATAAGTAACGATGGTATTTGTGTCGTCCATTTTTCATAATTCAGAATTTAAGTTGCTAGTAAAAATTATTCAGTGGTAGACTTATCATTCATTGCATAATATAGTGGTTGATTTGTTAATTTTCCTTTATTATAATTTGATTTTTATTAAAATTTTTTAGAAATTAAAAACATGTAGAATCTTTCATAATAATTTATTTAACTACTCTACTTACTAAAATTAATATAATTAGATCTTTTTTTGTTAATAATAACTATAAATTCTTAAAAAATAAAATGTTTCGAACATCATTTAATTTTATCTGTGACACCTTATCTTTAATCGTGAGATTAATTTATTGTTGTCAAATACACAAAAAAATAAATGATACCTAGAGAGGTGTTTCAAAGATTAACATTGATACGTTAACTTTGAAAGGGATAAGATATGATAATTTTCATTTATTTATAATATTTTCTTGTCGGTACCTTCAATGAGCGTGACCCTTGCTAATGACATTTATAAAACATAGTAAAATTTTATGTGATCTTTTTAGTTGAGGAAATACAAAAATAGAATCATTCCTCCTTTATTTCTTTTCTTGTCAAGTAGGTCGAGTCTCAAGAAAGAGGGATAAATTGTAATGAAAGATTATTAAAAGACAATGTCATCCCCAAGTTAAAACTGACGTTCTTCAGCTAACTACAGACGTCTCTTGCTTAAAACAGACATCCCTCAACTTACGACGAACGTCCCTAAGTCCACAACGAATGTCCCTCAGCTTAAAACGAGTGTCCCTCAATTTATGAAGGACATCCCTAAGCTTAAACTATAAGAGAAATTGCTAAGAGAAGGATCGTTCGAGTTTTGCGATAAATCTTATTTCGCGATTGAAATCGAGTTTCAAGTCCCACCCTAGTTTCATTTCTAGTAGTAGCATATCTAACAAATGATCGAAGCTCTGCCAGGATAATCGATAATCGATAATCGACGAAAAATGTTGTGCGTCCCTGGTGGATCAGCTTTGCATGTCCCTCGTCTTTGAAGGACGTCCAAGGTTGACCCTCGGACATTCTTTGAAGGTCCTGGTGACGTCCATGACATTTTCTAAGCGGAAAATGTGGTTGTGGCATTTGCCTTTGCGTTTTTTTTAAAGAAAACATGACGGAATGTTTGCGTTGTTTATTTTCTATAGTTCAAGATTTTAGTTGTTTGCAAAAATTCTTCAAAATTTGTATTGTCGCTATCCCAAACTATAAGGTTTATTTTATTAATTTTCCAAAATAAAATAATCAATCAATTTTCTTAAACAAATAATACATGCGAGAACCAATATTCATCTCTATTGCATGTATTATTTCTCTTTTGCCCAAAAAATAATGTAAAAAGTTCATTACTCTGTCTAATATTAACTAACCCTTTTTGAAATTTTATAGAAATTAAATCTGTAAACATAATATCTTCGCATTTTTTAAGATAAAATTAAAAATTTAAATTAAGGTGAAATTTTAATATTCAAAATTCAAATATCTTTAAAGTATAAAAAATAAAATAAAGATTTGAGAATTAAATTAAATGGTAGTTAAAAGGCTTAGATTAATATAAAATCAACTAAATGATCTAATCATCAATATTAGGTTATTAAAACTTCACTGAACAATCTACCTTTCAATTTTAAGGGAAAATAACACTGCAGACTTTATAATTTGTGATTAATGACAAGTTAAATTTTGGAGATTATTTTTTAACAATTAAAACTCTAAACTATAAAAAAATCTCACCAATGACCTCGCAAACACGATTGCCGTCTAGGACCGTCGAAGTTAACGCCTCCGTTTCTACTTTGTCAAGCGACGTCGAACGGAGACGAAGTCCGTCCAGTGTCATCCCTCCTGGCAGTTCGAAGAAGATGAACGATGGATGGCGGGAGGGCAGAGAACGGCGGTTTTGGCCCTGTCAAGCTTATAGATGCTAGTATTGAATTCGGAGTCTTCCGGATTCGACGGACGGAAGTCCCTCCCTCGCCGTTGGATCCAACGACGGCCGTTCGTCCTCTGGATCGACAACCAAGATTGACTTCAATTTAATTGTCACGTGCAAGACACATATGATTTGAAAACGCGCAAAATTCCTTAATTACAACGGACGTCCCTCTCCATGACACGGATGTCCATCAGACAATACTACGTCGTTTTGCCCTCAATGGCGCTGCTCCTTAAGACGGCATCGTCTAGGCCATGACGGACGTCCGTCTTAGTACTAGGGATGTCCGTCCCTCTCGAATTCCATTAAAAACTGCCTTTAGACGGCGTCGTTTAGGCCATTATGGACGTCCATCTTAATAAGATGGATGTCCGACCCTCTCGGTGTCATATGACACTACAGCGATTTATTGTGTCTCATTACGCGTTCCCAAAACCCTAGTATATAAGAGCATATAAGGCCTGGTGAGTTCACCGCGAACCACGACAGCCTCAGCAAGGTAGAAGTGGAAGCAATGTTGGAGTAGAGCTCAACGGCGATGTTATGAGGGTTAGGGTTTTCGTCTTCCATGTTTTGGGAGGGTGGGTTTCGGCCATTGTCGATACAGTTGCAGGACTCGGAGTGCTCTGAGGCGCACCATTGTATGCGACCGTCTTAGAGCACTCCGAGTTCTGTAACTGCATCGACAATGGCCAAAACCTACCCTCCCAAAACATGGATGACGAAAACCCTAACCCTCAGAATATCGCCGTTGAGCTCTACTCCAACATTGCTTCCACTTCCACCTCGCCGAGGACGTTGTGGTTCGCGGTTAACTCGCCGAAGCATCGGTTGAGGGATGAGGGGTTGTTGAGGAGGACACTACTGCGGTGCAAGAAGTGCAAGCTACTGCAGTGCAGACCCCATAGTTTGTTGTATATTGGTTTTTGTAAATAAGTGAAAATAAGTGGCTCAATTGAGTTTTTTTGTAAAGTTTGTTGTTGTATATTGGTTTTACAACTTTAGAAAGTTTTTTGTAAAGTTTGTTGTTGTATATTGGTTTTACAACTTTAGAAAGTTTTTTTATAAAGTTTATTGTTGTTATTTCTGCTGTTGGTTGTCATTTCTGCTGTTGGTATAAATTGTGTTCGATTCTGATACAAGGAGGAAGAAACAGACTTATTATCTTGGGCAAGAGTATGAAACACTAAAATGGTCGGACGTCCATCGTATTAAGATGGACATCCGTGATGGCCTAAACGACGCCGTCTAAAGCAAGATTTTAATGGAAGCCGGGATGGACGTACGTCCATCGTACTAAGACGGACGTCCATCATGGCTTAGATGACGCCGTCTAAAGGCTAATGACGTAGATTTAGGGTAGAATGACGTAGTATTGGACGACGAACGTCTGTCGCATGCCGAGGGACGTCCGTCTTAATTTGGGGAATTTGGGCGTTTTAAGACCGTGTGTGCCCCGCACGTGACCTAGTTAATTTGGAGTCAATTCTGGTCGTCGATCCAGAAGATGGACTTCCATCTCTCGATCCTACGGCCAAGGATCATCATTCGTCTTTGCCTCTGGAAGATGCCAGACTCAATCATGGCCGTCGATACAGAAGATGGACTTCCATCTCTCGATCCTACGGCCAAGGATCGTCGTCCGTCTTCTCCTTTAGAAGACGCCAGATTCAATCCTGGCCGTCGATCCAGGAGATGGATTTTCGTCTCTCGATCCTATGGCCAAGGATCGTCGTCCGTCTTCGCCTCTGGAAGACACCAGATTCAATCCTGGCAGTCGATCCAGGAGATGGACATCCCTTGATCGATCCAACGGCCACCGCATGTCGTCCGTTTGTCGCCTCTGGACGATTCTAGCTTTGTCTCCTCCCTCACCTGCCATTGTCCATCTTCTTCGAACCGCAGGGAAGGACGGAGCTTGACGTCCTTCGTCTGCCGTTTGACGTTGCTTGACATAGTAGAAACGGAGGCGTTAACCTCGACGGTCCTAGATGACAATTGTGTCTGCAAAGTCACCGGCGAGATTTTTCTATAGTTCAGGGTTTTAGTTGTTAAAAAATAATCTCCAAAGTTTGACTTGTCATTGATCACAAACTATAGGGTCTGCAGTGTTATTTTCCCCAATTTTAATCATGAGTACGACCAACAAGTTTAATCTCCTTTCCACTCTTTCAACTTCTCTGAAAATACTGTCCTTCTCTTCAGTTCAGTCAAGGGGGGAAACAAAAATTGCCAAAAACCCATTCCGACTAGAACTTAGTTAGTGTCAACATTCCAAAAGCTATGTGCATTCTGTTGAAATTATAAACTTAATTATATTAATCTATTTAATTCATATCTTTTGGTTAATGTATCTTTTGAATAGGTGTCTTTGTTAATGTATGTCTTTAATATGTTTGTGGTTAAAGTCTATGTATTTGTGAAAGGTCATCTAGAAGGTTCTCATTCATGTATGAAAGGGTACATTAGTTCATGTACTTGCATAAATCATTGATGAGTAGTTCATGTAATTAGGAAGTTCATTATGTATTGGTCAATGTATTAGAGTTAATAGGTGGTTCATGTATTGTGTTATACATGTACCAAATAATCCTATAAATAGGATATGTGTGTAGTCATTTTTCATCAAGCAATTAGCCAAACCAATTCAAAGAAAAAGTTTCTCTAGTTCTCTCCTCTCCTCTCCTTATTTTTTCCCTCTCTAAAAATCCCTCTTCCTCATTCCAACAAATTGGTATCAGAGCCTAGTTTTTTGATCTTGTAGAAATGTCGAATTCTACATTTCCGTTCCATTTCCCTCGACTTACCAAAGACAACTACGAGAATTGGTGCATTCGTATGAAGGCTTTGCTTGGCTCGCAAGATGTATGGGAGATTGTCGATAGAGGGTATGACGAGCCTCATGATGATTCCGCTTTGACTCAAAATCAAAGGGAGACTCTCGAAAGAACGCGTAAGAGAGATCAACAAGCTTTTGCTCTTATTCATCAATGTTTGGATGAAGTTATGTTCGAGAGAGTATCAAATGCGACTACCGCCAAGCAAGCATGGGAGATTCTACAAAATTCTTATCAAGTAGTTGATAAGGTAAAGAAGGTACGTCTTCAAATCCTACGAGACGAATTTGAAGCGTTGCGAATGCAAGAATCTGAGTCGATAACGGATTTCTTTTCGAGGGTTTTGGCCATCGTAAACCAAATGAAGAGATATGGAGAGACAATGGAAGATGTTCGTGTCAATGAAAAGGTTCTTCGCTCGTTGCATACAAGTTCGATTATGTGGTTGTAGCTATCGAGGAGTCAAAAGATTTAGCTACTATGACGGTTGACCAACTCATGGGTTCATTACAAGCTCATGAAGAGAGAATCAACAAGAAGAAGGAGCCGATCGAGCAAGTTCTAGCCACCAAGCTCTTGGTGAAAGAAAAAGACGATGAATATGGGAGAAGCCAATGAGGAAGAGGATGTGGACGCGGACGTGGACAAGGTAGAGAAGAGGTCGAGGTCGACGCAATCTCGATAATGAAGAGAAGAGTCATTTCGTAAGAGAATGTGGTAGAGGAAGTCACTCAAGACAAAATGATCGCTTAAAAGTTCAATGTTACAATTGTCAAAAGCACAGACACTATGCTCGTGATTGCTGGAGTCCTCCTCAAAATGTCAAAGAAACGGCAAATTATGCTCAAAACGAAGAGGCTGAAGAAACCTTGTTCTTAGCTTACAAAGGAGAAGGAAGCAAGAACAACGTGTGGTATCTTGACAACGCGGCAAACAATCACATGTGTGGCGATAAGAGCAAATTTATGGAAATTGACAGCTCGGTGACTGGATTGGTCACATTTAGAGATAATTCCAAAGTTCAAATTGAAGACAAAGGTACAATTCTAATTCGTATGAAAAATGGCGGTCATTAACCTATTAACAATGTTTATTATGTTCCGAGTATGAAGAGTAATATTTTGAGTTTGGGATAACTCTTGGAGAAAAACTACGAGGTTCACATGAAGGATCGGAGTCTTCTACTTCAAGATGATAGAAGAAATGTGATCGCGAAGGTACCAATAATGAAAAATAGAATGTTTTTGCTGGATATTCAAGCCGATGTTGCTAGATGTCTAAAGACTTGTGTGAAGGACACTTCATGGCTTTGGCACTTGAGACTTGGCCATCTAAATTTTGGTGGCTTAAAGCTATTGGGACAGAAAAGAATGCTAAAGGGATTGCCGTCTATAAACCAACCAGATCAGCTATGTGAAGGATGTCTTGTTGGCAAACAATTTCAAAAGAGTTTTTCGAAGGAGACGACATCAAGAGCAAGTAAACCACTTCAACTTGTTCATGCTGATGTATGCGGACCAATTAAGCCTCTCTCATTCGGTAAAAATTGGTATTTTCTCCTCTTCATTGATGACTTTAGCAGAAAAACTTGGGTTTATTTTTTGAAGGAGAAATCTCAAGTTTTTGACGTTTTTAGAAGATTCAAAGCATATGTAGAAAAGCCAAGCGGGTATTCCATTAAAGGTTTGAGATCAGACAGAGGAGGTGAGTTTACATCTAATGAGTTTAATGAGTTTTGTGAAGCAAATGGCATCCGACGATTCCTAACAGTTCCACGATCTCCTCAACAAAATGGCGTAGTGGAAAGAAAGAATCGAAGCATTCTTAATATGGCGAGAAGTTTGCTGAAAACAAAGAAGATGCCAAAAGAGTTCTGGGCAGAAGCAGTTGATTGTGCAGTATACCTATCAAATAGATGCCCAACGAGAAGCTTGTGGGACAAAACACCTCAAGAAGCATGGAGTGGAAGAAAACCAAGTGCTTATCATTTAAGAGTTTTTGGAAGCATTGGTTATGTGCATGTCCCTGATCAAGAGAGATCAAAGCTTGATGACAAAAGTAAGAAATATATTTTCGTCGGTTATGATCAACGCTCCAAAGGCTACAAGCTCTACGATCCTAGTCTTGAAAAAAGAATTATTAGCAGAGTTGTTGAGTTTGATGAGGAATATTCTTGGGATTGGAATGATGAAGACAAAAAGAGGTATGAATTCTATCCTTTATTTGATGAAGAGATTCCAAGTAGAGAACTACAAGAGCCCGAGACACCTCCAAGATCACCAACGGTATTAGATACACCTTCTTCATCAACTTCTATTGGAAGCTCAAGTTCTAGTGGAAGTTCAAGGGATAGAGAGCCATGCATGAAGAGTCTTCAAGATATTTATAAGGTAACAGAAAATTTAAGTGAAGATCTAACTCTCTTTTGTCACTTTGTCGATTGTATGCCTTTAGTGTTTGAAGAAGCGGTGAAAGATGAAAAATGGAGAAATGCAATGGATGAAGAGATTTCATCAATTAAGAAAAATGAGACATGGGAGCTCGTTACCATTCCGGAAGGCAAAAAGCCCATTGGTGTGAAGTGGGTCTTTAAAGAAAAAAAGAATGCAAAGGGAGAAGTGGAGAAATATAAAGCGAGGTTAGTGGCAAAAGGATATAGTCAACATCCAGGTATCGACTATGGTGAAGTATTTGCTCCTGTTGCTCGCTTAGAAACTATCCGATTGATTATTTCACTAGCGGCTCAAAAGAAGTGGAAAATTTATCAAATGGATGTCAAATCGGCATTTTTGAATGGAGTTCTTGAAGTAGAAGTCTACATAGAACAACCTCAAGGGTATGTTATCAAAGGCTATGAAGACAAAGTATTGAAGTTGAAGAAATCATTGTATGGTTTGAAGCAAGCTCCAAGAGCTTGGAATGGTCGAATTGACAAGTACTTCCTTGAAAATGGATTTACAAAATGCCCATATGAGCACTCTCTATATGCTAAGGTGCGTGAAAATGGAGATACTTTATTTGTTTGCTTATATGTTGAAGATTTGATTTTTACTGGACATAATCAGAGTATGTATGAAGAATTTAAGCAAGCAATGACCAAGGAGTTTGAGATGACAGATATTGGTTTAATGTCGTACTATCTTGGCATGGAGATCAATCAAAGAGATGATGGCATTTTCATATCTCAAGAAGGGTTCGCTAAAGAGATTCTAGAAAGGTTCAAGATGGAGCATTGTCAAATCGTGAAGCATGTGGAGTGAAATTATCAAAGAATAAGAAAGGAGAAAAAGTTGATTCTACAATTTTCAAGAGTCTTGTTGAAAGTTTGAGGTATTTAACTTGCACAAGACTGGATATTTTATTTGCAGTTGGATTGGTTAGTCGATTCATGGAATCACCAACCATGACTCATTTCATGGCAGCAAAACGGATTATTCGTTATATCAAAGGTACAATGGATTATGGTTTGCTTTATTCATATTCTGATGAATTTAAGCTTGTTGGATATAGCGATAGTGATTGGGGTGGAGATATGGATGACCGAAAGAGCACAACAGGTTTTGTTTTCTACATGGGTAATTCAGCTTTTACATGGAGTTCAAAGAAACAACAAATTGTGACGCTATCCACTTGTGAAGCTGAGTATGTTGCTGCTACATCTTGTGTATGTCATGCTTATGGTTGAGAAGACTATTAAAAGAATTGCAAATGCCACAAGAGAAAGCTACATAAATTCTTGTTGATAATAAATCTGCTATTGCATTGGCAAAGAATCTTGTTTTTCATGATCGAAGCAAACTTATAGATACAAGGTATCATTTTCTTCGTGATTGTATCACAAATAATGAAGTGCAAGTCAAGTATGTGAAGACTGATGATCAAGTTGCTGATATTTTTACAAAGCCTTTCAAATATGACACTTTCAGCAAGTTAAGAATGATGCTCGGAGTTACAAGGAATTAAGTTTAAGGGAGGATGTTGAAATTATAAACTTAATTATATTAATCTATTTAATTCGTGTCTTTTGGTTAATGTATGTTTTGAATAGGTGTCTTTGTTAATGTATGTCTTTAATATGTTTGTGGTTAAAGTCTATGTATTTGTGAAAGGTCATCTAGAAGGTTCTCATTCATGTATGAAAGGTACATTAGTTCATGTACTTGCATAAGTCATTGATGAGTAGTTCATGTAATTAGGAAGTTCATTATGTATTGGTCAATGTATTAGAGTTAATATGTGGTTCATGTATTGTGTTATACATGTACCAAATAAATAGGATATGTATGTAGTTATTTTGCATCAAGCAATTATCCAAAGTAATTCAAAGAAAAAGTTTCTCTTGTTCTCTCATCTCCTCTCCTTATTTTTTCCCTCTCTAAAAATCTCTTTTCCTCATTCCAACACATTCGCCTTCAATTGATAGAAAGACTCGGACATCCGACCCCCATGCCAGTTTCGTCGAATCAACCACCCCACCCTCAAATAGTCTTGTGCACTGCCCTCGGTCGGAATCTCCAAGGAGGTGGAATCCTTCTTCGAGCGACTGTAACCCCTCCGAGCATTAAAAGAAACTCCTCTTCGACTGGCTCTTCAACATCCTACTGGCTACTGGGACGATCGCCATGACCGGAGATTCTGGATTTGCCGATGCCAATCTTAGAAAGAGCCTATTCAAAGTGAAAGGAAGAAAGGGACGTGTAACCCATAAGCTCATCCATGAACTAGCCCAATGAGACTAACATCTAACTTAGCCCAAGTTGATGCAACCCATTAATGTGACTGCCCATAAGTCAATGTAGAATTTAAGTCGACCCCGCTTAAGTTTGAACTCTTCGTGCCAGTATGAACTACTCCAATGTGTACATAAGATGTCAATCTTGAAGAAAAAAATTATTAAATTTTGATATGAATAGGTAAGATGTTAGATGATGTTATGTTTGATCCGAGGATTAGCTGATCTACTTGTTGATATTATAGATGACAATTGGTGATGTTATGTGATTTGTTGATCTGTTGGAAGATAATAATGGTCGTTATGCTATGTTAGATAATGATGTTTTAAGTTGCTTGCAAAGTTGTTGTCCATGAATCATGTTTTAAAAAGTACAAAAAATTTTCTCATGCATCAATTTTTCATGTAAGAAAGATAAATAATGATTTTTAACATATGTAATAGCTTTGGGATGAAGTTTCAATGTCAGAACAGAATGAGAACAGAACAGAATGAGAACAGAATAGAAGAAAGAGAAACAGAAACTTTGGTGGTACCACTATTAATGTAGCTTCGACGACTTTGGTCATTGATGTAGTTTTGAGTGATTTCCAATGATTTTATTTAGCTTTGATGTGTATCCCAATGACAGATCATTCCGAAACTATCTATGGATCCAAAAACATACCTAATAACAATCACTTCTTTTAACACTAAATCATTTGATCATCACTAATGCAGCAAACAAACAAATACTTTGATTTCACCTACTCTTTCACTCTTAGATAGTGCTCAAGGATAATGGGTTCGCGTAGAAATTATTGATTTGTCTGCGACTCTTTAAAGTTAATATGCAGACGTTTGAGAGGTGTTTTTTTAATGGAAAATATGACTGTGGAGTTTGACTTGTTTATTTATCATAATTCAATATTTTATTTGTTAGCAAAATTAGTTTAATATTTGGCTTGTTATTAATGTCATAGTTCATGTGTTTTTTGTTAATTGCCCCCCAAAAAATTTAGTTTTAATCTATAATAGGAAGTTAGATTATCATACTAATTAATATATATGAAAGGGTACACTTTAAGCCTAAAATTTGAAAATTTCTACTGCATTGTATTTTTTCTACTTATAAATTTTTTTAGGGAAAATGACAAATCAACCATCATACTTCGAAATCAATGACAAGTTAACCACTAAACTATTATTGTTAACAAATTAACCACTGAACTATAAAAAAAAGTCACAGTAGACATCGCTGTCACGTTTGCCGTTAAACATATTGATTTCGTTCCACGGTAGATTGAACATGTATTGATTTCAATATGTTGTGAAATGATATTTTTAAAAATAACGTTATAATATCAACGTTTCGAAGCAGATTAGGACATTTTTTGCTGTGGATTGACGATGATCTGCCATGGATCATCATCCCTCGTTCTAGGAAATTTTCCTTCGACGAACAATGATATTCAATATTTTTGTTGCCATGCAAATGGAATTGAAATTGTTGGAATTTCTCTATTTGCAATGAAAATAGAGACGTAAAACTCATGAATGCAGGATAAAAAATTTTCATGCATGAAAAAAGAAGAAATGTGAATTCTAGGGGATCGAACCCTGGACCTGTTGCCTAAGTTCGCATATAAAACCAATTAAGAAATAGAAATTTTTTATAGAAGAAATGAAATCTAAGCATATAAAATAATTTGTTCACCTCTTCCTTCCTCTCCCATTTGCCCAGATTTCGCAATACCTTGCTTCACCATGGACATGTTATCTGCAGACACCATGATACTACGTCATTTTTTAAGACGTGTCGCGCATTAGGAGAAGATCAACGTGACTTGTGCAAAAAAAGCTCTCTGCCGCAGGGAAAAACTGTCGTTTGAACCTGCAAAGCTTCACAGTTTTGAATTGTGTAAAGGAAATTAGATGACGTAGAAGTGTTTTTAGCCCTCTAAAGTGGGACAAGCTACTTTTGGCATCTTGCCAATGCGTAGATTTGAAAAGTTATGTGAAATAAAAAAAAAAAAAATTCATCCAAATCGGTCAATTGAGCACAAAGTTATTACCTTTCTAAGTTTTCGAGTAAACGATCTCATTTTTTTTCTTGTCCGAATCTACTATGATATGCACCGAATGATAAAACAGATCTCTCCTACTTGTACATCCCGAAAAAACGATGGAAAATGAGTTCTCAAGCGTCCAAAACTGTTGAAAATAGAGAGAATTATTGATATGCAAATATTCATCGTCACATCTAGGAATTCCTAGAACAAGGCATGATGATTCACAGTGGATCGTGGTCAATCCGTGGCGAAAAATGTTCTGATCCGCAGCGAAATATTGATATTATAATGTTATTTTTAAAAAATATCGTTTTTGCGGTGGATTGAAATCAATACATGTTTGATCCGCCGTATAATGAAATCAATAGGTTTAACGGCAAAGTGACAGTGATGTTTGCGATGAATTTTTCCATAGTTCGATGGTTAATTTATTAACAAAAATAATTTAGTCGTTGAATTGTCGTTGATCCCAAAATAAGATGGTTGATACGTCATTTTTCCTTGTTTTTTATTTATTATTAGCTCTTTCGTCATCACTCTCTGTCCCTCATATATTATAATAGCCACCCTCTACTCCAGTCCGATGTCCCTTTCTCTCATGGCTATCATCAATCCACTTCTCTTGTTCTTCCTCTCTTTCTCCCACACTCTCTTTTCCTCCATTTTCGCTCGGAGCTTCTTATTTACTCCGAAGACCACCACCTTCCTCGACGTTAAAGCCTCTCTGCACCAAACCAAACAGGTCCTCTCTTTTAACCGCCGTTATTTTCATTCTCATTACCTCCATCACGAAATCCATGGCAAAACCTCGCTCGCTTCTTCTCTTCTTTTTCTGCAACTGTACTCTCCAGCTTCTATCTACGGTTCCCGTTACAAGGACTACGCAAGCTTAGTTCTCGCTCGCCTCAACCTTGACTCCGCCCGAGTCAACTCCATTTACAAGCAGCTTGACATGACAATGGACAATGACTCGAATATTTTTTACACTGACGAAACAGGGTTCACGCCAGAAGATCTGAACTCCTCCATAGTTTCCGGTACGAATCAGGGAAGTGGACAATATTTCTCTATCGTGGGGGTTGGAAATCCGGTCAAGCTCTTTAACTTGTTTCTCGATATCAACGGCGACGTCAACTGGCTTCAGTGCAAGCCATGTGTCGATTGTTACGAACAGTCAGACGAAATTTACGATCCAAGTTCTTCGTCGTCTTACTCTTCACTTTCTTGTGATTCTCCTCAATGCCTGGCTCTGGAAGTCTCCGATTGCCTCAACGGCACCTGTCTCTACCAGATTTCCTACGCCGACGGCTCTTTTACCACAGGTGAATTCGTCACTGAAACCTTGTCGTTCGGAAACACGTCGGTAGAAAATGTTTCCCTTGGATGTGGCCACGATAACGAGGGATCTTTTTCAAGAGCGTCCGGTTCGCTCGGCCTCGGCGGCGGTCCGCTCTCTTTCACCTCTCAGATCAACGCATCGTCGTTTTCCTACTGCCTGGTTGATCGAGACTCCGACGATTCCTCAAGCCTCGAGTTCAACTCAGAGCTACCGGAAGATTCGGTCACCGCATCGCTAGTTCGGAAAGGCAAATTCAACACTTTCTACTACGTCGGACTGACCGGAATAAGCGTTGGCGGGGAGTTACTATCGATTCCTCCTTCCGTTTTCGCAACAAGCGAGACAAGCTACGATGGAATAGTCATCGAATCAGGAACGGCCATAACTCGGTTGCGAACAGAGGCTTACGAGATTTTGCGCGACGCTTTCATGAACATGACAGAGAAGCTGCCGAGGAGTGAAAACTTAGAAATTTTCGATCTCTGCTACAATCTGACACTGGAGAATACGACGGAGGTTCCGACGGTGTCATTTCATTTTGAAGAAGGTCAGTTTCTGACTTTGCCGGTGAAGAGCTATCTGATCCCGGTGGATTCCGACGGAGTCTTCTGCTTTGCCTTTGCTCCAACAAAGTCGCGTTTGTCAATCATAGGGAATGTACAGCAGCAGGGAACACGTGTCAGCTTTGACTTGGCTAATTCCCTCGTCGGATTCTCTCCCAGTGCGTGTTAAATCATTTGGAATCTGTATTTTCCTATTTAGGAAATGTATTGTTATTAATAATAAAATTAAATTATTTAAAAACCTCTCTCTCTCTCTCTCTCTCTCT
>CM039471.1:8555197-8625258 GCA_022433065.1 Begonia loranthoides
CTCTCTCTCTCTCTCTCTCTCTCTCTCCCTCCCTCCCTCCTTTAATTATAAATTTTTGGGTTGCTCCCTCTCTCTAAGCTTTAATTATAAATTTTTGATTTATTTTTATCTGACACCTCCAACTATGGGTATCTTTTTATCCAACACCTTATAGTTTTTAAGTTTTTAATGAACACTTTATACTATCGGGCTTTTTCATCACCCACCTTCTGTTTACTGCCGTTTGTTCTAATCCCTAGAAGATCTCTGCAGCAGCTCTTCTCTCATCTCTAAAGCTCGCTCTTCTCTTCTCTCTGAAGCACAAAGGTGAAGACGAAGACGACGACGACGACGACGGCGGCTTGAAGCAAAGCCCGACTCTGCGAAGCGACCTTCAGCTGGGCGAAGACAAACCCTGCTCTATGAAGGGTTCCCTGGGCTAGGCGAAACACCCCGTCTCTGCGAAGACGAAGCAAAACCCCTTGCAGCTCGATTAGGTATTGAGTCCCTATTTTGCTCACTGTTCTTGTGTGATTTTGAGAATTAGTTTGGTTATTCCTCTTGGTCACTACTCCTACATTACAGATTCTTTTGTTGTTTTGGGTTGAGGGACTCCCGAGCAGTGTTGCAGTGGCTGTCGGTTTTGTGTGATCTTGAGCAACACCACTATTCAGGTATTGCTTTATGATTGAACTATTGAAATTCTGTTTTGGATGTTGATATTGATAGAATCGGTTATTGCTCTATAATTGGTTATTGCTCTATGTTGAAATTCTATTTTGGACGTTGATGTTGGATCAGTTACTGCTCTATGATTGAACTATCGAAATTCTGTTTTGGGTGTTGATTGTTTGATTATGTTCTGTTAAGTTAGAATTTTGCACTTAGATAGAGGTTAGAAAACTGTGAGTTGAAGAAGATGTGATTTACTGCCTTCCTGATGGAATGTTAGATAATTTCAATTAAGTAATTAGATTTACGGGAGTAGAGAATTGTTGCATAATTGGCTTGGTTGGTTTACTGTCAACTTTGGTCCCTATAGTTTGGGGTGCGTTTCAATTTAGTCATTAATTGTTGAATCTCATTCATTTGTTAAATTTTCATTGTGGCATATGTTATTCGATGGAAAATCTTTCACTAGAATTAAATTATGGAAGGAATTTTAGCGTGGGGAAACATCTTGTTGGGGATCTTGTTGCAGGTATATCAAGTTCTGAAAGTCTTAATGAAGAACTTTACTCGCTAAATGAATCAAGTGAAGAGATAGATTATCAGATGCAAAAGAATTACACGGACATCACATCTGCATCTACTTCTATAGAAGTAGCGTTAAGAATGAAGTTAAGCTCACTTGCAGTAATTAAGGAGTCGGTGGTGGAAAACGCTATGAGAAATGGACATAATGTCCGATTTGTTAAAAATGAAGTGACACAGTTAACAGCAATATGTGAAGATTGTTGTAAGTGGAGATTGCATACATCTAAGATGCATAATGAAGCTACGTATCAGATAAATACATACAACAATGTTCACACATGCGCACGAAGCATGGAAAATAGGCATGCTTCAGCAAGCTTGGTGGTGACAAAGTATGTGCAAAGGATTAAAGGCCAAGCTAATTGGAAAATTTCTGACATGATTGGCACGGTGAGACGAGATTACATTGTTAGTATTAACCTGACAATTGCATATAGGGCCAGAGTCATAGCCCGGATGGTGAATGATGATTCTGTTGAAGAACAATATAAAAAGCTTTGGTCTTATGCAGAGAAGATTCAAAGGGTCAATCCTAGAAGCACGTTTGTTGTTAGTGCGGATAGGATAGATTTGTCATTGCCTCCTACATTCAAGAGATCTTACATGTGTTTTGATGCATGTAAAAGAGGGTTGTTAGCTGGCAGTAGACCAGTGCTTTGTTTGGATGGGTGTCACCTGAAGGGCAAGTGGCCAGGTCAGTTATTGACTGCTGTTGGGATTGATGGAAATGACGGAATATATCCTATAGCTGTAGCTGTTGTGGAAAGTGAATGCAAAGGCTCTTGGAAGTGGTTTTTGGAGTTATTGAAGATAGATTTGGGGATTGCTAACGGTGTTGAATGGACTTTCATCTTTGATAAACAAAAGGTAATGTTTTAGAATTTAAAAAAAATTTCATTTCATTTTCTAATTATTTGACATAATACTTTATCTGAATATAGGGTCTAGTTTCGACACTTCAAAAACTTGTGTCGCAAGCCGAGGTCAGATTTTGTCTACGCCATATGTATGCTAACTTCAAAGCAAAGTTTCGTGGAAAGATCTACAAGGATGCAATGATGAATGCTTCTTATGCAACAACTGCATATGCTTTCGAGCAAGAGTTGAAGAAGCTAGCTTTTGTCGATTACGCAACATACAAGCATTTGAATGAAATAGACCCAAGCTTCTGGGCAAAGCATGCATTCAGTCATTTGCCGAAGTGTGACACATCTCTCAATAATCTAAGCGAGTCTTTTAATGCATTGCTTATACCTGCTTGGGATAAACCAATTGTCACAATGTTGGAAACAATAAGGAAGTTGATCATGACACGCATAGCCAATAAGCATAGGACAAAGCAAGAGTGTGCAGGCTTACTATGTCCAAGAATAAAGAAAAAAGCTTGACAACCTCATGAATAGTTCTAAAAATTGGTCCTCGATACCTGCAGGAGGAGACCGCTTTGAGGTAAGTGATCCTAACACGCTATATGTTGTAGACTTGGCAAAGCAAACATACACTTGTTATTCATAGCAACTTACAGGGATACCGTGTGTACATGTCATTCCATGTCTATTATTTATGAGGAAGAAAGTTGAGAAATTTATGCATCCATATTACCATCGCCAAACCAATATGAAAATGTACTCTCATTTCATTCATCCACTTAATGGTCCTGAGATGTGGCCTCACACGGACATAGATCCTATAGACCCACAACCATTTAAGCGCCAGACAGGTAGACCAAAAAAGAAAAGGGTGAGCGACGCAGATGAGCCACGGAGTCAGACCTTAGTGAGTCGGAAGAATAAACAACTAAAATGTGGTAAATGTCACAAATCTGGTCACAATAGTCGGACATGTAAAGGAGATGCAGCAATGGTCACTTCAACCGCACGTGACATCTTAATGGGATTTAATTTAGCAAGCGATGTTGGAACACAAGTATGTTTATATTTTCCATTTGTCTTACTTATTATCATTTACTTGTGTTATAACTACGTACTTCTATTGCATGACTCATTTTTGGAAGGTATCAGACGTTGATGCCGCACAGTGTATTGACATGCAAGAAGTTTAAAGTCAAAGCTGAAGAATTGTACAACATCTATCTTAGTATTTTGTGGTGTAGTGGATTCGATGATATTCTTGTATTATTGTACAACATCCATTTGAGATTTATAAAGCTTTTTTGTGTCCACAACTACAATCATATTTATCACAATAATTAAACTTCGATCGCAAATCATAGTACGTTACAACCAAGTTTCTCATAAACAACCAATTAAAATTCAACTTCTACAATAACACAAAATGCATAAAAGATTGCAAATCAAATAATGTTTACAATCCACAATACACATAAATAAGTTCGACACTTTTTTGTAAGCTTCTTATTAACGGCCTCTAAATGTGCGATAGTTGATTGTAGACAATTAACAATCTTCTTTTCTCGCACGCCTATTGCTACATCATGCCATGCAAAGAAGTTGCATCCTCCACTTCCTCTCTAAACATGATAAAAAAGAAATTGTTTAGTGCAGTATAAAAGCTTCCTACATGCCACATTCCCAAAGTATAATTTATACCTCATAATTTTGGCCACGAAAAAGACCTTCATGAGTATTGACCGCTACTAGTGGTAGAATCATGCAACATTCTGCAACAATTCAAGTGGTAGAATCACGCGATAGTTCAATCATAGAGCAATAACTGATCAAAAAAGTTACATCTATCTCAATCAATCTTTCACATACTCTTGGAATTACAAAATTTCCCTAGACGATTACAAGACAGTGCAGTTATGTAAGATGGAGATGGGTATGAATTATTTGGAAAGATTATATTCGTGAAAGCAAACACACGAAGATGGGAAAGCGTAGCAAAATTATTGAAATTAGATTCTACAGACGAATAGAGTGATTTCAACTTTCTATAGCACAAATGGATAGAGTTTCATGTTACTTAATCCATCCCAAGAGAAGTACAACAGAATCGAAAATTTCATTGCTTCTTCAACTATATTTATTTTTAATTTTCTAATAGTTCAGCCCTCAGACACAAGTGTTTCAAGGAAGTGGAATACGTAGAGAAAGCAATGACACAATTCAGCAAGGCAACTATCCTCAATCAATAGCATCAATAATACCAACCAGGGACCAACCTAAATCACAGCTCAACAATAACAAAACATGAGGCAAAACAGGGAGCAAATTCACAATACCATCTCCCATAATAGGACACATACTTGGGAGTCCTTCAACCCAAAACAACATAAGAATCCACAATGTAGGAGTATTAGACATACCTAATTATATTAAGTAAAATGGAGCATTTAAGAATGTTGTTTATTAACATTAATTCAGTGCCTAACACAAAATTTATGGTTTTGTATACACTATATTACAATAAAATAATAATACACGATGCAATATTCAAAACACTTGATTATTTATTTATTAGAGTAGAATAAATAATTTCATCTTTTCAACCTAACTAAAGCCAAATTTACGGAAGAATAACGAAATCATTAAATGCCATCTGTTTTTCGTTACATTCAATTGATGCAGCCACATTAAGAGCCGTGTTGTAGCAATTGATGCTGCTCTTTTTTATTTATGTGATTACGAGCCTAAGTTAGCTTAGAAATATTTACTATGAAGATTAGATTTAAACCGCTAAATTAGAAATTTAATACTCTATTGACGAAATGCAGGTAATATTACTAACAAATTGGGAACTAACAAGAAAATAATAATGTGGAGACATTTCAATAACTTAGAACATAATGAAGGCTTTACTGTAATATGTGAAAGACAGTAGCTTTTGGAAAATGTATTTTGTGGTGTTATGGAGATTTGGTTGTACAATCCAATAGCCAACCACACGGCTATTTATTTATTCACAACACACCCAATTCCTCAAGCTGCTTTTTCATGCCTTGAAACTCCAGCAAACTTCTCTGCTTCCATCTAAATTTCAGTACGGGCTGTGTTAGATTTACACTCTAATTTTATATTATTATTTATTCACTATTTTGACATAATCACAATAACTCATGGATAATCAATAAATGAACGTCACCTATACAGTACAAAAGAATGTAGACTTATAATATTCATGCACTACTTTTCGTTATATAATAGAGTTGGATGTATCTAAAAGAAGAGTCTGAAAACAGTGCATAGATCACACTAACACAAATGAATATAATAGCAGATAAATAAGCGAAGACGAAAAGCAATCAGGCATCAAAAGAGTTTCAGCTTGACATTAACTTTTCTTTTTGATAGTGCTCAAAAGATTACAAAATATCTTAGTTATAATTGCAATTTTGAAGAAAGCTTTTTGAGAAAGTGTGTTTTTTTAGAGAGAACAGAAAGAATATAAAGGAGATTCTAGCCATGTTGTTCCAAGCATTTGTTACTGTTCATAAATGTTGCACTTTTATTGGATCCCTCCATCAAAAAAATTCGGAGCACTACCTGTAGCACCCAAGAAATTTTTTTGTTCAAGTAATATTTTTTATGGTATTCAAGAATTTAAAAATAGATAATTATTATTGAGCTGGTGTATAGTTGAAATTTTAATGGAGAGATAAAATAAAAATCCTAATGATTTTTATTTAAATTATGATTGTGGTATTGTCGCCGGCGTCCAGAACTATGATTTAATGTATGGGCTTTGAATGTTTCTTGAGTGCAAAAGAGTAACTGTTCTGCGAATCATTGATTAAAGATGACGCGTTCGCGAAAGGAAATGTAACCGCACAAATTTGGACACGTGAAAAGCAAATGCAACTGGGCAGATTGGTGGATACTAAATTGAAGGATGTCCACAATAATGAGAAAAACGTCATTGTTTGGGTTTAAAAATGTCCGTGCAAATCAAGGAATATGTCCTCGGTGAACAATGAACTTGCGAAAGTGTACATGTCTGCGAAAATTAATGTGTCCGTGGAATGGACGACATTGTATTATGATAAGGAACATATCTACATAAGGACATGTGTCTATGGAAGATAAGTAACGAAAAGAAAACATCATCGTATTATGATAAGGAATGTATCCGTGGAAGGGAAGTAACGTGAAAGAAATATTGTTGTATTGTGATAAGAAACATATCCGCGGAAGGAAACACACACACGACAGATAAGTAAAGTGCAAAATGTCATCATTTAGATAGAAGAATTCGCTAATAACGTGTATCCGTAGAAGAACATGTCTACGGTGGATAAGTAGAGTGAAAGAAACGTCGTTGTTTAGATTGATGGATGTTTTAAATAAAGTGAAATGCCTGGAGTGTAAGCATATGTGGAAAAGAATGGGTCTGTGGGATGACGTAGCAGTAAGTGGTTGGCGGATTTATGTTTGAGGGACGAATATTCCCAGCAAATATGCTCAGTGGATGTGTATACCTCGCCGGACATTTAGGCGTTTGCGAATGTATGAATATCTACGGCAAGCGTTTGTTAATTAATCGGTCTTCGGGATTAGTTAACCCTTAAACAAATGATTATGAGCCACTGATTACACTGGATTAAGATGTTAAAAATGCCATTATTACTTCTATGATTTTAAGTTTAGGCAGACTATGGTGTCTGGTGGAGATTGATGGCACAAAGTTAGAGCTAATGACTCATAGGGTTTAGTCACCACTTTGAACCTCTATAAATTTAGAGGCTTGGTTCTTCAAAGTGCAAGCAAGTGAATCCCAAAATAGGAGCTCTTCTGTACTCTCTCTGAAGGTTAGTGAAGTTCTGTCTTTCAAGTTTAAGTGATTTAAGAGTTTATTAGTAGAAATTTAATGAGAAAATTATAAAGTGGTGATTAAGGTTTTACTGAAGGATCACAAAATTATATTTTATGCTCAGATTTTATGATTGAAAGATTTTTTTTTTTTAATTTCCTAAAAACATGTTGGTGATAAGTGATGAAAGGATTTCTCAATTAAAGGGATGTTTATGCATCTCATATCATGCTTGGTTAAAAATAGAGAGAATCAAACTAGTTTTGGATTTGATAGCACCGACCAACTTTAATGATTTTCAATTTAAGAACTATTTTAGTATGTTGTAATAGACACTTTGGTGAAACTATGGGCATTTGAATCAAGACATTTGGATATGTATAATGAATTTTGGAAGTTAATGGTAAACACTAAGATAAAAACAGGATATTGAACGAGAAAAATGTTCTATTTTGAATGTTTTACCCATGACAAAAGTGGTAGAATTTTTAAACTGATTTTACATATTAATGAACATCATCTAAGGGAACTATGAGTCTAAGAATCACTTGAATTAGAAAAGTATATAAAAAGTTATGGATGTTTAATGTAAACATGTATAGTTGGATGCTACCTTGTAATTGTCCTGCTTTAGGTCTTCCAACTCAATGAGATAATTCATAGTTTGTTGTGAATTGTACTAAGTGTTAGCCTTTTTGTTAAGTTAAGTTTTATTTTTGATAATGACTAAAATGTTCTGTAATTTAATAAATTCAATAAGTTGTATTTGACTTTATTCGAATATTATTCTTAATATTTTTATCATAATATTTATATCCGTATTTATTGAAAATACCCGTATTGTAGATATTATTGATGTGCTAACAAGTTTATTTGAATCTATATAGTGTAACATATCATTTTGAGACTCACTATAGTTCAGGGTTTAAATTGGAGTGAATCTTGGACGAAGTTGAGTGAAAAATGGACGTCCTGTGTATGTAGAAATGAAGGAACGAACGTCCCTCATGAAGGGAAGGACGTCCGTCATACTGCTCAATGAAGAAATGGAGCAGTGGACGTCGCTCAAAGAAATGGAGCAACAGACGTCCTTCATGCAGGAAAGGACGTCCGTCGTAAAGCTTGGGAGAAGGGCGGATGAAGTTTGTGAAGGCTGGACGTCCTGCTTGCGAAGAAATTGAGGAATAGACATCCCTCATCTAGTAAAGAACGTCCGTCATAGAGTCAATGGATGAAGTTGTGAAGAACAGAGGAAGCTGTGAAGGAATGGATGTCCCCTGCCATAGAAACAATGTCATGTTCACGTAGAACTTGAGGAACGGACGTCCCTCATGGAGGAACGGACGTCCGTCATACTGCTGTGGCGACGCTGTGAAGAAACGGACGAACCCAGATGATAGCGGTCGACAAGAGTTGTTATCTGTAATATTTGGCGAGCTATTTGGATGGATGTCGAACGTCCATCATAGGGACTTCGAACGTCCGCTGCAGCCTTTTGCACTCCAACAACTATTTTTTCTCTAAATGGCTATATTCACACGGTTATTTTTCAGACTC
Organism: Begonia loranthoides; assembly: GCA_022433065.1. NCBI lineage: Eukaryota > Viridiplantae > Streptophyta > Magnoliopsida > Cucurbitales > Begoniaceae > Begonia > Begonia loranthoides. Next base: position 8,563,721 of record CM039471.1, read on the forward strand.
TATAAATAGAAGAGCCACTCCAAGCTCACCACAATGAAGGTAGATTCGAGGCAAAGCCCTGCCAAATTCAAGACTCGATTCTAAATCACTGTGAGCATTGTAAATCCAATTCTTCCCACACATAAACTTGCGAGTTATTGTTAAGAGAATTCATATTAGTTTTTTAGAGCTTTATTTTTTTGAATTACATTGTGCTAAATTGTAAAGGGTGATTCCCTAAGAATTCATCACATAAGGGTGATGCCCCAAAATAGTCAATGGCTCGATTGAATGTCCAAAAATTCAATCAACAGGTGACTCCTCGCAATAGTCAAATTTAGGGTGATGCCCCATAATAGTCAAAGGGTGACGCCCCGAAATAGTCAAAGGGTGACACCCTTAGAATTAGTCTTTGTAAAAGATTTTATTAGCACCCGTAAGCCAATTGTTTAGTGGATCTCCACGTGAAATCTTGGAGCATGGACGTAGGCGAGTTTGCCGAACCGCATAAATAATATCGTGTGCACAATCTCTATCCCTTACTCTTTAATTTACGCATTTATTGTGATTGCTTATTCAATCGTATTCGATAAATCACTTAGGAATTTAGAGAATTTAAATATCGCATGAAAAAGTTAGAACGCTATATTCACCCTCCATCTATAGGCGTAAATTGATCCTTCACTAAGACTGTCACGACCCGAAGACGGGTCGGACAGAACCACCGAGTCAAGCAACCTGATCCTTGAAGAGAATCCAATCACTCAGCCCAAGGCGCGTATTTTAGTGGAAGACTTACAAATATATAGTTCGACCCAAAAGGATATGGGCCTAGGTCTGAGTAATGATCATGAGAAAATAACGATGCATAAATTAAAATGAAATCTAAAGTACTGTGCAACAAATCCAATCCAACAGTATTAAGTTTATAGACCAAATAGAAATGTCAATGTCCTCACCAAATAACGATAAATTACTCAAATAGAAATAATAGAATACTTCAGCTTATAATCCTCAGTTGCTCTTGCCTTTACCTAAAGTTTTGAGGGAGGATTCTTTTGGGATGAGTAACTAACTCAGTAAATTATAGCTATACTAGATGCATCTCATGCAAAACTGGTTTTTTTCTATCTTCGAAAACAGAGTTATGTTTCTTATTTTAGTGTACATGGATTTTTAACTGAAATCTCTTTATCATATTATAAACCTGGCCCAAGGCCATCGATGAGGCTTTTATCAAAAACTTGTTGTATACATAGACAACTATACCTCGTAAAATAAGCCATCATCATTTTCCAATCCGAAAACGTCATCAGTGAAAAGGGGTGGTCGCTCAAGGACCCACCTGACACTCATAAGAGAATAGGTGATTACCCGTCAATGATAACACCTCATGAGGCAGAGGAAGTATAAATGACTGCGGTCTGTAGATCCTGCGCGTCACCTGAGTTGCCGGCAATTCGCTCAGCAGCGACAACTCATACGATCAAACAAAATGGATATGATTGCTATATATAGACTTGTTTATTAGCTAAGATACCTAGAAGCTCCAAATGGACGAGGGTTGCCAACGAGCAAGCTTGGCCGTCACGCCACCCTTCAAATGAAACAGTACTTAGGATAAACAAGTCTCAGCAACTGACAACCGTCTAATCCGTGGGACAAACCCTGGCCAGGTTTAGGGGCTTGCGACCCAAGGAGACGTCATCACTCTCCTATACTATTTATAACTTTCAGGAGTTTCAACCTGAGGAAAGGTCGTCATTGCCCCACCTATATTTTTTGCATGTACAACTAATCAACCTTTACGCAGTAGAAGGTTTCAAAGGGGATAACCTCGTGATGCTTTAGCGCTAAAATGCCTAAAGCATCAAGAGGATTCCTCCTCTAATATATGCACTATAATTTGAAACCATGTACGGAAGTAAACATAAGAAAACATACTACTAATAAAAACTAACGTGCTGTCGAACAGTCCCTGTCATTTTTCAAGCGTGGTATTTCACAAAATAATTATTTTGAAAACAGGATGCGATGGAATGCAATGCAAGAGATATAGAAATCCCTACCTTTTTGGTGTTCTTTCTTGTTGAGCAGACCAACCATCTCCTCGGGAATGGTAGCACACTCGCCTAAATCGTCCAAGCCTGACAAAGATATAAACACGGGAATTCATAAACAATTTCTAGAAAATAAATGGAGGGTTCTATATCGGGAATAGGAACCCAACCGAAGTGTAGGTGACCTATCTAATAATCCAATAAAAGTTTCCAAACTTTATCTAACAACATTCCTTAAACTGAGAATCCAATTATGAACACCTACACAGTTTCAAAAATCCAAAATCTCATTTGTCAGAACATATATCCTCATCACGGCTATCAAGTTAGAATCTAAGACCCAAGACAACACTTAATTTTCCAACATATTGTGTAACGTTTAAAACAGTTAGTAATGTCACAGAATGTCTCCCAAACTTAGATAGAATTGATTCTATTACATGCATAACTATAACAGAACCTCAACCCAATCCATTATTGCATAGCGAAAACATCCTTAATATCTATCTCCAATTACAATCTCCAATAACAATTTAATCAATTATTCAAGAAAACAAACCAAGTTAGGATCTCCAAATCCACAAATGTCAAACAACAACAGTAACGAAACAAGGCAACTACTCCTTACTCTTTTGACTTCAACACTTCACTAATCCACAAACAAAACTAAGTAAATTCAGAGACTAATAACCAGACCCAAAGAATAATTCAACAGATCCTAAAATTTAAATAAAACAATCCAATTGAATCTCTCTCAAGCAAAACCGAACTAACAGCCATCAAAATCACAGCATAACCCAAAACAAAGTGCACAATAAAATCAACAGTCAACAACTTACACCTCTCGTGTCTCAATAATAGTCCAAGGCATTAACCAAAAACATCCAACAAATTTCATTTTTCTTCACGGTTCCATAATTGTAAATCAAACACAGCATCATTCAAATTTGGCTAACAAGGACAAGAATTGGAACCAAAACAAGAACACAAATTGCAGCAGGGAATCCAACAAGAAACAGAGACCAACCACCACCAGAAACGATTTCAGAAACTAAAAATCGGAATACAAAGTACCCAGTTCACCCACAGAACCGAATCGGCATTCTTTTATCCCAAAATTTCCTTAATTCTTTTCCATAATATATAAATGTGTATATACATCATATATTGTATAGCTTACTCCAATTCCCAACCTATTTCGAATATCACCCGATAACGTTATAACTTCAATTTAACTTCTTAATTCCGTTTCTTAATTGAATTTTTTGTTCGAAAAATTCTAATTGCACCGATTTTGACCAATTGACCAAATTTGCGTATGTGGCTGCTATGTGACAATTCGGGTCAACTTTTCAACGTTATGACCTATTTTAATGCGAAAAAATTAACACGTGGAATTTTTTAAATTTAAATTTCACGGGTTTTACAAAGACCTCAAGGTAAATGATATGTGTGTTTTGCTTTTTTGGCCTACATCACAAGGTGTTAGAATGGTGTTCTCTAGTATATGTTATGTTCATACCAAAAATAATTGAATGATTTGATTAAATGGTTGGAATAAGTGCTAGATAATGGTAATGTTATGATTATAATAATATGTTATTCGAGAATGTGTTGTAATTGGCCACTCGAATCCCTTCCTTCCCCAGCCGTTTTATAAGAGTGGAACCCTTCTCCCTCAGTGTAATTGGCCATACCCAAACTCTTCCTTTTTCTTCCGACCTTTTTTACCGTCAATTGCCTCTTTACACTCGGAAATTCAGAACGGAGACTAGTAACAAGAAATCGCCCATTAAGTCAACTTTTCAACTTTGTGATTCAAATTCTTGTGACTTGTGATTCTGTTTATGAATTGCCTCTCTATTGGAAGGGAATCTATGTGTATTTAGTGACTGAAATAAGTTGGATTTCATGGTAAAAAACCGGTACACTCGTGGTTGGAAAAATTATGAGCAAAGAAGGTAAAACTTTGGTCTTTTCCTCTTCAATTATTGCTCTATTTACTGTTATTGGTTTGGAAACTTAATTTTTGTTCTATTTTGGCTTTTGGATGGAATTTTGGAAAGTTTGAATGGCTAGGAGTTGGGACAAACCCGGGACTATGTCGCTTAGTTTGCACTATATATGGAATGCCAAAGCGCGACTCAACAAATGTTGAGTCGCAACATTCGTCCCTCTCGATCTCGACTCGAGGAACAATTGGCCGAGACAGGGAGTCTCAGCTAGAGGAGAGACCACCTGCAATGAAGGAAAGGACGACGTTGGTCGATTCCCAGCGTGACCATGTCTCGGTCAAAAGAGAGGGTCGCGTTCTAAAACAATGTGTGGACTGCGGACCATGTGGCATTTGGCCACAGGTTCGGGCCTGCATGTGCCACATTTCAAGCCTCATTTTGGGCCATGGTTTAGGGCATGTTTTGAACCACGGTTTAGGGCATGTTTTGAGCTTGTTGGACCTGTTAAGCTCACATTTCGTTGAACCCTGGCTTATAATAAATATTTTAAGTCTTCTATTGCTAATTAATAAAATTAAAGTAAAAAAAGGTCGGACGATTCGATTATTTTGACCAAGTCGTTCTCCGTTTTATCTTGGTTCCCTTACGGGTCATGACAATTATGGTTTATAATAATATATTTTGTATAGAAAACGTTTTATTGTAAGCTAATGTTATTGTATAATAGTTTGATGAATGTTTATACGCATGAAATAACTCTACAAAGAAAATGTTTAAATTACATAGTCTGCTGTGAAAAATATTTTCAAAGATGATAAAAAATATTTAAAAATATATTTCATACAAAAATAAAAATTTACACTTCAAGTGCGTGTTGAAATGTAAACAATAGAACATAGCTTTTTTTATTGAGCATTCTATGTACCGTGGCATTCAGTATAACTACATGTAATCAATTTACATACCTCTTCCTTTTCGTGTCAATTGAAGGGGCGATGGACAAAGTTACTGGGATCCATTTTTCCGGGAGGTCGACCAATGCCTGATAAAGTTTTTAACAACGTAAATGGCTGATAGTCTCTGCATGCTTGCACACGGCAAAACACTTTTCTGCATGCTACACTGCCAAGACGCGGATTTTGCCACAGATTCAATGTAAAAAAGAAACACGTTGAGGCAGAAAAAGATCTATTATTCTGCAAATATCACATTTACAAAAGCCAAATTATAATATTCAACAAAATTTAGAAACTCTTGTATATACCTACTTATGCTCATTTATGCTACGTTTACCTCCTGAGAATAATTAGAAGAAAATATGTTGGATTAAGTCAAATGATGCCTAATAATTAGAAGAAAATAAAAAACTTAGGATCAAAAGCACCTGTTACGTCCTCCGTTTGGCAGCAAAAGCCGTGATTAACCAAATGGTAAATTTAAGTCATCAAAAACCTGAAACCAAAATATGAATTGCCAGCTTCAATCAGAATCATAAACAGTGTCTATAGAATATTTTCATTTTTTAGCTTCATTCCATCGATAACTTCGCATTTCTGATTACTCAAATAACAGCCTTGGCTCACACTTTGCCTGACCGAAAATTGGGGACTTCGAATATCTTGCATGGCCCTTTTTTGTTTCTTCTTTAGATACTTAGAGTGTCTTATTAATTCTATAGACAATATTAGGGGTGCACAAAAGTTAGTTCGGTTAGGTTTTAGGGTCGAACCGGAACCGAACCAACTTTATTCGGTTTGTTAAAAATGGAATCGAAACTGAGCTATTTAAGGCAAAAAATCGAACCAAAATCGAACTGAAATTTCCTGTTTAGTTCCAGTTCAATTTTGGTTTTACTCATTATAAAAAATAAGATTATTTATTTATATATATAAATATAAATTTAATTTTTACTAATGTAAATTTAACAAAAATATTTTAAACAGAAACAGATGAAAAGGTGGTCGTTAGATGAGAGAGGTGACGAATTGATAGCCATTGGATGAGAGAGCTGATGAATTGATGACCATTGGATAAAACTCATGAGAGAGCGGACGAATTGATGGCCAATAGATGAGCGGGGTTGGACGTCCTTTAGTGATGGGGGATGTTCGATGTTAGGTGATGGACGTCTGACGCTAGGTGAAGATGTCCTTCAAGAGCTGGGAGGACGTCCATTAAACATACAAGGAATATAAGCTCTACTTCGTAATTAAAATTTAAACATAGTAACATACAAGTCTAATTTATCATTAAACATACAAGCTCTAAGTCAATTCTAATTCGTCATTAAATAATAAATATACAAGTTCTAAGTCATCACTACTCACTAGTCAATAGTCATTGAGTTCGACTGGTCTACTATCTCCATTAGTTGATGTAAGCCCCGCAAAATATAAATTTCAAACAAATTATGTCAAAGATAGTAATCAATAAAAGGAATAGAAATTAATAAAAAAGAAAAATATAAAACACATATTGATCAAATTTGTTAATACTATCTACTACATTTTTCAAGTTGGTAGATTAATATTTTGATGATTGAATCCAACTTTGAGTGCAAATAAGCACCTCGCAACCTTTGCTGACAAAGAACTATGAAATGAATCAAGTATGCGTCCTCCACTATTAAAAGCTGACTCTGAAGCAACTATTGAAATAAGAATAACCAATACATCTCTCGCCATTTTACTTAATATTGGAAATTTCAACGAATTCACTCTTCACCATGTTAGAATATTTTGTTTGACAAAAAAAAACTTCTAACATTTAAGATAAATATTGATCAACTTCAGTTTTATTATTTGAAATATCTTGCTTATTATGACAGTTACAAAACATCTCATATATCTTAGTGTGAGTCAAACTATGTGGCAGCTTGCTCTTTGAAGGCCAGAATGATCCATGTGAAGGTCCGACCCATATCAATGGCAGTCCACAATCTCACATCGCTTGAGAGAGGAGAAAATGCATGGTATATAAGTAGGGTTCTCCTCCCTACCTATTACAACGCATTTTTGGCTAACCTCAAGAATAAAACTGGGGCTGACTTTGACCAAAAGCGGACAATGTTGTACTTGGAGGACTGGTGGACGTTAAAAATGATATCAAAGCCAAATCCCAATAAAAAATGTGGCTGACAAGGCGGTTCCCAGTGGGGGGGAGGTGAGAGATTATGGCAGCCAGCCCTATGAAGGTCAGGATGACACATGTTAGGGCCCAATCCATATTAGTGAGGTGCACAATCCCACATCGCTTGAAAGAGTGAAAAATACATGGTTTATAAGTAGGATTCTCCTTCCTACCTATTACAATGTATTTTGGACTAACCTTAAGAACAAAATAGTGTGGGCTTTAGCCCAAAGCGGATAATATTGTACTAGAAGGTTTAGGGGACATTACAAACTAATACTTTGTCTCATCCTTGTAGATGATGATGATGATGCAACACTTGTACTACAATTATCTTCTAAATTTTCAAAACTCAAATCACATTTATACCAAAGATATAATCTTTCAATCACAATTTCTACTTGACTCACCAAATAATTTGTCTTCTATTTATCAAATAACATAGTAAAACAATATTTTAAAAACTTTGTTTTACATCTAGGATCTAATGCAACTGCCATATACATGAAGAAATTAACTTCATCGCAATTTCCTCAATACTTATCAAACTTTCCTTGTATTCCAATAGTCATTTTCCTCAATAATGCATTATGACCTTGAGCGTACTCTTGAATAACCATTTTCAAATTAAATACTTCACTGAAATAAATATTCGAATTATCATGCGAGGATACTGAAACAATTATAGTTGTATCATAAAAACTTTTTAACAACTTGATAAGTTCTCTAACATTCACCTAATCTTCTATTGTGCGAGATCATTCTCCACACAAATCAACAAGATAATGACTATTTGTTTCTCTTAACCTTTCAAAAGTTTTTTCAAAATTTTCAGGGCTTTCTAACATTAAATATGTAAAATTCCATCTAGTATGCACATCAAGACAAATACTACTCTTGCATATGATTTTAACATTTTCAACACAATTTCTAAAATGTTGCAGCCTTGAAGGTGAAGATCAAACATACGTCACAACTCTACATACTCTATTGATAGACTCTCTATGATCTTTTAATCCATCACAAACAATCAAATTCAAAATGTTGGCAAAACATCACGTGTTCCCCGTTCAAAACTAACATATTCCAATTTCAAACTCTTTTGATCAAATATGAAATTGCAACAGCATTTGAACAAGCATTATCGACCATAATAGTCAAAACATTTTCAATTTCCCATTTAAATAAGCATCTTTCCACTTCTCCACCAATCGTTTAGCTTTTATGACTCAAAAATTAAGTAAAAATTATTAATCTTCTTATGTATGGTCCAATCACGATCAATATAATGAGTAGTTAATACATGTAACTCAAATTTCGATTGGAAGTCCATATATTAGTGGTCAAGCATTTTGTTGAGATGTCTCTGTAAAGTATTCTTTCAATTTAATTTTTTTCTTTTATATAAATACTAATAATATCTCGTGCAATAGTAGTTCTAGAAGATACGACAAATTTTTGTTACACACATTGAAAATATGCTCTAAAACTCTCCTTTAATGAACTTCATAGGAAATTTATCAATAACAATCATCTTTGCAAGTAATTCTCGACAAGTCGCAACAATAAAACATGACAGATTTGGTCTCACATTATCCATATTTTAAAAGATTAAAGTCTTTTGCTTCATATCAACATTTGCCAATATTTTTTTGCAATTACGAATGTGTTTTTTCAAGTTTGATGTCCCATTCTTTGAGGCATGACATGCATATGACTGTGAACAATTATTATATTTTGTTATAGGGTTGCTAATATCAGTACTTTCAATCCTAGTAAAATAATCCTAAACTTCTGATTTTTTTTCTCTTTGTTTGACCAAAAGTAGAGTTAGGAGTATGATCCTCTACAGTTTCATTAATGTTTCCATCTAAAATCTATAAAACAAGTAAACAAGTGGCTAACCTTCTTGTAAGTTGGAAGAGATTCTTCTTGCCTTGCATTGTTGTTGTTGCTCTCTTTTGTGTTGAGAGAGTTGATTGTCGAGGTCTCGAGGCAAGGGTGTGAGGCACACGATATTTTAAACAGGAGCGGATGAAGAGATGGCCATTGGATGATAGAGCGGATGAATTGATGGGTCGTTGGATGAGACTCATGAAAGAGCGAACAAATTGATGGTCGTTGAATGAGCGGGTTGGACGTCCTTTAGTGATGGGAGACATCCAATGCTAAGTGATGGACGAATAAGATAAGTTGACTGAGGATGACTGACGAAATATTGCCCATTGGATGACTGGGGTGGGACATCCTTCAATGATTGGGGACATTCATCACTAGGTGAAGGACGTCCTTCAAGAGCTGGGGACATCCGTCAATGATGAGAACTTCCATGGACATTTTGCGCTCCCACAGATGTACAAAACAGACATATGTTCTTCAGCAAAATTACAAAACGGACGTCTCACGTTTCTGTGTATTTATTTTGAAGAGTAGCAGACGAATCAATAATTTTTGTGCAAACCCTAAATCCCTGAACGCCATCCAAGAGTAAAGAGTAGCAGAAATCAAAGTGTTTGTTTGTTTGTTGAATTATTGATGATTAAACAATTTGTTGTTGAAGGAATTGATTGTTATCAAGTATGTTTTTGGATCTATGGATAGTTTTAGAAGGATGGGTGACCGAGCATGAAGTGTATTTGCAGAAGTGTTGGTGTCCACGAAAGTGTTAGTGTGTGCAGAAATTTTGGTGTTCGCGAATACTTAGTTTTAATTTCGAAAGACCACGTGGTTGTGCACATGATTGGTTCGTGGATAGTTTCGAAAGAATAGGTGACCACACATGAGGTGCATCCACGGAAATGTTGATGTCCACAGATATGTTGGTGTCTATAGATACTGTCACAACCCCGAAGGCGAGCCTAATAGAAATGTTGAGTCGAAGATTTGATCCTCAGAGGGAATCTGATCGCTCAACTCAAAGATAGGATGTCAGTAGAAGTCTTAACACAATTTAAACCCAAAACCCAAAACAAATGAGCCAGAGTCCACAAAATGATCATTCAACACTATGCAACAAACTTAACAACTAATAACAGAAATAAATCTTCACCAAGGACAACAAAGAACACCAAGAAGGAAAAAAAATCCAAAGTAACCACACCTCGAACACTACACCTGACCACCATGATTAGAACTCGAGATTGAGGGATCGTTGGGGTGAGTGGCTAACTCAGTAGGAAATGCAATGCACATGTAAAATTGATTGTACCTTTTTCATCAAAACCATGATAAAAATAAATATTGTAACCGTGCATGAGTTTACAATCATTTGAAAAACATTATTAACCATCAAAACATGTTTCACGAGCCACCAATTAGGCAATTATCAAAACGTCATTGGATACCTAGCCAGCTATAGCAAAAGAAGCCTACATGGTCTTTTCACAAGTTTAAACAATGATTCGTGGAAAATGAGGGTCACTCAAGGACCCTTCCGATACAAACACACAGAAAGACGGCAGTCTAAAGATGACAACACTTCATGAGCTTGGAGGAAGAACTGAGAGGGCAACCCAAAGATCAAGCTATACCACAGGAGTTGCCGACGAACCAATCAGTGATCACACAACCCAAACAAATACACCTTGATCAAGTTTATGGATTCAAAACCCAAGCAGCATGTCAACATCGCCCTAGTACCCATTTTCACATAGTGCATAAACAAAACATCTTCACACAACAAAAAATGTATCGAGATAGTCTGGTGATACTTTTACATTGAAACCGTCCAAAGTATCAAGAGGATTCATCCTCTCGTATCAGTATCATAGCACACCATACAATACCATGCACGTAAAGTAAACATCTAAAACTTACGTATATATGTAGAACAAAAACTGATGTGCAGTCAAGCAGTCTCCGTCGGGTTTTCATATGTGGCAATTCACAAAATGAAGTTTAGAAAACCATGATACAATGCAATGAGATAAAGTATAAAATTTTTACCTTGATGACGACAGAAGCATAGCTGACCACCTACACGTGTCGTGGCACCAAAATTGGGGACACCGTTAGAACCTAAAATCAAATCAACATCAAAACTTCAAATCAAAACTAGGGACAAAACAAGAGTCCCAAATCAAAATTCGAAAACAGACTGGAAAAACTAACACAAGACTTCTTGGTTCAACACAAGGAGCTATAGATAGAGATGTTAAAGGAGCAGGCTGGCTTGCCAGCCCACTTGCTCAGCTCGTTTAACTCATGGCTCGTGAGTTGATTCGAGTTGAAATTTTTTTGGGCGAGCTCATTAGGCTCGGCTCGTTAAGCTTGCCAAGTGTGGCAACCCACCTTGTGAAGGCAAGAATGACCCAGGTGTGGGTCAGACTCATATCAGTGGAGGTGTACAATCCCACATCAGTTGGGAGAATTGAAAATGCATGGTTTATAAATAGGGTTCTTCTCCCTATTTAGTACAACATGTTTTAGGTTGACCCTAAAAATAAAACCATGCGGGTTTAAGCCCAAAGCGAACAATATTATACTGGGAGAATTGAGGACATTACTTTTAGCCTAATAGAAATTAGGCTTAATTGTTTTAATGATGAATGATTAATTTGATTATAAGTTGTTTATAACTTGGATATATTTAATATTACTATCATTATGTTTACAATTGATATTCATTGGAAATACCCCTTAACAAGGGTATTTATATTTGCGAATTTGTGTTTTTGAGTCCACGTAGCTTATAAGTTGATTATTGAGACTTAGAAGCTTGAAAATATACAAAACATGGAGTAGAGATTGACCTGTGTAACAGGGTGGTCGACCAGATTGCTACAAAGTGTAGAACAATAAAGGAAGCGGTCAACCGAACAAGAAGGGCAGTCAACTTGAATTATTATAGAATGTTGGACAAATGCTAAAGCACAGAAGAGTGCTCAGCCTGGATGAAGGGCGGTCGATCAAAAATTGGATAGAGTTGAGACAGGTTCTTGACATACGTTGGAACGGTCGACTGGAGTGAAGGGCAATCGACTGGAAGCATAATGGTAACAATGCAATGGTCAGGAAGCAGTCGACTGGAACAGTTGGGTGGTCAACTGCTCGGAAGAAATTATAAATAGAAGAACCGACCATTAATGAAAATAAGGAAGAGAAATCATACCGAAGTGTTACCAAAATCATTTCATGATATTTCTCTTCTAGATTGAGTGCTTAGGCCTAACTTTCCTACTCCTTAACTTGAGAGTTTATATTTTTTAGAGTTAGGGATCCAAATTGTAATCCTCCAATTCCTATCTAATTGTACTTAATAGACGATAAAAGGATGACACCCCGTAATAGTAAAGAGCAAAGGGTGACGCCCTCCAACAATCAATTGTAAAGGCTTGATTGACGCCTGTGAAGTTTAATCAGCAATAACCGGAGATGTTATTGGATTAAGAAATCTTCGAGATGTAGCCTTGAAGTATGGACGTAAGCAAGGTTAGCCAAACCTCGTTAATAAACGTGTTTGCATCTTCTCTCCCTTAACTCCTTACTTTTATGCTTGTTTTAATTGCATAAGAAAATATATAATCGCACGAAAAAGATAGATAATCCAACCCCCCCCCCCCCCCCCCCCTTCCTTTAGAACTATCAGGCTCCTTTCAGTTATAAATGCTATCATAGCAAAATCTTAATAGGATGTGTGGCTGATGAGGACGTCGGGTCCCCAAGGGGGGAGATTGTGGCAGCTCACCCTGTGAAGGCAAGAATGACTCAGGTGTGTATTCGGCTCATATCAATGGGGTGGACAATCCCACATCGCTTGGGAGAATTGAAAATGCATGATTGATAAATATGGTTCTTCTACCTACCTAGTACAACGTGTTTTGGCCTGACCCAAAAACAAAACTGTGTGAGTTTAGGCCCAAAGCAAACAATATTGTACTTGAAGGATTAAGGACGTTACACCAAGCTTGTTAGGCTCGACTCGTTTAACTCACTAGGCTCAGTGAGCCAAATTTTTTTAGGCTCAGCTTGATTGACTCGTTTGTCACATCTACCTTCAAATGCACTCCATCTATTTATATAAATGTTGAGATGAAAGTTTCATCTATAAAAGTAAGTTGTTCATCTAACACTCATCATTTCAATTCATTTTTTGTATTCTCTGCCAAGTTATTTTAGATAAATCCCATTGTTAACTAGACTAATTAACTCAAAATTGGTAATTGAAATATAAATTCAACAACATATGATATTTGTATCTCCTTTTTTAGTCAATAGATTTTAGAGCATAGCTAGAAACACTAATTATAATTATATCATGTGTGTTTGTTGGATGTGTTGTATTTGATTGAAAATCAAGAAATGTTACGAGATTCATGCAACCAAAGTACTAATGAGAAAAAAAATTTACATATGAGTGTTGTTGCTTCATCCCCCTCTAGTTTTTTTTTCCTCCTTTCTTTTCTTTTTCTCTTTTTTCCTTCATTCTCTTTCTTTCTTCCATAAATATCACATTTCTCCTTCATTTTTTCTCCAAAAATTCTTTCAACATCTTTATCTCTTATCTCTCAATTTGTAGTACTCCATCAATGATATACAATGTTAAATATTTGTAATGATATTCATGTAATATATTTTTTTATTGGATCGTGTCAAATAATTGTTTTTCCTCAATACATGTCATTAGGCTCGGCTCGTTAGGCTCACTAGGCTCATTAGGCTCGGTTTGTTTAACTCGCTAGGCTCGGTGAATCAAACTTTCTCAAACCCGGCTCGACCAGCTCGTTTGTCACCTCTAGTGACAGAAAACTCCGTATTGAACCAAGAATTTACATCGACCGGAAACAAGATATGGCTGATAAAGTTGAGTGAAGATCACTCAACTCAAATTCTATGAAACAAATAATGTGGTTGACCAAGACATAACAACGATTGACAAGACACATCAACAATCAACTTGAATGACCCACCGGTCAAGAATACACGACTACGGTCGATGAGATACAACAACGCCTGACTTGAACGACTCAGTAATAGAGGAGACATAGCTGGAGTCAACTAAACACGACTATGGTCAATCGAGACCATTCAATGTCGACAAGACACGAGAACAATCAACCGGAACCACCTAGTGTCGATAGGGAACGACTGCGGTCACCCGAGACAAAACAGTAGTCGATGAAACTCGACTCGGGTCAAGTGAGAAAACAAGTAGTAGTAAAAGACACAATTGCGGTGAACAAGACATGACTACAGTCAACTGGGACCATCCAGTGTCGACAAGACATAGCGACGGTAAACAAGAACCTTGCCACAGTCGACAAAACACACCAACATCCATACAAGACTCAACAACAATCAATGGGACATAGCTGCGGTCAACCGAGACAAAGCAGCAGTTGCTGACTAACCCTATGGTCAACTAGGACTGCGTAGAAACTCAAACCTGAAGGAAAAAAACCATAGTCACAAATTTCATCGAGGCTGGTGGCATCGAGCGGCAAAATCTGACCCAAAAGGACTGTCGTTGTCGTCCAGTCCGTACAACGGATGGTCACCTAGTCCAGCGCAGACATCCTGTGCAGAAGCTTCCATGGACGTCCCACCCTCCTATAGAACTATGGAACGAATGTCCGTTCTTCTGCGGACGTATAGAACGATCATCCGCTTTCCCTAAGCCCTCACACTAATCCCTCAGTTGTCTGGACCCACAATAGCGTTCAACCCAAGTTAATTGCTCATTAATCAAATTCTCTATGTGTAAATTTAGGTGCTATAAGTCCTTCATTTGTGTTGTTGGTATTGTTCTGACTTGGGTTCTGTCTATGTTGGTTATTTGTGATAGTCATAGTTGTTAAATAAACTGTTAAGCATGTTTAGTTGTTAATAATCTTGAGCATGTTAATTAATTCGAGAGATTAATTAGACTCACAACTATAATCACTAGACGAAAGCATGTTCATGTTATTAACTTAACTAGAGTAATTAATTAAACTTGAACATGTTTAATTAATTGATTAGTTGTTTAATTAACCATTAAATAACCTTAATATGTAACTAACTAGCATGAACTAATGTCTAATTAACTAAGTAGCGATAACCCATTTGAATATGCTTAGGTAAGTGTTGTTACACCTTGAGCATGTAAACTAACAAATAAGTAACTAACTAGAGTGTTTAGTTAATTTACTCGCATGTTTAAATTAATTTACTATCATGTTTAAATTAATCAATTAGCGAACTAGCATGATTAATAAACAGCATGATTAATGAGTGTGAGTAAATCAACTAGCAACATGTTAATTAACTAGAGTAATTGCACATGACTAGACAAGATAGTTAATTAACTAGCGATACATGCTTAACCTACTAAACCATTCTTGAGCACCTAATGAACTAGGTTAATATTAACATGTTATTCTTCCTTGTTAATATTATGTGCATTTCTCCTTTCCGCAATTTCTTTTATTGTAACTTTCATAGTTGATGCTTTACTTTATTAGGCATAATGACCATAATGAAGAAGATGAAAGAAGGATGACTAAGCAAGAACGAATTAGGAACCTCGTCGATCATGTGATTAAATGTTTTATGTTATCTTTGTTATTGTCTCATTGTGCTTATTTTGTATTATAGTTCATTAAATTCTACAATTTGAGCATGTGTAATTAGATTTGAATAAATCTTGTGAATCAACTAGGCTCCCTTAATCATTAGAATACATATCTAGAGAGCAAATGTAAATATTTCTTGAGCATGTAAATTACCTAGGATAACTAATTAGAATAATCACATAGAATAATAAACCTAGGAAGCATGTAAAATTACTAAGAAATTAACTAGGATAATTAGCATGTTAATTAATTATATATTCGATTTCTCTTTTGATTATTATTGTGTTTTATTATTTTGAGCATATTTTCCTTGTTTCAATTAATTGTAGATTGTTCTGATATTGGTGTTCAATTCCTGTATTTAGGGGTGTTCACGGTACCGGTTCGGTCTGGTTCCACAACGGAACAGTACCGAACCGGTCGGTATCGGTTTTGGATATCCAAAACCGATACCGGTCCCATGGGGACTGGGTACCGAACCGGTTCTTTCGGTACTAGTTCCGGTTCGATACCGGTTTGGTACCAAAATTTTTTTTTTTTAAATGTTAGAAATTATAATAAAAATTTATAAAAATATAAAATGTAAAAAAAAAACCCTAAATAATTACATTTTACACAACATTAATCTAAAACTAGTATAAATAAAACACTCATAAATAAACTAATAAATATATAAAATATAACAAATATAACAAAGCAAAATGTTTGGTACTTGGATCAGGACAAGAGATCATCGAGCCCACAGATCAAGGTCCTAGGAGTAAAAAACAAACAAAAAAAGCAACATTGCAATCAATCTCAGAATTTGAAACTTCTTGCCTGTCTGAAACTGTTGTCTAGATGCTTATCTTGTTGACTTACTTAGTCATGGTCTAAGACATAAGGAAGTTCCAGAAAATATAGCCAGTTGACATGAAAGCCACACGAGCAAGAAGAGGAACAACCCTAAAGGTATTCCAACAATCAGCTAATAGGCAGGCATGCTTCAATGACCGTTAAAAGTCAGTATCTAATTCCATGAGCTGATTTTCAGTCCACTAATATGTCTACAGACAGATTTCAATGAGTCATATAAGATCTTAACAGATGAAAAGTTACACGTTCATGAATTGGAATTTATCGATACCATATATTTCAATTCAGATAATGACACAAGAAACCATCATATAACCTTTTTATCTTATTCCTTTACTCCTAACAATAGATACGAGCAACAGAACAATGTCTAAGAGAACCGTGTTCGACACCAAAAAGATGTCCTGCCAGTTACAGTATTGAAAAAACTGCATCTGGTGAGAAATTATATCATCCCAATTTAGTTACAATGATATCATCATTCACTGGAAAAAACTTCTGAAAAATCTTCATAGAATAAGTCAAAAATTAAGAACATAAATTTGTTGGATAACTGCATTCATGAAATGCCTCTGTTGCGATGACCATCTAGGAAGGGTATGCAATCACTCTAGGTCACATGAGTTTCTCAGCTTTAAAATAGAATTGAAAATGGATAAATAGACTCATACTCCTGACATATTCATATTCATCAACAGACTAGAATACTAATCAGTGACCTAGCTGGCGGCGGAAGCAGAACTCGGAAGGCCCTGTGGCTGGTGACGGAAGCCAGAAGGGACAGCTCGGGACTAGGGCTCGGGAATCGGTAGGGCAGGCGCCGGAGGGGGAGACGAAGGCTGGTGAGTAGTGACTGAAGCTCGAGAGTTGGAACTGGACTGGAGGCTGGAGCTCGTGACTTCACTTGACTGCCGAACTGAGCTCGGGACTTTAGTCCCAAGGAGTCGGGACTAGAGCACCAGAGACAGAGTCGTGACAGGAACTCGGGACTTAAGCTCGGGACAGGAGCTCGGGACTGAGGGCCAGAGCTCGAGACTTGAGACTTGAGAGAGCAGTGGGAGACAAAGTTGGGAGTCGGGACTGAAGCTCGGGACTCTGGAGCACCCGTGCCGGAGGGGAGATGAAAGCCGTGACTAGAGCTGCTTGCGAGAGTCGGGACAGGAGCTTGCGGGTGCGGGGTCATCAGAGACACAGGGTGTGAGGGTGCAGGGTGCCCTAAATTTAATCGATCCTCTTCACCTTCTCGGTTCTACGGTCGGTACCGTTCTCTGTACCGAGAACCAGACGGTGAAATTCGATTCTGCTCAAACAGAACCGAATTCGGTCCGGTTCCAAGTAAACCTGCACCGAACCGGTACCGAAACTGCAGGTTCCGGTCCGGTTCTGCACACCCCTACCTGTATTCCCTTATTGAGTATGTTCGTTGTTTGATTTCCCTCTGTGCTTCGTTCTTCGTTGGTTACGATTCCATATTTCAATTGTTCTTTAATGTGCGCTTTCAAATTCTGTTATTCAATTATTACCTTACATGCGCTATTCAATTGTAACGTCAATGGTTATGTCATCATGCATCATGTTAGGTTAAGAATGTATCGTCATGCATCATGCTAATAGAAAACTAATAGGGAGTGTCGCCTTGGTGGTGGTATTCATGCATGCATTAAGTGAGGAAAAATGTTAAAGAAAATGAATGAAATGGGGAGTTGGAGGGCGGATGGGTAGCGGGTCTAGTCTACAACTAGCCGAAGCCCCTCCCTCTTAGGGTACGAGAGTTCTAGTTGCAAGTAAAAGGTTAGATCCGATTCACTATTCCATCACAAAGGAAATCCTCCAATCTTTCGCTCGATGCACGAGTAATGAACTAATGTAAAGTAATGAACGAACGAATGACTTAATGAAATGATTGACTTGGGTGGTCCCCATTCCAAAGAAGACTAAAGAGAGGCATATCACGTTGCATTAAACCATTTTCCTTACTAAATCTTTGGGCTTACAATTTACATATGATGTAGGTGTAGGTACTTGTACGTAGAATAAATGCACAGACTTAGGAGTAAATGTGAAAGACGATAATCAAATAATAAAGCAGGGATGAAGGATTTGCACGCACGAGGGAGCCCGTGGCTAGCCAAGCTAAAAGAGTAAAATAAGGAACGATTGTAATTAAATTAAGTTTTACTAAATTGTATTCAATTGTTTAGTTTTTTATTAAATTATTTACGCTTCCGCAATGTTTTAAATAAATGATTCCATAACACTTCCGCTATGTTTACAAATGATTTTATATCTGTGACATTTCACAATATACTACGGTTTGCGAAAGGTTGGTAGTGGTCCGGTTTAGATGCACTCTGATATCGTTTTAAAACGAGATTTCAATGGTTTTATAAAAGTTTTAAATTTCACATATTTTTAAAGGATTACTAAAAATCGGGTCGTTACATGGCCGCAACATAAGTTTTCGAAGCAGAGTAGCAACTATGTCTTCGGCAATCTGCGAAGACGAAACGAAGACGAAACGAAGATGAAACAAAGACGAAACGATGATCGGTGGAGTGGTTTAAGCGAACTGACTTGCGAGGTATCGGTGGAGAGGGTGGGGTGTCAAAGACGAAGCGACAACTAGAGAAGACGAACGAAAACGCTGCTGAAGTGCAGAAGAGGGAGTAGACTAGTTAATAACCCTAAAGCATAAATAGGTACACGGTTCAGTTTCGGTTTTGGCGATTTTGAGAAACCAAAACGAAAACCGAATTGAAAGATTCGATTCTCCCTCAGCAGAAACTGAAACTCGGTTTTTAAGTGTGAAAAATCGACCTGAACCGACCCGAATCTACCGGTTTTGGTTCGGTTTGCACACCCCTATGAGGGACGTCCCTCGCTCAATCCAACGGCCAGGGAAGGACGTCAGTCCATCCCCTCTGGCAGACGCCAAATTCAATCCTGGCCATCGATCCAGACGAGGGACGTCCCTCGCTCTATACAACAGGCAGAGATATGCGTCCATCATTTCATTGTCCGTTCATCCATCCTATCCTGGTCGTACATTCCGCGATCCAACGGCTAATGATCCATTGCCGTCCTCGCCCGCCATCGTCCATCTTCTTCTAACTGCCAGGACGAATGGAACTTGATGTCTTTCGTCTCCATTCGACGTTCATTAATAGAGACAAAACTGAGACATTAAACTCGACGGTCCTAGACGAGAATCGTGACTGCGAGATCACCGTTGAGAACTTTCTATAGTTCAAAATTTTAGTTGTTAAAAAAATTCTCTAAATTTGACTTGTTATTAAACGCGAACTATAAAGTCTGCGATGTTAGTTGTCCTATTTTTAATAAATAAGAAAAAAATTCTGAACTTATTATAAATACAATATTTTAATAATTTTTTTCATTTTGAAAATATTTTTAATAAATTATAAATAATTCAGAAAAAAGAAGTGAGAGGTAAATTGCAAAGCTTTGATTTCTTTTCTTGAAGAAAAGTTGTGTCAACGAAACGGACCGGGTTAATGGTTATCTTCCACAAAACCACGTTTTTCCGAAACGTTACTACATAGCGGATAGCGACTCCGTCCGAAAAGTAAATTCCGATGTGATATCCGTAAAATCGAACAAACCATCCAAAACAAAATCGCGGTTGAAAACAATGTCGTCGTCATTGCTCAGCCTCCCGAATTCTGCTCCAACTCCGATATCGAACGGGTAGTCACCGAGAATCCCAGAAATCTCGTCGAAATCGGGTGAAGTCGATGATCTCGTCGCCTGAAAATTGAATACATCGTTCTCGCCTTCTTCCTCCAGTCCTACTGTCGGCGGGATACCAAGTTCGTCGTCCGACGCTCCGAGGAGGTAACCAAGTTCAAGCAGCGACCCGCCGGAGGCAGTGGGAGCTTCAATTCCTACCTGTGGAAGATGAATTTCTTCTTCTAAACTTCTGATTACGGAATCCAGACCTTGGATAGGCGAGTTCATCTGGTCGGAATCGTTGAGAATGTTCAGTAGATCATCCTGTATAGATTTCACTTCCGGCAACTCCAAGGAAAAGTCTCCCTTGGGGAACGTTATCTGTTCAAAATCCGGAGAGTCGAAATCATCGGAGTCCAGGCGAAGACGCTTCGTTTGGGGCATATCAGCCGGTGAGTTAGCCGAGTCATCCCGTACTCGCTTCGAGTTTTCGTCAGAAGCCTCCATTGCAAACCCACAGTAAAATAACAATGCTTTTCTCTAAAAAAAAAGCTCCTCACTTTAATAATTCTATCAAGACAGAAATAGAATGCCAAGAGAGAGAGATAGAGATAGAGATAGAGATAGAGATTCAATGGGTTATGGGAGTAGGATGGATTCAAAACAGACAGAGAAGAAGACTATATATAGTCACAGGTAAGAGAGAGAGAGGGGGGGGGGGGGGGGGGAAGGCATGGCCAACGGGGTTTGAATGTTTGAAGTTTGAACAAAACAGATGCTGACGTGAGGTAAGACAGAGAAAAATTTTCGAACAATATTAAATCTTCCTCTCACGCCCGCCCGGACCCACCGTTCCCGCTATTTTATTTTTAGTTTAATATTCTAATTTCTAGAAAAATCTAATCAAATTAACTTGAATTAAATACTTCCAGATTATATTCTAGGTAAAATCGTCTTTTGCCCCACTCCTACCCACAGATGCCGAACTGGTGGCGTCAACCTTTTCTACGACCCTCGAGCTGCCACCTGGAAACTCTATTGCCACGTGGCCTCTCATCATCCCTATATCGTACGGCACAATTAATTGACCGGATCGTCCGGTTGCCGCTGCTCTATGAAACAGGGGACCCATCACGTGAGGGGAGTTAATTGAAGTCACCGTGGTGTCGGTCTCTGACCGATCCACACCGTTGATATTTTCTTCTCCAAAGTACTTTAATGCCTACGAGAGGTCGATTGAATTCCTCTTATGCCATTGCCTTTTACTATTAGTTTGGTCTGTTTGGTTTCGTGGACTATTCTATACCAGAAATGGGGTGGGATATGATTCTGTCCCATTATTTAAATCTCGTGAACGACATCTACGTAAATAAATAATATTATTAATATATAATTTTAAATTATTTCATCAGACAAATAGAATTTCAAAAATTAAAAAGATGAAATTGACTATATTGTGCAATTAGGAAAAAAATCGACCATCAAGTCATTTGAGGAATTAAACATGCATGACTATTAAATGGGAAATATCTAATTCATGTCACAATTTTTTAATTATATAAGTAGTAATATTATTTATTATATTCATTCCCTTAATAAAGAATTACCAAAAAATTAATTTCCCAATAAATATTTGATTCATTAAAAATATTTATAATCTTTTGCACTAAAAAACATATAAATAGTTCTAAAAAATATGTAATCATATTGGATACGGATACCTAATTTTGAGGACCCCGAAATATTCATATCCACTACTTTGGTTGTTACGATATTTATAATTGATGCCTTGTTTTATTACCTCAAAACCACATGTGACAAGCATTATGAGGCATGGATATCTTGAACAAAAAAAATAAATAAATTATAGGAAAAAAATTAGAAAAGTTGTAATTGAAATAAATAATTTCTTTTTTGTAAAGATTGTGTTCATAAACATTTTTTTTGTGTCAAGTTCAAATGTCTCCTTTTCCACTTTTATTTCAAATTAGAACATTTGAACTATTGATAATGTCTTTTTCTTACAAATTATTCAAGTGCTAACATTAACAATTATTATTTTTTAAAATTATTGCCTATAATTATTAATATTAATAATTATCAAAAGGGTGAATAAATTTATCGTGTGGACAAAATAATTTAATAAATATTATATGGGTAGCCATGAAAATAGACCCTTCGAGAGAAATGACAAGTTTTACTCGAAACCCTTTCAAAAATATCTCTCCCATTTCATGGAATTTGCTTAGCATTCAAGCGGAAACTCTCTCTCTCAACAGAATTATAGAAAATACATTAAAAAAAACTTAATTAATTGACTCCTTACTTGGCGATAGAGAAGGCTAAAATCCTTGAAACCATACAAAAATTTCTTAAGAAACTCTAACGCCATTGGTGAAAAAAAAAAATAAGGATAATATATAAATAGTTGAGAAAATGTAGATAGTATTAATTAGGATAATTTTCAGGAAATACTACTCTTGCAATCTTCTTAAACATAATTATTTTTTCAAGTAAGTTCTTACGAAAGACTAGAGGGATTACAAACGGTCTCACTTAAAATCTAGTCTTCTTAGACAGAGCTTACTTACTCAGTATAATTACACCACTAACTGGTACAAAAAACGATAGTAGATGTGATTTAAAAATATTAAGAATATTTTTCTCATTCTGTTATAATATAACAGTCAAGAAGTAAGAGAAATAATAGCAAAAATAGACACCAAGAAGTTTTTACGTGGAAACCCAAATCAGAAAAAAAATCACGGGATAGAGTCCAGAAAGATCTCACTATGAAAAATAGAATTTACAATATTATTCTAGAAATATTCTAAAGAATATTCACTAAGAGAAAAATCACTACTCTTAGACTTTACAATGTGCACAAAGCACTCCACTTATTTTTCTTTCACACTCGGTCTTTTCTTTCCCTAAAAAAATCATCACTCTATTTTTTCCACTCTCTCCTCTTTTTCTTCTTCTTTTCTTTCCAAATACTGAAAGGTTGAGAAACTCTCCTTATTTATGGGGAGAGTTTTTCAGTAAGTGATAAACTATAGGAAACCAAATTTTTAAAAGAAAGAAGGCGCCGTAATCTGGTCTTCCTTCTTTCCTCCTCTTCTTCTTCTCAAATTAATGAGGTGTGTCCCTCATCATGAAGTGGGACACCTACCTCACAAATCTTCCTCTTCTGATTTATGATGATGTAAGTTTAGTCTAGCTGAGCTTCTATAGAATTCATGCTTAGTTTTCTGTAAGATCTTTGCCATCATGTCTGAGCCGTTTTCATCTATGTAAATCTTCTCTAAATATACTTTTTTGGTGTTCAACATATCTTATATACAATGATACATGCTATCTATGTGTTTTGACTTTGAATGAAAGCTTGGATTTTTGTTCAAATGAATAGCACTTTGACTGTCACAATACATGATACATTTGTCTTGTTTATGACAAATCTCTATTAGAAAATTTTATATCCACAATTTCTTTACAAGCCTCGTAGCTGCTATAAACTCAGCTTCTATTGTCGATAATGCATCTGATTTTTGCTGCTTAGATCACCATGACACTGCTCTCCCTCTAAATATAACCAAATACCCTGATGTTGATTTTCTAGAGTCAATGTCTCCAGTCATATCTACAGCTATATCTGCATTAGTATAGCCTACTAACGAAGACTCTTTACTCCCAAAACACAAATTTAATCCAAACGTACCTCTAAAATACTTAAGAATCTATTTCATTGCATTCCAATGCTCTCTGCTTGGATTTGATAGAAATTCACTGACTATTCTAATAGAATGTGAAATATCAGGTCTTGTACAAATATTAGCATACATTAAGCTGTCAATTGGAGAGGCATATGAAATTTTCTGCATTTTTGTATTTCCTTCTTCAATAGAAGGACTTTGTTTGGAAGTAAGCTTGAAATATTTAGCAAGTGGAGTACTGACCGGCTTCGCCTTATTCATGTAGAATCAGCTGAGAATTTATCGATATATTTCTCTTACGATAGCCATAATTTTTCTTTTTTTCCTATCGCGAGTGATACTCATCCAAAGTATCTATTTCGATGATCCTAAGTCTTTCATGGCAAAAGATTTGTTATGTTTTTTCTTTAACTTAACATTTTTTTCTTTGTCTGGTACCACAATCAACATATCGTCAACATGAAGTAGGAGGATTATAGATGTACCGTCCGTAAATCTTTTCATGAACATACAATGGTCCGTAAATCTTTCTATTTTTCCTATAGCGAGTGATACTTATCCCAAATATCTGTTTTGTCAGTCCTAAGTCTTTCATGGCAAATAATTTGTTAAGTTCTTTCTTTAACTTAACAATCTTTTCTTTGTCTTGGCCCATAATCAGTATATCGTCAACATAAAGTAAGAGGATTATAGATGTATCGTCCGTAAATCTTTTCACGAACACACAATGGTGTGAGAAAGTTTTCTTGTATCCTTGATTGACCATGAATGAATCAAACTTCATGTACCATTGTCGTGGAACTTGCTTTAATCCTTACAAGCTCTTCTTCAATCTGCATACCAGATGTTCCTTTCCTCCAACAA
The DNA here is from genome assembly GCA_022433065.1 of Begonia loranthoides. NCBI lineage: Eukaryota > Viridiplantae > Streptophyta > Magnoliopsida > Cucurbitales > Begoniaceae > Begonia > Begonia loranthoides. Next base: position 8,588,518 of record CM039471.1, read on the forward strand.
AGAATCCTTCTAGTTGCTTAATGTAGATCTCTTCTTCTAGTTCACCATGTAAGACGACAGTCTTAACATCGAGTCGTTTGATCTCTAAGTTTAGACTTAAGGCTAATCCAAGTACTACTCATATAGATGACATTTTCACGACATGTGAAAAGATTTCCTCAAAGTCAATGTCTTTCTTCTAACCAAAATCTTTCACAACCAGTCGTGCCTTATACCTTGGTTGTGAATTTTTTTCTTCAGCTTTGAGCTTGTATACCCATTTGTTCTTAAGTGTCTTTCGCTCCTTTGGAAGCTGAACCAATTCGTATGTGTGGTTCTCATGCAATGATCTTATTTCATCTTGCATTGCATCTAACCAGTTCATCTTTTATAAAAGCTTCATAGCTTCCTCATAGCACTTGGGTTTATTGCCATTAGTGATTTAACATACTCGTTTACAGAGCATCTTTTCAATGGTCAGTGATCTCTTGTTGACCTTCTTGGTTCGAGTTCTCCAATTTATTAGTGGGAAGTCTCTACTTCTCCTTGGTCAACGTTGTCAGTTGCTTGATCACTATATTTTCCCAGCATCTCTCCCATCAAAAGTTGATTTCACAGGATCAACTCTTGCTAGATGCTCATCAGTGATCTCGACATCTTTCTTTAAGTCTTCAATGATCTGATTTTCAAATAAAACAACATCTTGGCTTCTGACAATCTTCTTGTCAATCGGATTCCAAAGCCTATATTTGAATGCATCACTTCCATATATGAGGAATATGCATTCTTTAGCTTTGTTACCTTGCTTGGACCTTTCATATTTGGGAATATGGATAAACACTCTATATCCAAATACCTTTATATGCTTATAAGAGACGTTTTTTCATGTCTATAGTCTGTTTGGCACTTCTCCACTCAATGGTGTTGATGGAGACAAATTCATGACATTTATTGCAGTCTTCATTGCTTCTCCCCAAAATGTTTTGGGAAGTTTTGAATGTGATAACAAACACCTTATCTTTTCCATGATTGTTATGTTAATTCTTTTTCAATACCATTTTGTTGAGGAGTTTTTGGAACCGATCTTTTGCGTCTGATTCCCTGCATCTTGCAGTATTCATTGAAGGATCCTATGTATTCATCATCCTATATATTCATCACCATTGTCTGTGCGAATGCATTTTAATTTTTTTCTAGTTTCTCGCTCTGTGAGAGTATGAAACTGTTTGAAAATGTTAAACACTTCATCTTTTGACTTGAGTGCATAAGCCAAAACTTTTCTTGAATGATCATCAATAAATGTGACCATGTATTAGGCACCGTCTCACATTTTCGTTCACGTGAGACCGTAGACATCTGCATAGATGACTTCTAACACATCTTGTTTCCTTGATGCAGAATTCTTCTTAAAGGAAACTTTGTGTTGTTTTCCCGCCAAACAATGAATGCAACTTGACGAAGCTTCATTTTTTAGATGTGACAAACTTTCTTTCTTGTCAAGCAGTTGAAGTATTTAATCACTCATGTGATCGAGTTGTTTGTGTCATCACTCAATGGATGAGTTATCTTGAACAGTGTTTACTGATTCTTCTTTCACAGTCACTTGAGTCACGTACAAGCCAGATTTTTTGTTTCCTTTTGTTACATCTAGCGAACCTTTGCTGAGCTCCCATTTTATTGCCAATAAATTTGCTATTGTATCCGACATTATAAAGAATAGTGATTGATATTAGATTTAGTTTAATATTTTGAACATGTCTGATATCTTTGAGTACCAATTCACAGCCTGTGTTAGTCTAGATACATATGTCACATTTTCTAATTTTCTTAGAAACGTAATTTTTTTTTCTTTTAACCATGCAAAAATCGCCATTGGTGTAATATGTAAAATATTCTGCCTTTGAGATAACATGATAAAATGCATCAGAGTCACATACCCAACATAATTCATGAATCATGAAGTTGACAATATCTTCACATATAATTACATTTTCCTCATCAGAAGCAGTTGCAGTCTTACTCTTCGTCTCCACTTTGGCACTCTCTATGTCTTGTTCCTTTTTCAACTTCGAACAATCTTTTTTCATGTGGCTCATTTTGGCAAAATGATAACATTTGACACTCTTTTTACTTTTTTATTTTGACCTTCCTCACGTGTTTGATCTAGAAGCCTCATATTCCTTTGATCTCCATATTATTACATATAAGGCCTCCATGAAAGAGTGTTCTTTGTTCTTTCGTCTACTTTCTTCTTTAAGAACTACAGCTGTAATATCATTGAATATCAATATTGTCTTTGCAGCACCGTTGGCCAAATTTATAGTGAGATGATCATATGAATCAGACAAACTTTAAAGTAAAAGTTATGATTGTTTATGTAACGACCCGAATTTTCTTCGTAAATTTCTTTTTAAAACGCGTTAAAATTTATGAAAGAATTATCAGAGTGCGAGCCGGGCCGTTAGAAAACACTTAAAAACGTTGCGGAAGTAAAAATATTTGCGGAAGCATTAAAATCATACATTGAAAATACTACGGAAGCGTAAAGAATTAAAAGGAAAATAAATTAGGCATTAAATTACAAATTAAGAAAAGATTTAATTTCAACTCAATATATTTTAATCTTCTCGTAGCCTGCCAACCACAAGCATTCTCGTGTGCAAATCCCTCATCAACTGTGTGGAATCCCTATGTTATCTTCTCCTGCGAATACCTACACTACGAGTAAACTGTATGCCTACAAGGCTTAGTAAGGAAAGGATTAACAATAAAATAGAATTTAAATACTAAAACAAACAATGGACAGAATGTAAATCATACAAATAGAATAGTTAGGAATACAACACTCAAACATTAAACCGAAACTTTCACCCTATCATGCATTGACCATCCATTTCCTTAACATTAGCATTCAAATTAAAATAACAAGAACAGAGCAATTTTATAGAACACTATGACCAAGCTACCCAAAGTTCCATACTATCATCCAGTGAGATATCCACCTGCAAGGAAATCTAAAAACTACAACCAAGGAAATAATAGTAAAGTTACAGAGCATAATACTAATGCAACCTGTACGAACAAACAACTACACAATTCAACAGCGAAAAAAATCAACTAAGGAAAAGCAATAGAGATTCATCACAAACAAGGACAACAAAATAACCTGCATGGAAAGATCATCTAAGGGCAATTAACAAAACTAACATTGAGCATTAATCCAAATCTGAAATACATTGACAGCAACTAAAATGAGCACGTCACAGAATTGTTAACCATATCAAAGAAAACTAACGACAGGATTCAGCCATCAACAGAATTTAACAACAAAGCAAACATTCAAGTATAGACAACATACAGAACCATACGAGATGAAACGACCTATTCTATACTCGTGGGTAGGGCTTAGACGGCCGACGCTACCCTTTCCTTACCATCGACGAAGATACACGAACATGTACAGCACTCTGTCACCGGTAGCTTCACGACAACAGCTCCAGAAGACCACACTCCAACTCTTGACAGCTTCTCCAACTCCTGGACAGCAGCTCACACCAGCTTCAAGACCACCCAAGCCTTCCCCTCTCACTATCTCGGCCTTAATAATTCCATAGACGAGACTTTGTCCTCCCAATCACTCTCTGCCTCCCCTCCATTTATCCTGCCTCCAAGAGACATAAACTTTCCTTTTTGCACACCCAACCAAACTGCCAGCCCAGCTTGTATGAAGTGTTTCCCACGCCCGACAATCCTCCTCATTTTTCTTCAGTGGGTCGACAGCCTCTTGATGAGGACTGTCTCATCTTTATTTTTTTTTCAACACCCTGGCCCCTTCGTTCCTGTCGGCAGAACACAGCTGGAGAGTGGATAACAAGTGGATCAACCCGCAGCTGGACCCAACCGAATTCGGGTCTCGGGTCGTCGTTCGCCGTTTGAACCCGTCGGCAAACTCGCCACCCATCGCGAGTTCGCCACTGCCCACACGAAAACAAGGATTCATACAATGAATCTCACCTCCAGACCTCAACAAATCGACAAAACATCAAAGAATGAGAGAAACCTAACCTCAAACGGTCGCCGGAAAACACGACCCAAAAATCCCAATTCCGAGCCCTAATCGTCGACCCACGCCTGCTGTTCGTACGCCGTCATCGCAGTAGCCGTCGGACATAGCCTTCCCGCTCGTCGTTGCCGTCGCCGTCTCCCTCGGCCTCGATCTCTCTCTCTCGCCCCTCTCTCTCCCTTTCTCTCGTCTCCCTCTTTGATTTCGGGAATGGCCGAAGCCATTCCCTGCTCTTCCATAAAGAATGGCCTTCGGGCCATTCTTTTAATTAGCTGAACCGGTTCTGAGCGAACCGGTTCAGTTAAATCACTTTTATATATATATTAAATTTAATTATTTATACAATTATCCAATTAACTTAAAAATATAATACTCATTTTTATCATTTCTAACCATATCCTATTCATAAATTGATTTAATTTAACAAACTAAATCAAATTTATTTTATTATTATTATATCCCGATATTAAAATGTCAGGATGTTACAGTTTATTCTCGTCAATTTTGCACTCCATTGCTGTAAGTTGAGAAAATAACAGAGTATTGATGTGGTCTGTCACCAATGTCGACTCTGGCATCCGAAGAGTATATAATTTTATTTTCAAAAAAAATTTTATTATGCAACGACTTTGTCTCATATAATTTTTTCAACGTATCCTAGATTTTCTTGGCAGCTGTCATTTCTAAGACACTTGACAAAATTTCATCTGCTAGAATAAGATGCAGATTGGTGATACTATCATCATCTACTTTGATCTATTTTTCATCTTCAACAGTCGTCGTCTGTCGTCGATAGGCATAGCACAACCATCCTTCTGTAGTAATGCTTTCATTTTGAATTTCCATAATGAAAAATTATTATCGTTGAATTTTTCAATTTCAACTCTTCCCACCATAATAATAAGGCTCTGATACCACTTATTGGGGGAAATAAGGATAATATATAGAGAGTTGATAAAACGTGGATAATATTAATCAGACTAATTTTCAGAAAAGACTGCTCATGACAATTTCCTTAGACAAAATTACCTTTTTAAGTAAGTTCCCAAGAAAAATTAGAGGGGTCACAAATGGTTCCACTTAAAATTCAGTCTCTTTAGACAAAGCTTATTTATACAATACAATTACACAACTAATTGGTACAAAAAACGATAGCAGATGTGATAAAAAAATATCAAGAATATTTTTCTCATACTATTATAATATAACAATCAAGAAGTAATAGAAATAATAGAAAAAATAGACACCGAGAATTTTTATGTGAAAACCCAAATTGGGAAAAAAACCATGGGGATAGAGTATAGAAAGATTTCATTATGAGACATATGATTTACAATATTCTTCTAGAAACTAAATATTCTAAAGAATATACACTAAAAGAAAAATTACTACTATTAGATTTCACAATATGCACAAAGCACTCCACTTATGTTTCCTTCACACTGTTTCTTTTCTCTCCCTAAAAAAATTCCTCCCTATATTTTTTTTTTCTCCCTCCTCTTCTTTCTGTATTCTGGAAGGTTGAAAAACTCTCCCTATTAATGACAAACTCTGGGAAACCAAATTTTTCAAAGAAGGAAGGCACCGTAATCTGGCCTTCCTTCTTTCCTCCTCCTCTTTTTCTCAAATGAATGAGGTGTATCCTCAATCATGAAGAGGGACACCTACCTCACAATTATAGTAAATCAAGGGTTGGAGTCATGGACAGGGCAGGCTTGGACCTCATTTTTAAGGGCAAGCCAGCCTATCGCTCGTTTTATTTATTTATTTATTTTTATACCAACATCATAGCGTGCATGTTTGAGTTGAACATTGTGGCTCTTGGTCACAAATCGAACCACCCTAAATTCCAAAGCTCGAGGGCTTAACCTTGGACCACCCATTTCAGAGTGGATCTGGTTAGGCTCCCACCTTAGCCCTTGTCAAGGTCGGTTACACCTTACATTGGTCTACATTTCGGCCATGCTCGCTGTTGATCATGAGTAGTACAATTATGCAAAACCGTTTAAAAGAATCTGTTGAGAATCGAACGCGAAATGGAAAAAGAAAAACTGTGGAAATAGAGATACCAAAATTTACATATAAAACTCTTTCGGGAAAAAACCACGGGTACATAAGAAATTAACTATCAAAAAATCATGGTACAATTAGTTTACGATTCAAGCATCAATATATAGAGTAAATAGAAAATTTTAATATTGGATACAAGTTCAACCCAACCCAACTAGAATTTGGGTCACACCAAATTCTAATAGAATTGAATTGTAAATTATCATCATGAATACAGGTGTTATAATCATTATTATACAGCAAAAAAAAAAAGTATGAGCAAAAATACCATGCCTCTCTATCTAAAATGTATCAATCTTTTTTTCATGGTTTTATAATTTATGTTTTTTAAATATTTTCTGACATTTAATATAAGAACATAATAATGTCTGTGCAAAATGATCAAATATCAGCCAATTACATTCCAAATAATTTCATTTTGATTTTCCTTCAAAATTACTACAAACCAAATATTGGGGTGGACCTTAAAATTGACGTTTAAAATTTTTTAAGAAATAACAAAATAATGAATTACACTGTGTTGGAGCGCTTCAAATGATTGATGGGCTATCCACCACACCTAATCTCCTGCCAAAATTATCAAATTTTACGAGCCGTCCTTCCTTTTATTTTATTTTTCTCTTTTAATTTTTAATATTAAAAAGCATAATTCTACAGGATACCATAATATATCTACATGTCAATTTTTTATTAGCTGTGAAGTGAGAAGAACACACTTAGATATAGTAACACTTAAAAACTATAGGTCATTAAAAAGTTTGAATACAAAAATAATAATCCTTCTAAATCAACTAAGTCTAGTTAGGTCAAAGTAGCTCGACCCCTTTTAAGTTAGCCAGTTAAGTTAATTTGGATTCACCAAACTGACACCTAAATCAAGACTAATTGGGTAAGGTGATAATTAAAAATTCATCTCATTAATATGATACAATCCACCTTAACGTGAGTATACCATTTTTCTGTTGAAAAACGAATACATTTTTGTCTTTGATCGCATAGCACTACATATAAGTTCAGATGAGTACTAAAATAAAAGCTTATACACTAAGATACTAAGAAGGCTTCTCACCGTATCTGGCGTCCCGACTTGCTCCAGGAAGATGATATCAGTGACGACGTAATTATCGCCGATCTGCTTTCCCCCAAGAATTGCGCACGTCTCCATGTTCTTCTGAGTATTTGGCATAACAAACTTTTTGAAGATGTCCATCAAATCCCGAGATTGCAACAAAAATGGCAAAACGCCATCAAACTAACAAAACATGAATATGAACGAACACACATATATAACAAAATGAAAGATGTACCACACGCACAGTTCAAAGAGGCGGAGGTTGTGACTCATTGGTCTCCTACACCTCGGCAGGCACAGCTGGAGGAGCAAGTTGGCGGCTTATGGCACCGGTGTTGCAAATCAACAACACATCATTACTTCAAACATAAATATAGTAAAGACTAGACTTTGCGTACAAAGTAAATAACTTACAAGCAGTATATGGCTTCTGTTGCTTCAGAGGATGAGGGAGAGGCTGCTTACGGGCTGATCGGCTCTCACGTCTCTGAAGTGCTGCCACCAACTCACGGTGCCTCTCTTCTGCTCGCATATGCCTCTCTTTTGCTCGCAGATGCCTCTCTTCTGCTCACTCCTCCCCTCTTTGTATTTGGATCTGTTGCATTTGAAGGTGCTCCTCGATCATTTGCATTCTCGTAAGCGCCATATTATGGAGCTCCTCCATCCTGCTCATCCAAGCGGACGTCTCCTCACGCATTGAAGTAAAGTGAGATGTCTGAGGAGAGGGTTGCTCCACTGAGGGGGCTGAATGCTGAGGCTCTGAGGGGGGTGGAGGTATTGGCTGCTTCTTGGTCTTGCAGACCCATTCTCCTCCAACTTGGGTGATCCCCATTCAGTCCACTTTTAATTTGTTGTACACATCAATGGTTGACTCTTCAATTCTTGGCTCTTTCTCCAAGATGGGTACCCTATAGTGATCAATACTGCTCTAGATGAGCCAGTTGTACGGCAGGTTCTTGGCTGGGTTGTTGAGCACCTGGTGCATGTGGCTCAGGATGACGTATCCGATGTCCACCTTTTTCCTGGTGAACATCTTCTCTAGTAAATAGAGATCCATGCAGCTAACATGGTCTCGATGCCCATCCCGAGGCAAAATCGTGTACGTCATGATCAAGTGGATCAATCGAGCTATGACAGTCAGGTACTTGCCCTTTGGCTTGTTATACTCTACAACCTCGGGATCCTAGTGCAACAATCTAAGCACCGCTAGCCCTTCTCTCAGTTGATGAATGGTGGATCCCAAGACACGTGATAATATTGTTCGCTTGGCTCGATCAGTACACATCCAAGCATTATATTTAGATCGTTGGGAGGAGTCAACCTCAACTCCCGTTCAAAAATGTACGTCCGCACCTCTAATGGTGATAGGTCCCAAACTCTAGATGTCAAGCAAACTGAGATTGGCAATCCGTTAGCTGGCAAATCCGACCTCCTGTTTTCAAACAAGTATAACTCCATTTGTATACAGAGTTAAGAGCTCAAATTTACAGGTCTGAGAGTCCACAATCCAATAATTAACGCATCCAAAAATCAGCTTCCAAATAGTTAGGACAATCGAGTTATGCTCTAAGGAAGATTGACCCTCGGATTAGAGTTTCGGAAAACAGAATATGGTCACAGATTTGAAACGAACATAAATCAACTTGCCTACGTGCTATGGCTCCCAAAATTACAGGTCAATTAGCCAATAATCTAAATATTATCACTCTCAAATTTCAGCTCCAAAATCGTTGTACAAACGAAGTTGTGTTTTAAAGAAATCGGACCTTGGATTAGGGTTTCAGAAAACAGATTCTAACCAGTAATATTAAAACGACTATATCTTCATTTGCATACGTCTTTGGATCACCAAATTTACAGGACAAACAATCAACAACTATAAAAAGAACACTTCCAAATTCTAGCAAAAAAAGGCACGCACAAATGGAGTTGTGTGTGCTACAATCAGAACCGTCAATCTGAAAACCCAGATTCCAGATTTGCAAAGTAATTTTCCTTCCTTACTTTGCTCCACCAAACGACGTCCAAATCACATAAAATCTGCGCCAAATTAACACCAATCCAATAATCTTTCCAAAGAATCAAAAACAATATTACCTCTTCAATACGTAGCCACGGACAAAGACAAAAGAACCAAGCTGGTCCGCTATCCTTCAACAGAAAAGGGGCGAGAATCGGCCACTCCAAAAAAAGGACACTCCAACTAGGGGTTTGCTTGATCTTTTACCTCCACACCACAAGCACCACAACCACGAGGAAGAGGGCTGGAAGAGGTAGCAGAGATCAACCTATTTGAGATCAAGCAAGAACAAATAGGTTGATTGATAGATGAAAGTGGCCGAGAGTGAGAGCTCACGGTTCTCCAAAGAAGCACACGATTTAATCTCCAAGTTTAGGGTTTTTCCAAATCAAGTTTAACATTCACATTAGAAGGGATTAAATACCCTCCAATAGCATTACAAAGCAAAAGACTAAGTTGCCCGTAGAAAGACAAAAAAAGGGCATGATGGCTCGGTTTACATGCAAACCGAGCACCTCCAAACCTACAAGCATAAATTGAAATAAACATTCACCAAAAATAATTCCCAACCAAATAACCAGCAACAAATATCCAAATTGATAAATTTAACATAGAATAACATTAAATGGCTCTCAAATAACCTTGTGAGTCTTGACTCCCAAAAACTCCTCCAAGCCAGAACAAAATGGATCTAGCCGATTAGGGTTTGCAAGGCTTCACGTGAGAATATGGCACTGAACTTCTTTGTCTTCATGCTTTGGCGTCTCCATGAATCCCAATGAATAATAGTTCCCTACAAAATAAGAACACGTTAGAAAAGTGATGAGCCTCTTGGCCCGAGCTTCAGTGACAGGATCTTAGGGCACATCAATTGGCTGGGTGGACAATTTCAAATTTGCATAAAATATTCTAATAATCCTCTCGTAGTAACTGCCCCTCATTTGGCACAACCCGCCTAATCTAGTATCTTCAACCAATTGTTTAATTCTCATGCTTGCCAAGGAGTCCAAATCTACTATTTTTGAAATAATAATTGCACGGTGTTGTATATCATCTTCATACCGTGTTTTGACATATGCTGTCCTGAATAGTTTGGATTGGAAACCCGCTGTAACGGGTTGGAACCGGACCAATGAACCTCCAGCTTCTCGTTGTTCAGGCTCGGGTTCTGGTTGCCATTGCAAGTGTGCAACGGTTTCTCCATCATCGGTGGTTTCTTTGTGTTGCATCGCCGCGGGTTGATCATCTTCCACCGCTGCGGTTTGGAATGTTTCCACCTTTGACTTCCCACGCTTGAACGTTAATTTCTTTGCTCGGGAATACATTATGATCGAATATCTGACCTTGTTGGTCGCCGAGAGGATTTCGTTATTTGTTCAAGGTGAAAATGGCTCGCCGAGTGGATTTCTTGGTTTATTCGCGGTGAAAATGGCTCGTGGAGAGGATTTCATGGTTTGTTCGCAGTGAAAATGACCGAGCCCTAGGACGGCAGCGGTTATGTATACCGCTGAGTTAAGAGACCGAGGCTAGCAAACCGCCGCTGCAGTGTCTCAAGAGACCGCCGGGTTTGGTATCACACCGCGGAGGTCTCTTGAGACCCTGCAGCGGTTTAAGCCAAATTTGGCCCTCTTTTCTTGAAAAATCACGGAGCCGCAACGGTTTGTCTATAAACCGCTGTGGCTCCTCGTCAGCTTGTTAACGGCAAACGTAACAGTAATATTGACTTTGTCTTTTTTTCATACATCAGTAATTAAATTATTAGAAAAAAATAGATGATAATTAATTTGTCAAAATGATGATTAATTTGTCATTTGCCCAATTTTAAATTAGAGGTTAGATTGTACAGCTCATTCTACCGATATCTCTTTCGATCCTGATTATTAAATCTCTCCTATTATTCTCCGATTTCTCTCCCAACAACGAACAGTATTTTTCATTTTTATCGACTACCAAGAAAAAGGACAATAAATCAGAGCAAAAACAAAAACGACGTACTTTGAAAGCATAAAATATAAAATATATCATGTTACCAGTTAACACAAACGGCAGAATAAGGTCATTTAATTCTGTAACTCAGTGAACCATATTTTACAAAACCATATGAATTTATGAAATGGTGGAGAAGACAACTGACCAAGCTCCCCCCTACTTGGGATCTGCATTTAAATCCAAAATCCCATGTCCACTTTTAATCTTCTTCTCAAGGAATTTTTCTCTCTCTCCTTGATCGTCATCATCTTCTTCTTCTTTTTCCAAACCTTGCTGTGCATCTCCCATGGCTTCCGAGATCCATCTCTGAGAGCTCAACAACTTACTCTTAACTCCAAAATACTCCATAGCCACATGCATCCTCTTCAATATCCGGTAAAATTCATCCACCTCCTCATCCGTGGGGTCCTCCTCCTTTTTCTTCTCATTCCTCTTCTTCTTCTTCCCATCCTTCTTCTCTTCCTCTACTAACCCTTTCCTTTTCCCTCTCTCCATTTTTACAGACAAGGAGCAACACAGAAGAACCCTTCCCCTTCTCTTCCTACTGCTTCTCTATGATCTCACAAGAAAATAGGTGAAAAATGTGACCTCTGATATATACTCGGAAATTTCACCAGGAAGATTTCGTCAAAATGCAGCTGAGAAAATTGGGGCACAGCGGAAGCTGTCGTGGTGACGTTCTCTGGCATCTCCGCTAGAGACCGTTAGATAGTGGCATTTTGAGTCGTTGGATTACTTATGACGTCATCAGGAGTCGGTAGGATTACGTCATTCACGTACGTAAGATAAAATTGTGCTAATCAATGGATCTGTGCCACGCGCTCATAATAATACACTTGATTGACTTCTTCTCGTAAAAATTGGATTTAAATTTATTAAAAATATTATAATTACCCAAAGTTATAAAAAGGGTAAATGACAAATGAAGTTTGAAATCAATGAAAAATCAACCATTATAGTATTTTTTTAACAAGTTAATCACTCACGTATATTAAAATAATAAATTCAACATCACGTAGATGTTTAACGTTAAAATGTCAACATCTGAACGCCGGAATGACCCGCTCCGGCGTTTTGAAGAATTCAGAACTCCCAACGCGGAGCGTTCTGAATTTCTAAAGAATTCAGAACACCCAACCCGGGGCGTTCTGAATTTTTGAAGAATTCAGAACGATTTTGCGGCGTCTCATCTTTGCAGTCTGTCCATTTCTGTTTTCAGACACAGTGAATTTCGCGGTCTCTTATGGCTAGAGACTGTGAGAAATCGCAGTCTTTGGAGGAAGGGATAGCGAAATTCGAGATCCCTGGAACAACTAGGGACCCAAAATTCGCTGTCCCTGGAGCAACGAGGGACCACGAATTTCGCGGTTCCTAGAGCAACGAGGGACCGCGAAAATTGCGGTCCCTAGAGCAACGAGGGACCGCGAAAATTGCGGTCCCTAGAGCAACGAGGGATCGCAAAATTTGCGGTCCCTGCAGACAGAGAGAGAGAGAGAGACCACAATTATTGTGCGGCCTCTCAAAAGTGAGTGAGAGAGAGAGAGAGCCCTCTCCAGGCATCGCGAATTTTGCGGTCCCTAGTTGCTCCGGGGATCGCGAATTTCGCGGTCCCTTCCTCCAGGGATCGCGATTTCTCGCAGTCTCTAGCCATAAGAGACCGCGAAATTCGCTGTGTCTGAAAACAGAAATGGACAGACCATGAAGATGAGACGCCGCGAAGTCGTTCTGAATTCTTCAAAAATTCAGAACGCTCTGTGTTGGACGTTCTGAATTCTTCAAAACGTCGGAGCTGGTCTTTCCGGTGTTCGGACGTTGGCATTTTAACGTTGAACGTCTACGTGATGTTAGATTTGTTATTTTGACATACGTGAGTGATTAACTTGTTAAAAAAATACCATAGTGGTTGACTTGTCATTGACCTCAAACCACGATGGTTGATTTGTCATTTACCCAGATGGATGAAACAATATAAAAAAATGATAACAATCGAACGTGAAACGAAAAAGAAAAAAATCGAAAATAAGGATACTAAGATTTATATGAAAAATTCTAACAGAAAAAAGTTACGAGTAGAAGAGATATTCACTAATAGAAAAATCAAGGTACAATAAGTTTTGCGACTCAAGCATTAACATATAGAGAAAATAAATAACCCTAATATTGAATATAGGCCTGATTCGGCCCAACTAGAATTTGGGTCACACCGAACTCTAGCAATCTCCACCTTGACTCGAATTCCATATGAGAAATCCAATGCAAACTTATTGGTCTACCCAAAAACGAATTCAGAATACTGAACTCAGACAATTTCTATCTTCAAAGAAATTCTAATACAAGGTAAACGAATCCGCAAAACTCGAACAAAAAATAACATCCTCTTCCACAAAGGCCCCTCCTGGGCCAACTCAATATCTGGTACTGATCAAGTTTAAGCCTTACTTAAACTAGAAAGACACACTCGGTGAGAAATCACATCTCCAACATGTACCACCGAATTATCAAAGATGTCGCAACGAACTGCATGTGAATATGTTGAAGACCCCCCACTAGAATCAATACCCTCGAACACACTCAATGCGTAACCCACTGTAGAAGTTTCACTATATTGTTGCAGTGTTTTACCCTTTTTCTTGGTTCTGCTTTTGACAATACCACTATGACGTAAAACTAAAATTGGTGATGATGTGATGACTAAATCACACTGAACATCTGTAATAGGCTGACGTATCGGCTTTGATGTAGATTCAGAACCCAACTTGAAGAACCTGATTTCTTCTAAGTTTTCTACAAAAAATCTTTAGAAGGTGAATTTACAAATTTTGAAGCCTTATTACCCGTCACTATAGTACCCTTTAATATATACAAATTTGCAGAGCTTCTGTGTCCCTTCAACTTGACAAGAGCACCCCTACTAATCTTTATACCTCCACCTACAACGCTGTACTTGTACCCTTTCGAATCTAAAGTACTCAACAAGATCAGATTTTTCTTTAAATCGGGAATATGTCGCACGTTACCCAGTGTCCTCACAACTCCGTCAAACATTCTGATTTTGACGGTATTAATACCAGCTATTTTGCAATGTGTGTTATTACCCATTAACACAGCACCTCCTGAAACGATCTCATATGTCGTAAACCAATCCCGATTGTAGCACATATGAAATGAACAAGCTGAATCCAGAATGCAATCTTTGTTTGGCTTTGAGTTTCCCTCTTACACAATTAGGAGATCTCCATCACTATAATCTTCTTCTTCTGCGACAACTATTTCACCGGACGTCATCGATTGTTTTCCCTTCTCAATAGCTCTCTTTATTTCATTTTGCAATTTACAGCACTTGGTTTTGATGTGTTTCTTCTTCTGACAGAAGTAATAGATCACGGTTCCTTCACTTTGACTTGCCCTTCGAATTCTAAACATTTTCACGACCTTTGTTGTTTGACTCTCTTGTTCTACCCCGAACAACGAGTCCCTCACCTCGAGACTCGAATCCAACAACAATCTGTTTCATCTTTTCCTTTGATAACAAAGAACTATAAACATCTTACAGAGTTAGACTTTCTCCACTGTATAAAATTGTATCTATGAAAGTACCATATGAGACAGGTAACGAGTATAGTAGAATCAACCTCAAATATTCCTCATCGTACTTGCATCTCATAATCTCCAAATCTAAAACTAACTCTTTAATTGCAGTCAAATGCTCTGTAATAGAAGCTCCTTCCAATAATTGATGAGAATAAAGTCGTCGTTTCAAATGCAACTTGCTAATCAGGATTTTCTTCATACACAACTGCTCTAATCTGAACCATAATTCAGCGACAGATTTCTCGTTCAAAACAACCTACAAAAATCTGATTTGACAAATGCAGAAGTATCAAAAATAGGGCTTTTCGATCATTTCAAATTTTCTTCTCCTCACTCCATAACATAGACATTTTATCGAGCTCTAATAATACGTCGTCTAAATCTATATGTGCGAGCACATCTCTTATTTTCACATGCCATAACTGAAATCTCGTATTCTGATTCAACAACAAAATATGAATTTCAACAAACCTATCTCTCCCAAAAATTTTAGAATTTTTCCAAAAAAAAAAACCCTAAATTATCCGCATTAAATTTCAGAACCCCAAATAATGCCAGCCAAATCCATATATTCCAACCATAACAGAATTTTATTCCAAAAAAAATCTCAAATTAAATTGTTACTGCTGTTTGGTATTTTCTTCGTGCTCAGGAGCTTCTGGAAACGATCGGACCAACTGTGGTCTGCTTAATCGATGGCTGGCGAAAGAAGGTTCTGCGACGGACTGAAGCACGAAGCTTCACCGTCTTCTTCGGTGAAGGACGGCGAGTCCGCGACAATCGGAGCTTGGGCGGTCGGTGGACGCGTGACAGCGGGAGGTTCCACTCCCAATCTTCGGCCGACAGTGGCGCTTGACAGACGGCGGAGCAACTTCTTCGCTGCTTTGTTCTTTGACGATGGACGGCAGCAAACGACGGACGAAGCAACAGATGGCGGGCAGGGAAACAAACCTTTTTCCCTGCAATTTTTCACAAAAAAACATTGTAAACCCTTTTCGTTCTATCTAAATACTATAACTCTTAACTTTGTATGAACGCGAAAGAAAAAAAAAAAAAAACTGTGAAAATAAGAATACTAAAATTTATTTAAAAAATTCTAACAAAAAAAAGTTATGAACA
This sequence comes from Begonia loranthoides, assembly GCA_022433065.1. Taxonomy (NCBI): domain Eukaryota; kingdom Viridiplantae; phylum Streptophyta; class Magnoliopsida; order Cucurbitales; family Begoniaceae; genus Begonia; species Begonia loranthoides. The sequence continues at coordinate 8,604,421 of CM039471.1, forward strand.
AATGAGAAATTCACTAATAAAAAAATCTATATAACCTAAATATTAATATATAAAAAAAAATAATCTTAATAATATGACTAAATTTAATTAAAATTTAAATCACACTGAATTTTAATAATGAGAAATATATTATCAAATTATTTATATACATGAGAATAATATAAATTAAGTCCTGAAATTAGTATCATTTACACAGGTTTTGATTTTAGAAAAATATATAATTTCATTTATTTATTAATAATTATTGTAATTTTATATCAGTAAATGAATAATGCTGCATAACGTTAAAATTCGAGAATATTACTTCTAATAACTCTATTATTCTGATTTTGTAGGATTTAAAAGCGTGTTTAAGTAGAGTTTGATTAAACCATTTATCTGCCTTTGAAGTGGACCCCATAAGTAGGCCCAATTTGGAGATGTTTATATAAAACCATCTAATAATTGAAACAAATAATAATAGAAAAAATGACAAACTAATTATCATTTTTTATTGTTAGTGATAAAATAATTATTTTTTCGTTAATAAATTAAGCACTGAATTATGAAAAAATGACGCCGCTAACATCGCTGTGACGTTTAGTCTTAAACGCTTTGACAACGAACCGTGGTAGCTTTGATGACAAACCGTGGCGGCTTTGACGACGAATTGCAGCAACTTTGACGACGAACCACTATGGCGCTTCCAAAAAGCAGCAACGGCTCTTCCAAAAAGCCGCAACGGCTCGTCAGAGGGCTAAAACACAGAAAACTCAATTAAAATTCAATGAAAATTTAGAAAACTCCATCTACCGAGAATTAGAAAATCTTCGGCGAACTAAGTTCAATGAATTAGGGACGTTCATTTTATGTTTGAGGGACATCCTTCGTGATTAAAAGACAGATTTAACATTCAGAGAAGTCACTCGGCCATACAACGGATGTCCCTTGACCAAATACGGACATCCATTTCAGCCTGAACGATGTAGTCTTAAGACTATGGATGTCCGTTGTGAAACTATGAACGTCCGTTATGGACATAATGATGTAGTTTCAAGTTGAGGGACGTCTGTGTTTGTACAAGGGATGTATGATATGGGGTTGTTTACCGAGGGACGTCCTCCTTAATTGAGATAGTCTGCCTTTTAAAAAAGTAGGTGAGTTGCACGTGAGCTAAATCTATCCTAGCCATCAATTCCGATCGAGGCGACGTCTGTCCTTGATCCAACGGCCAAAAACCGTCGTCCGCCATCATCTTTAGAAAATGACAAACTCCATCCAAGCCGTCCATTCCGATGGAGGGACGCAGTCACGTTGGACCGAGGACGGACGTCCCTCGATCGGAATGGACGGCTTGGATGGAGTTAGTCCTTTTCTACAGGCGATGGCAGATGATGGTTTTTGGCCGTTGGATCAAGGACGAACGTCCCTAGATCAGAATGGATGGCTTGGATGGAGTTTGTCATTTTCTAAACGCAATGGTGGACGATGGTTTTTGGTCGTTGGATCTAGGACAGACATCCCTCAATCGAAATTGACAGCTAGGATGGATTTAGCTCACATGCAACTCACCTACTTTTTAAAAGGCAGACTATCCCAATTAAGACAGATGTCCCTCGGTAAACAATGGACGTCCCTTTCCCCATATCGGACGTCCCACGTATAGACATGGACGTCCCTCAACTTGAAACTACTTCGTTCTGCCCATAACGGACGTCCATAGTCTTACAACAGACGACCATAGTCTTAAGACTACGTCTCTCAAGCTAAAACAGACGTTTGTATTTGGCTGAGGGACGTCTGTTTTATGGCCGAGTGACTTCTCTAAACGTTAAATCTACCATTTGACGTCCCTCAAACATAAAACGAACATCCCTATAATTAATTGAACTTAGTTCACCGAAGATTTTGTATTTCTTGGTAGATGGAGTTTTTTGAATTTTCATTGAAATTTGATTGAGTTTTCTGTGTTTCGGCCCTTTGACGAGCCGCTGTGGCCTTTTGGAAGTGTCGCAGCGATTCATCGTCAAAGCTATAGCGATTCGTCGTCAAAGCCGCCGCAGTTCGTCATCAAAGCCATCGCTGTTCGTCGTCAAAGCGTTTAACGGCAAACATGTCAGTGATTATGTGTTCGATGACCACTGAACCATCCTTAACATGTTCCTTTATGGCTAAATACTTAATGTTGATATGCTTACTTCGACTACCACTTTTGTTATTTTTAGCCATAAAGATTGCAACTGAATTATCGCAATATATCTTTAGCGGTCTAGAAATCGAATCAATGATTCTAAGCCCTGAAATAAAACTCTTCATCCATACACCATGCGAAGTAGCCTCAAAACACAATACGAACTCAGCCTCCATAGTGGATGTGCCAGTTAAACTCTGTTTAGCACTCCTCCAAGGTACAGCTCCACCGACCAACATAAAAAAGCATCCTGATGTTGATTTACAAGAATCAACGCAGCCAGCAAAATCTAAATCGAAGTATCCAATCACATCCAATCTATCCGTTCGTCTATAGGTAAACATGTAGTCTTTGGTCCCTTGAAGGTACCGTAACACTTTCTTTGCAGCAGTCCAGTGGTCTTTACCAGGGTTACTCTTGTAATACCTCGTTATTTTTCCCAGTTTTATGAATATTATGAATTTCGTAAAAATTAAATGCGTTGTATTAAGAGATGACGTTTATTGGATTAATATCATATAAACATATGGATGATGATTGGATATGATTTAAATACAATTTTTAAGCAAAAATTTGAAGAAATTGGAGTTTAGGACGCCTGAGGACGAGATTCTGCATCCAAACCCGTCCCCTGTGTCTTTCCGGACGATAGCGAACGCTAGCGGATGAATGCGAAAGGTAGGATTTTGAATCTGTCCAAATTTTGAAACTTTCGGACGAGGTTACGGACAATAGCGGACGCGTTATTGCGTCCGAATGAGTCCATTTGGACAACGGCAGATGAGTGAGGACGCAAGAGGACGCACCAGATTTGAATCTGTACAAAATTTGTGTCATTTCAGATGATAGCGAACGATTGCAGACGGGGGCGGAATGCGTCCAAATTGAATCTGTTCAACTCCTGGGACTTTCGGACAAGTGCAGCCACCTCATACGGAGGCAATTTTGCATCCGAAAGTCGTATTCGGATGAGATTTAGGACGCCAATTCCCGTCCCAATTCGCAATACTAGCAGCAATAGTGGACTTTCTGACGCATGCGGATGTAAACACGTGTTCGAAACTTTCCAGAGTTGCGTATAATTAGGGAATTCAACAATTGAAATTTAGTCTTCTTCGCATTTAACTCAAAACCACGCGTCCCGGAGACACGCCCGAAGACACGGAGCATATTTCTCCACCTTTTCCTTCCTTTTTGTCTTGGTATGATTAATCTAGCCTTCCTCTCTTCCCTTTTTATAAAGGGATTTCTCCTCCTGCGTAAAGGAGAGGTTCTTTAGCTACAGGAGATTTCTTTGGAGCTACTGGGATTTTGCTGTGCTGACCGCGAGTGTTAGATTCTTCTATTAGATAAGAAATTTAGTAGAGTCTTGGCAATTGGAAGCTCTACCCACAAGTAGAGTCATGATTGTTTCTTTGTTGAATGCTTTACATGTTTTCCTTGCTTGAATTCCATAATTGTGACTCATGATATTGCTTGGTTTGATTAATTCTTTGTGTATTTGATACATAGAATCGCGAAGAAGTTCATGATAGAATATGCTTAATGAAGATGAAGAAATGTTAGTAGAATTATTGGTTCAATTGTTAGCTATTTTATTAGCTTTTAATTACTCATAGTTGATTTTAGAGACATCTCATTCTTAAAGCAATATTTGATTTCTATTTTGTTCTTGAATTTTATTGAGTGTTCATAATCTATATTGAATGGTAAATATATTGTAGTTTAGTTGTTAAATGCTTAGTTGATTAATTTCTATGCTCTTTGTGTTTTAATATCATGTTCATCTCTTAGATGCCATAAAATCCGTAGTTAGAATTGGTTAAATTAATAAGCATGAAATTGTCATTAATTTCCTTTTCAATTGCAAAGCATGTATGTATGTTTTATAGTCGCTGTCAAATTATAATGCACGTATGTTCGTTTAATTCGTTGTCCTATTTCGCTAGTTTACTGTCAAAATTCTAAAGCACGTATGTACATTTTAATTCACTGTCATGTGTCGTAGTTTACTGTTAAATTGTTAAGCATGTTGCACGTTTTACTTCACTGTTAGATTTCATTATTCTATTGTCAAATCGTAAAGTAATGTTGCACATTTTAATCGTTGTACTCGCCATTATTTCCAGCTTAAAGTCAGCATGTTAAACTGTTATATGTCGTTATTAACTCACTATTATATGGTGTTATGCATGTCGAAAAGTTTAGCATATTAGCACGTTTTATTTACTGTATATTCGTTGTTGTCTCGCTATTGTTCCGTAGTTATTTTCCGTCAATTCCAAAGTACATTAGCATGCTTATTGGTTGTTCAATTTACTATTATTACATGATTATTCTCTGTTAGTTCGAAATGCATTAATTCGTTGTTTATTCACTGTTAGTTCTTTTATTTCATTGTTATTCTCTGTTGATAATCAAGCACGTTGTGTGTTGATATTCGTTGTTAGACTTGCTGTTATTTTCTATAATCCATAGATCCTGAAGCATGTTAATTCGATGTTTATTTGTGATTGAAATTACCTGAACTGCTTTCGTAGTTTATTCCATCGTTGTTCTAGAACTCTTGATAATATTGACTTGTGAATTTGTTGAATGGATGATATCATGTATAGTCATATTGTTCATATTGAATCATCATGCATCATAATAATAGAAACCCTAGAAAATACTAGGGGTGTTCAAATTCGGTTTCGGTTCGGTTTTAATACGAAAGTAAACCGAACCAATCGATTTCGGTTTGGAAATTTTAAAACCTATATCGGTTTTTTATTTTGGGGTAACCAAATTGGTTTCGGAACCAATATTTCAGTTCGGTTTCGGTTTATATTTTGTTTTTTTCATATATATATATAGAGGAAAATAGAGAATGAATCTTGAATATTTTAATTTTTTTGCAAATCCAAACACCCCAATATTAAGTATTTTCATATATTATAAGTATTTTTACTTTTTTTTTTCAAATAAAATAAAAATATTTCACTAATATTTTAAAATTTAAATAATAATACAACGGTATTGAAATATAGACAACATTACATAAATATATAATTAACATGCAAAATTTATTTTTATTTAATATGATTATTATTTATTAAATTGAAATAAAATATATTTTAATTTGAATAGTAATAAAAATAGGGTAATGAGAGAGAAGAGAGTTGAAATTGTAAATTAGAAAAGTTGAAGGAGTTGAAATTTTAAATTAAGAAAGTTAAAGGACCAAATAAAAAATAAAAAACAAATTAACAGAGTTGAAATCCAAATGACCAAATCCCACATCGAAAATTGGAAGACAATTTCTTCCAAACATATCCTATAAATTGAGTTGTGTGGGTTGAAAATATGTAATTTACAAAAATTCATATATTAAAAATTAAAAATTTTGAAAATCGTGAAAATTTTCAAAATGCCGGTTTGGATTTGGTTTTCCACGGTTTTGAGAAAACGAAACCGAGGTTGAACCGCCACAAATCCGGTTCATCCGAATTTTGCATTTTTTTTGCACAAAATCGATCCGGTCCGACCCATAATGGCCGATTTTTGTTTGATCTGTTGGTTCGGATTCGGTTTGAACACCCCTAGGAAATACCACGAATGAGTTGATATTCATATAGTGCGAAGAAAATGATAAAAGAAAAGATAGTAAGGGAATTGGGGTCGGGGAGGTGGTTCGAGTCTAATCGGTAGACTCGGATAGAATTATACCCTTCCCTTGACGGGTTGCGAGAGCTTGTCTACTCTAGGGTGTTAGATGCCGATTCCCTACCACTCTTCTCGTCAGGATCCTCCAATCTTCCAACTCGATCTACGAGTTTATAATATGTAACCGTGAGTAAAGAATAGTTTGGGGTAGATCCCATTATGATATAATGAGTTAGAGGAATTCATATTGCATATCTCAATTCCTTACTAAACCTTTGGGCTTACAATTTACTTGTGGTGTAGGTGATCGTGATATTCTAAAGAGAAGTGGTTGATGAAGGATTTGCACGGACGAGCGCTATGGTTGGCAAGGCTAAAGGCATAAAGATAAAAATGGTTTTGTAAATATAAACGTAATTCAGTTGCTTATTATTCCGCAATTAGTTTAATTGAGCTTCTGCCATGTTTTTAGAAAAATGATTTATACTTATAGTTTTCCATTGTTTAATTAACGAGTTTAAGAAAGAGAATTTAATGGATCGATTTTTAGAAGATAACTCTGATTTCAATTAACAAAGGTTTAAGTTGTTTTTATAAAAGTTTTAAATTTTATGCATTTTTTTAAGATAAAGAAAAACCGGGTCGTTACAACTCTAATATTGACCCAACATCCAAATAACAAATGTAATGTTAGGTCTTGTGCAGACCTGAGCATACATCAGGCTTCCAACAACTGAAGCATAGGAAATGTTCCTCATTTGCTCCCTCTCAATATCATTCTTCAAACACTGGTTCTCATGGTACCTGTCACCCTTCACTATGGGAGCAACACTAGGTGAACTATTTTCATCCGATATCTCTCTAAAACTTTATTGATATAAGTTTCCTAAGACAATCCCAAGCAACCTTGAAATCTGTCTCGATGAATCTTAATACCAATGACATAGGAAGCATCACCCATATCCTTCATATCAAAATTTTCAGAGAGAAATTGTTTCACCTCATGTAATATACCTTTATCATTAATTGCAAGTAAAATATCATCTACATATAGGACTAAGAAACAAATTTGCTCCCACTAACCTTCTGGTGTATACATTGATCCATAATTTTCTCTATGAAACCAAATGAAGAGATAACATCATCAAACTTTAAATAACACTGACGAGAGGCTCGTTTCAATCCATATATAGATTTCTTAAGCTTGCACACTAAATGTTCACCATTACTAGAGGAGAATTCTTCAAGTTATTTCATATAAACCTCTTCCTTTAGCTCTCCATTGAGAAAAGTTATTTTCACATCCATTTGTTGCAACTCAGAATCAAAATATGCAACTAATGCCAAAATAATGCGAAGAGAATCTTTCTTAGATACAAGAGAAAAAGTCTCAGTGTAGTCAATTCCTTCCCTTTGTGTGAATCCTTTATAAATGAGTCTTGCTTTATATCTTCCGATGTTGCCTAATGTGTCTTTCTTAGTCTTAAGAACCCATTTACAACTTATGGCTTTTATACCATTAGGCAACTTGACAAGATTCCAGATTCCGTTTGAATTTATAGAATTTATTTTGTCTTCCATGGCATCATACCATAGATTTGATTCACCACAGCTATGGCATGTAAAAACGTCTCAAGATCATTTTTCGCTCCTATATTGTAGTTCGACTCTTGCAGATACATGACATAATCACTAGGAATAGCCGATTTTCTTTTTCTAGTAAATCTCCGTAGTGTTGTTCCAACATTTTCTTGAGAAATTTGTCGTTCAACTGGTTGATCAACAATTTCTGGAATATCCTCAATAATTTGATCTAATGGATTATTATCAACAACTTGTGGAATAACATATATTGATTGTTCAACACTCGTTTGAACTCGAGGAGTGTTATGAACAACATCAATCTTTCACTGAAGTTAGAGGGTTGAACATCAATGTGATCTCTTTTAGAAATAATATTCTGAAATCGATCACTCCCACTAATCAAGTCATTCTCAAGAAATTTCACATTTCTTGATTTCACAATCCTAGTGCTATGAGATGGACAGTAAAATCTATACCCCTTAGACCTCTCGGCATATCCAATGAAATAACCACTAATGGTTCTCGGGTCTACCTTCTTTTCTTGTGGATTATAAACTCTAACCTCAGATGGGCATCCCCAAATGCGTATATATCTCAAACTCGGTTTCCAACCTTTCCATAACTCAAATGGCGTCTTTTCAACAACCTTGGTCGGAACCCAATTTAATATATACATTGTCGTCTTGAGTGCATCAGGCCAAAAGAAATCAGGAAGTTTGGAGCTGCTATGCATACTCCTCACCATGTCCAATAATGTTGGATTTCTTCTTTCTGCCACACTATTCTAATCCGGAAAACCAGGTCTAGTGTATTGAGCAAGAATTCCATACTCTTGAAGAAATCTAGCAAACGGATCAAGTGCTTGTCCTTCCTCAATATATCTACTATAATATTCTCCACCTCTATCAGTTCTCACGATCTTAATTTGCTTACCGTATTGTTTCTCTACTTTTGCCTTGAAAAACTTAAAGGCATCCAATGCTTCATTTTTATTCTGAAACATGTATCATGAGTATTCATCAATAAAAGAGATAAAGTATTTTGGACCATTTGAGTCCATAACTGGACTACAAATATCTGAATATATGATCTCTAATATCTCTGAACTTCTCTTAGCACTTTTCTTAGATACGTTGGTTTGCTTTCCCTTAATGCAATCCAAACATATATCAAAATCGGTAAAATCTAAAGTACTAAGTACTTTATTATTTACCAATCACTTAATTCTCTGCATAGAGATATGTCCCAATTTTCGGTACTACAACATAGAGGAATCCTCATTTATAACACATCTTTTAACACCAGTGTGAACATGCATAATATCATGAGTGGTATCATTTTATAAATCGATAGAGAAAAGACCATTAGACATTGTATCATTTCCAATAAGATTATATTTGTAAAATAAACTGAAGTTTACATCTAAAAATGTAAAGGAAAAACTCAAAGGTACAAGACTTGAAACTGAAATTAAGTTCCTAGAAAAACTAGGAACAAACAAAGTCTTTTCCAAATTCAAAATAAAACTACTGCTTAGAACTAAACTGCATGTTCCAATAGCTTCCACATGTGAACACATTTTGCTTCCTGAATAGATGCTCTGTTCACTTTACACTGGTTTCCGAAGGTTTTTCATATCCTGCAAGATATTCAAAATATGGATTATAGAACCATAATCAATCTACTAAGTGTTATAAATAATATGAGCCATATTAGATTCATAACAAACAAATAAGATTGGTGTACCTTTTCTTTCAAGTCATGCTTTAAATTTGGTGTAATCTTTCTTAATGTATAATTTTTTGTCAAAGAAATAGCACTTGATTTCCTTTTTGATTTCACCAGATTAGATCGGTATTTTACCTTTCCCTTTTATCTTTTTTTTTGGCTTGTGTCTTTTTCTTTTCATGGGTCATCATGAATGCACTATCATCTCTTTCTATTACCAGCATTCCTTCCTCTTGAACACACATGGTCATTAATTCATTAATGGACAATTTATCCTTATGTTGTTACAAGAGATTTTAAAAGGATCGTATGACTGTGGAAGAGTATTTAGAATATAATGCACTAGGAAAGAATCTGACATATCAACCTCAAGTGTCTTAAGTTGAGCTAAAATATCTCTCATCTGCATGATGTGCTCACGCACACTTGTAACTGAAGTGAGCCTTAAGGATGGAAATTTCATGATGAGTATACTTACAAGTGCCTTATTTGAAGTCACAAATTGTTTTTCTATAGCCTTCAGCAATGACACAATATCATTATATTGCTCGACAGAACCACGAATACTAGTAGCAATCTTAGTCTTTATGAATATCACACTAAGGCAATTTGAACGTTCCCAATATTCATAAAGAGCAAGATCATCTAGAGTGTTGGTCGGAGTAATTATTTGTTTGTCTTTCCGTATAGCATAATCGATGTCTACATACCCCAAATGAAGAACTCTCTCTTTCCATACTTTATAATTTTCACTTCTTAATTTCGGTATATCGCATTTTATATTAGAGAAAACTCAAAGAATTTATAGCTGCAAAAAAGTAAATAACATGCTTAAAAAGAGGCAAAACTAAATAGCATGTTTTATCAATGTAAATCATGCAATAATAATAAATCTATAATCATAAAACTTGTCTGTATACTAAAATTTTAATTCAATAAGATTCATTTTCACCGAATAAATAAGACTATCAAGTTATATCTATTTTCTTAATTCATGTGGGTAATTAAGAAAAAATAACTTGATATTTTATTTCAATTAATTAGATAAATACAGTAAAATTTCATGTGGGATAAATTTTACAATATTTATAAAATTAATTACAATAAATGTCATAATGTGATTTTTAATACTTAATATATAATTTTTTTTAATTAAAGATGTTGTGGCTACTTTTCAATTAAATAAAATTATATTAAATCACTCGACATTAAATTCACTTAATTTCAATGTTATTAAATAACATGTTCTTATTTTGTATACATTATGAACTAAATTATGCATACAAAAATAAATAAAATTATGTACAATTAAATATGCATGTAAAAATATAAAATTAAGGGAAAATGACAAACCAACCATCATCCTTTACTATTTTTGACAAACCAACCATCATCATTTTTTTGCTAACAAATTAACCACTAAACTATAGAAAATTGATGCCGCTACCATCGCTGTCACGTTTGTTGTTAACGCTTTAACGATGAACCGTGGCGATTTGACGACAAACTGCAACGATTTGTCATGAGACCGCTGCGGTTTGTCGTGAAACCGCCGCAGTCTCATGACTCGCGGTTTGTCTAAAATCTTTGATAACAAATTTAAGGGCCTAAATGCACAATTTTGGCCCCAAAAAATGTGGGTCACGAGCAAACTTGGTGACGAGTCATAGGTCTCTGAGAGAGCTTCGATTTGATATCTTATGGAGTCAAGTCTAACACCCGTAACCAAAGTTATGGTCTTTTGAAGTTAAAGATGTCAAAAGACTCTATGAACCGTGGCGCAGACCAATTCTTACACTGCTGCGGTTTGTCATGAGACCCCTGCGACGAACCGTGGCGGTATCACGATGAACAGCGGTGGTCTCATGACAAACCGCCGTAGTTCGTCTGCAAATGAAAAAAAATCATTGTCTTCTTCTTCTTCTTCATACAAAAACCCAAACAAACTGTGATTCTCTCATGGACTGTAAAACAATAGTAAATCATCCAAAAACTACAAACATTAACATTCTTTTACAAAATCTTCTAAATTATAAAACCCAAAATCTTCTAAATCCATTCTTTTACAAAATTCAAAATCTTTTAAATCCATTTTCCATGAATATTAACTCATTTTCACTGAAAATCTATTTTAAAATCACGAGTTCTTCTATTTTTTTCCATGAGTATTTATTCTTTTGCACTATGATTTTGAGAAAGTTAATGTGATTTTGAGAAAGTTAACGGTAATGTTCATTATAACAATTTTTCAAAGTTTAGTGGTTATTGTTAGCAATAAAATGATGATGGTTGGTTTGTCACTCACAGTAAAGGATGATGGTTGATTTGTCATTTTCCTTAAAATTAATTAACATGCTATTTAATTGACAAAATTAATTCAAATTAAATACAAAAAGTATTCACTGTAACAGATGTCCGCAACTCGACATCGGACGTCTGTTTGACCATGATAGACTTCTGTTACACAACATCGGGCCTCCGTTTTTCTTTAATGGATGTTCGCAACACGACATTGGACGTCCCTTAATGTGTTGTAAAGAAGTAATAGAGTGACAGACGTCCTTTTACTGTAACGGACGTCAACAATACGACATCGGACGTCCGTTGGACCATAATGGACGTCCCTTAATGTATTGTAAATGAGTAACAGAATAACGGACGTCCTTTTACTATAACGGACGTCCACAATACAACATCAGATGTCCGTTGGACCATAATGGAGGTTCCTTAATGTATTGTAAATGAGTAACAGAATAACGAACATCCTTTTACTATAATGGACGTCCACAATACTACATCGGACGTTCGTTTGACCATAATGGACGTCCCTTAATGTATTGTAAAGGAGTAAAAGCATAAAGGATGTCCTTTTACTGTAACGGACGCCTGCACCAAATGACGCCCAAATGACCATAATGGATGTACCTTAGCTCCATTTCTCCGTAACAATACAGTTTCACCAAACTGAACATCGCCAACGGATATCCACTTTACACCAAATGACGTCCGTTATCGTCCAGGTCGTCTTCTTCCTTCAGTCGAGTCTACGTGACCCGGTTAAACCCAAAATGGGACCCGATCGAAACCCAAAATTTTTCTACTCATTTTGGACACAAAATCAATCATTTTTTATTGCCAATCATTCATAATAAAGTTTCTAGATGATTTGTAATATTAAAAAACTTCGAAATTGTTCAAAACTTAATCTTTAAAATTTCATATTTTTTCCAAAACTGTGATTTCAAACACATCAAGACATAGGCTAAATTGCTCTGATGCCAAATGTTAGATTCTTTATAAGACGGTCTAAACATGCTTTATCTATCAAAATTAAAACATTTAGATCAAATGCGGAAATTGATCGAAATACCTCCAGCCATTAATGTTGAAATCAAGGACAGCTGCTTCCTTCCTCTGCAAAGTTCTTCCAAACCAAATGACTTCAATATGATGGTGTATTTTCTGAATGAAATCGAAGGATAGGAGAACCTCTTTATTAATGTTTTCTTTCTCTCAAAAACACTGTAAAATCACTGTATCAAAGTTCTCTCATCAAGAACATTAATTGCTTGTTTTTCAAAAGGGCGTATTTTAGGTATAAAATGTGGACAGTTTTTCTTAATGAAAACTGTCCAGAAAACCAGACCAAAATTGGCGGTTAATTAAAAAACAAAAGTAACTGCCAAGACCTAATTCATATATGCAAGCTGACGTGGACAATTTTAAGTTTAGTTTACAGTTTATTAGTTTATATTTCTATGTTTCTCCATTGTCATCTTCCTAAAATTCTTGTATTATGGTATCATAGCAATAAAAGGAGAAGTTTTTCATCTTTCAGATTATCTTAGTCATGAGTGGAGGAAAGAACCAATCCTCAGGAAATCCGGCAGGTAATTCGTCTTCAATTTCATCCGCTGAACCAGCAACTGAAAATATAGGAAATTCATGCAAATGTTTGGCGCACAGGAAATTCTTCAATTGAAGATTATGGCTGTTCTTATGTTTTTAGACAGTGGTGATCATCTTGGATATTAATCCTAGTTTCCTTTCTTCTCTGTGGTCCCAACTATAACACGGGGAGAAGAGCCGTGGTCATGGCCTTGAATGCAAGGAATAGACTGTCTTTTGTTGATGGTGGTATTTTGAAACTATCAAGAATCATTTCAGTTTATTTTAGCCCAACCACGTCCATCCCTCCCATTTGACAGCAGCCTATAGAGTAGTTCTAGTTCATTTCCCTTTGTTGCATCTCCAAGGCTTTTAGTGACTCTAACTGGGCTTCATGTCCTAATTCGAGGGCATCCATCTTGTTGGGCAGGAGATTCACGAAGGTCATGTTAACACACTTCATCTTCCTTCTAAAAATCGAGACTTTTTAAAATTTTTGACTTCACCTATAACAAAACTCTTCATGAAAGACAAATTTCTTCGATTCAAACTAAAAAAATTGGAAACATTCGATGAATTCTCACCAATTTATTCTTATACTTAGTTGTAATTTAATATCTTATATAAAGAATTGAATAATTATTAATTTTTAGTTTGTTTTAATTTTATCTTTGATCATATTTCTCATCCTTAAATTTAAAATTTAAATAGAATCTAGTTATGAATGGAAAGAAGAAAAGGGTAAATTTTATATTTAAGCTAAATAAAATTTTCCTTTTTTTAATATGTGGAAATGGAATGGAAAAAAATTAATTATGTATAAATCATTTCCTAAGAACATAATAAATTACTTCCAAAATTTAATATAACAAAAAACTCTCTCTTTTTTTATTTTTATAGTCTTTAAAATATTAAATAATTTCATTATTATTTAATTTGTAATATAATACCCCATTATTTTGATAGTTGTTTGTTCATTGTTCTTAGTTTTTGTATCTTTTACGTGATTTTTTAATATTATAATATCCATTATATTTATAAAAATTGTGTTTATTAATTAACTTAGTGTATTGAGTTAATATGTAATTAAAAAAAATATTTAGTTTTAAATTAAAAATGTTAAATACAAATTAGGAAACTTAAAAATTAAAGCTTTGACTTGTGGAAAAATTGATTAAACTATTAACATAATGTTCAGTGAAAATAGCACGACAAGCTAACCTACAATCAAAAGTTGCCACGTTAGATCGAATGACATTACTACCCTTATAACGATTCTGGTGAAACTAAAAAATCCAATTGAAAAGCGAGTGCAGAGTAACACATCTGCACAGGAATATAACCCAGCGGGAAAGGATGGGTCCCACTGGCATAATACGAGCTCGCTGCTCTTCAGCTTAAAATACGCCCTTTGAATTTCTTTTGTGATCCCTCACTCTCTGGTAGAAAACGAAGTTGAAGACTGTTTCCGTGGGGAGAGACTCGGGAGACAAAAATTCTCCCAGAGAAAGAGAAAAAGAGAGCAGGAAACAGAAATTTTCTTCTGGGCAAGTTTCCAATCATGTCAGTGTATTTTATTTTTTCTGATTTTGTTCTCCCGAATGCAGTTTAGGAAATATTTCCTGTATATATTCGGAAAATTTTGTGGGTTTGGTTGTCAAATTTCTTTTATTTCCTAGATTTTTTTTCACTATATTCGCTGGATATGAGTCGGTTTCTGCTCCAATTTATAGCCTGATCATGGTGTTCTTGCAGTTTCGGTTTCCTTGTTACTTTTTCTCTCTTCCTTTTCGCTGCGTAAGGGAGAATTTGAAGGATATTGAAGGGGAAAATTTATGTCGTCTGGGTTTGATCTGTCCAGCCGAGCGCTGAAGCAGCTCTTGATTTCTTCTCTCTTTTTTTCTCTCTCTCTACTCTGTAATCTCCTCGTGCTCTCCACCTTTTGCATGCGATTTTGGTTCCCGATTCGGAGCTGCGAACAGTTTTTCTCTCCTTTTTCTATGCGATTCGGATCAAAACGGTTAGTGGGTTTTTCTTTATTTATGATTTTGGTCAGTTTTTTTTTTTTTTATTTAAAACACCATTGCTGTAATGATTTTTAGAATGTTTACTCTCCGGGTATGTATGACGATGTGCCTTTTGTTTATTGCAGGATTTTTGCTGGATTAAAGGAGTTTGGAAATTGTCATAGAACACACATATTCTACTTAATTTTGGGGCTTTGTGGTTTCAGGGTTTTACGTTTTTCGTGAGATTTAAGGATTCTTTTGCAGAAATCTAATATCAATTAGATAAAGCGGAAGATTTTTCTATAGTATATTGTTTTCCTAATTTTGGGTTGAAGTAATTTGACTCAAAATGCCAGGCCTTCCAAGACAGTTTCCTAGTGAAGAGGTATGTGGTACAACAGAGGAGAAGAAAAAAAAAAAAAAAAGAGAAGTAAAACCAAATTCAGTGAGGAAAATACAAATAAAGTTACACGATCCAGATGCCACCGATTCTTCGAGTGAAGAAGACGAAGAAAGTAATAAGAGAAAAAGGGTAGATCGAAAACTGTTCATCAGAGAGATTGTGATTCCATATTTGCCAGTAGAAGTGCGAGATGAGAGCTCCTTACATCCAGAGAGCAGCAGTGGAGAGACAAAATTTGTTGTTTCTGAACTCGAACAGAGAGAAAACAAGAAGAATCAAAGATCATCCTCAATTTATAAAGGGGTTCGTCAGAGAAAATGGGGAAAATTCGCAGCCGAGATCAAGGATCCGTTCAAAGGCCGTAGATTATGGCTCGGGACTTATAACACAGCCGAGGAGGCTGCTCACGCCTATCAGAAAAAGAAGCGAGAGTTTGAAACTATGCAGGCCTCTCAGAAAAAAATGGATGATAATAGTAATTATCAAACTGAAATGGTTGATTCAAATGTTGAGTTAGAGAAAGATGAAAATGAGTTTTCTCATTCTTCACCATTATCTGTGGTTGGAGTGTCGACTGAGAAACTCGACAGTAATGGAACTGAAGAATCGAGCAAAGTCGAACAAAATGTCGGGTTTGCAGAAGTTAAGGAAGAAGATTCGACGTTTGTGTATGAGCACGAGCAATCGGTTGAGAATTTATTGGAGGAGGCAGAGATTCCTCGGCTGGATGATTCCCTCTTCAGCAATAACTTTGATAACTTCTCTCTCGATCTGGATTTCATGGATGATTTCCCGGGCTGCAATGGAGAAAAAGGGGGATTGTTTGATCTTCCTCCCATCAATATCGATTTTGAGGAATTTCATTGGATTGATGAAACCTTAAATATCTCATGCCAGTAAAGTTTTGCAGGTAGAGATTTGAATTAATTTAATGATTTTGTGTTGCATTTTGTTTAAATTAAACAGTTTGTTCAGTCGTTGAGGAAGAAGACAGAGTTCTTGGATTTTTCTGTGCTCTGGCAGCCGTCCAAGATTTTTCAACTCTGGTGCTCTTTTTTGAATAATAATTTTATGATCGAGAGTTTTAGCATGTGCTATTTTTGATGATTATCACGGGAAAATTTGAAAACTAGACATCTGGTGGTGATGATTACATCAAACAATCTTATTTTCCTCTTTTTAAAAATTATTTTATTATATTTTCTCAGCCTCCCAACCACGAGAATTCGACATAAATAATTAAATATGGACTGATGACAATGGAGCAGCCGCCATGTCTTTTCATTGTGACCAAACCACAGTGAGTGGAGAATGATTAAAATAAACACATTATTATTATATTTTATTTATTTAAATATTATCTCTTTGTCAACCCCGGCCAGATCGAGACCGTCTGACTTGTCTTGAACGGTGTCGGATCCATCTGCGGTTCAATGCTAGAGAATTCATATAAGTGAGTTAGATTTATATGCCAAGAAAGGATTTGGGAGCATTTATGGCACCTTAGCGACATTAAATTAAACACAAGTTAAGTGTATAAATTAGATAACATGTGTTGGAGAACACATAAGAGAAGCTTTAACCTCATTTGAATAGATTGGCATTAGGGAATTAAGTAAAATTTACCTATTTTTTTAAATTTTAGATAAAAAAATTCAAGAAGAAATATAGATCAAATCAAGTTAGACTTACCGACGAAGCCATCTCATGCGAGCCCGTTTTGCCCAATCTCGAGATGGGTTGCCGAGCCCAAAGTGGACTAAGCGAACTAATCGACCAATCTGCTTGTTTTACATCTCGAGTTTTTAAATGAGATATTTAAAAACAATTATGGGTTTGGGCTAGAACTAAATAAATTGTCTATAAAAATAGTGTCACACCAAGTTGGTCTACGTTGTTTTGTAGATGATTTAATCAACAATAATTATTGAATCAACATTTGAAATATACCCAAAATTTGAAAAGAAAAAAGTCAAGATTCTCAACCCTAACCTTATTTTATCTTTTTATATTTTAAAGGAATGTTGTATAATAAATCACAATCTTCTCTTTGCGCTATTGACTTGTAGTTATTACAATACAATATACATCTACACTTTAGTCTTCTTCAAAAAATAAAAAAAAATAAATTCTAATAATTATATAAAATGTCTTAAAATTCATTTACATGTAATACCTCAATTTTTTTAATAAATTAAACATCAATCTTATAATGGTACATAAATAAGTAATTGTTAGAAAATCTGTTAAATTCATCTTGGGTATGACATATGATTTTCTCTCTCTTTCTCTCTCACCTTAGAAAACCACACTTTGATGGTGGATCCGGGGCTACACTTGCAGAACACAAATTTGAAAGATTTAGGAAAATCATGAGATTCGTTATATTTGGAGCAAGTCTTAGCCATGGCATCTAAAGATTGCCCAAGTTGTTTTAATCAATGGTTGATTGAACCCTGTTATAGTTACAAATTTTGTTACGATTATCATCAATTGGTCACCATTATGTTATTATTATCCATAGTTATTTTGTTGTCAATGCAACTTACAAATTTGTTTCTCAATTATCGACATTATCTTTTAGCTTATCGGTATAATCATTAAGCGACTGTCACTTACATCGCACTACGATCAAAAATTAAAATGGTCGGATAAATATTTTTGATCATCATGCAATCTTCAACAGAACGATAAAATATAATCATAATATACATAGAGATATTGTCAGCCCGCTCACTCAGCTCAGTACTGTAACAGGCTGAGCCTGACTTGGCATGTTTAACTCGTGGCTCATAAGCTGACTGGAATTAAAAAAAATTTTTGGATTGACTCATTAGGCTCTGCTTGTTGAGCTTACTAAGCTCATTAGGCTTAACTCGTTTAACTTGCTAAGCTCGATGGGTTGAAATTTTTCAAATTTGGTTCAACTGACTTGTTTGTCGCCTCTACTTTCAAATGCACTTCACATATTTGTATAAATGCTAAGATGAAAGTTTCATCAATGAAAGTAAGTTCATCAACTAACACTCATAATTTCACGTGAACTTTTTTATTCTCTACCTAGTTATTTCAGATAAATTTCATTATTAATTAGACTAAATAAGTCGAAATTGGTAATTAAAATATAAAATTCAACAAATATGATATTTGCATATCTTTTTATTCGATAGTTTCTGTATCTACTATTTTTTTAGTATTGCTAGAAACACTAATTATAACTACGTCATGTGTTGTGTTTGTTGAAAAATCAAGAAAAATTATAAAATTCATGCAACTAAAGTATTAATAAGAAAAATATCTTCATAGGAGACCCCCTCGCCACCCCTTTCTTTCCTCTCTCTCTTCCATAAATACCATATTTCTTCTTCAATTTTTTTTAACTAAAATTTTTTTCAATATATTAATATCTTATTTCTCAATTTGTAGTACTTCATCAATAATATGCAACATTGAATATTTATAATAATATTCGTGTGATATACTTTTTTATTGGATTGTCTCAAATAAATTTTTTTCCTTCAATACATGTCATTTTATATATTAATAAAACAATTTTGTTAATTAAATAACTAACTATTATATTTTTGCATTATAATAAAAAAACAATTTTAATAACTAAATTTTTAAAAAATGTACATTGATATGAATTAGAAATATTTATATATGTTTGGCTTGTTACGACTTGTTAGACTCGTTTAGTCGACTCAGCTCGGCTTGTTTAACTCTTGATTTTTTAGCCAACTCGAGTTGAAAATGTTTTTGAGCGGGCTCGCTAGGGTCTGTGAGTTGGAATTTTTTTAACTCCGCTCGACCAGCTCGTTTATCACCTCTAAATATACACAATTAAATTTATGTGGTTATTAATAGGTCATAAAAATACATTATGTAGTTAGCACCAATTAAATATATTACACACTTTAATGAAAATATACAGTATATTGAAGACTAAAACTAACGCAGATGAAATCGCCAAAACAAAACAAAACATAACATCACAAATTAAGCATCAAAGAGAAAGAGTAGAAATAACACAGAATTACGTGGTTCGGACGAAGTCTTACATCCACGGATCCAAAACTCCATAGCATTCATTGCATTAACCAAACAATTCATCAAGTTTGTACAAGATCAAACGATTCACCAAGTTTGTACAAGATCGTACTCTCACAATATCTCTCTCTTAGTTTACAGAATGAACTCAGAAACCCACTTCTTCACTCTGTCTAATCTCACCTACCAAGCAGAGATCAATAATATCACGCCACTGTATACCCAGCAGTAGCAATATTATTGAATTGTCCTCCAAAGATATAACTGAAGAAAAACCTACATGAACATCACATGTTAGAGAGATAACATGAACCATTTACTTTACAATGCTCCACCTGATTCATGTAATCGCCATAAACCAATGTTGCAAAAGAATCACCAGTTCCAAAAGAACCTATATCATGCACACTCTAACCAAATCTAAACACAATTTAAACTTGGTTAGAGGTACTATTTTAGTTAGAGCAACTAAAGGATTTTCAACAAAATCAATTTTCATCACCTTGATGTTTCCACTTTCAATTACTTCTCGAATAAAATGCAATCTAACATCAATATGCTTAGTCATTTTATGAAAAACAAGATTCTTCATAAGATATATTGCACTTTGACTATCACAAAAAATAGTAAAATCAGAACTTTCTAAATCTAACTCTGGACAAAATCTTTTAAGACAAATTCCCTTTCTAAAACTTTCTGTTGTTGCAACAAATTCAGTTTCAGTAGTTGATAAAGCTACACTATTTTGAATACATGATTTGCAACTAACACATCCATTATAAATTGCAAACAAATATTCAGTTGTTGATCTTCTACTATCTAAACATCTAGCATAATTAGAGTCTACATAACCAAAATTGATATTTTCTCACCAGTAAAATTTCCAAATACCAAACCAACATCTAAAGTGTTACAAATGTACCTTACTAACCACTTGAGTGCATGCCAATGACTTTTTCCTGGGTTTGCCATGTATTTACTAATTACACTTACTACAAAAGCCAAATCGAGACGAGTACACACCATAACATACATAATACTACCTAGAACCTTTGCAAATGGTATCCGCTGCATAAACATCATTTCTTCTCTAGACTTTGGTTACTGCTCCTTAGACAGCTTAAAATGACTTCCCAAATGAGTTTGTACTCCTTTAACATTGGCCAACTCAAATCTGTGAAGAAC
This sequence comes from Begonia loranthoides, assembly GCA_022433065.1. Classification (NCBI taxonomy): domain Eukaryota; kingdom Viridiplantae; phylum Streptophyta; class Magnoliopsida; order Cucurbitales; family Begoniaceae; genus Begonia; species Begonia loranthoides. The sequence goes on from CM039471.1 coordinate 8,625,083, forward strand.
TCGACAAAGATAAGATTTGAGTTAAACAAAGAGAAAACTTACCTTTGTCCCATACAATGTCAATGCCCAGAATTTTCTTAGCACTCCCAAGGTCCTTCATATCAAAAAAATTTCCAAATTCATGCTTCAATTTATTAATTTCATATTTATCTTTTCCAGCAATGAAGATATCATCC
>CM039471.1:8625645-8706943 GCA_022433065.1 Begonia loranthoides
CCATGCCTTCTTTTAATTTGTATATCTATTTAGAACTGATTACCTTTTGCTTATTTGAATTGTCGACAAGCTGCCAAGTTTTATTCTTCTGCATAACCAAGTTGAGTAGGTTTTATGATTCGTCTTGACCTATCCCTAGTCAATTGATAATCAACAGAATTCTCGTCACTAGCACTTTGTTCTGATTCTTGCTGTAAATCATTCTGAAAATCAGTTCTAGGTTCTTTCAAATTTCTCTCCAAAAGATTGTCTTGCTCTACCTCAATGTGCAGCTTCTCGCTGGAATTTACAGATTCAGCAGAACTTCTTTTAAGTGGAAAATTCTTCTCATTAAAGGCCACATCCCTGCTGATCAATACCTTTTGCTGATTTGGCTCAATAGACCAGAGTCTATAGCCTTTAGTTCCTTTTGGATAGCCTATGAAGACACACTTCATAGCCCGTGGTTACAATTTACCTTGTTTTATAGGTGCATATGCCACACATCCGAAGACCCTTAAATCTGTGTAAGTGGCAGGGTATCCATACCATAATTCAAATGGAGTCTTAAAATTAATAGCTGCAGAAGAACATAGATTGATTAGATAACAAGTTGTTTTGACAGCTTCTGCCCAAAAAGTCACAGGAAGCCCTGCTGCCAACAACATACATCGAACTCATTCTAAGATTGTGCGATTCATTCTTTCAGCCAACCCGTTATGTTGAGAAGTGTAACTTACAGAGTGGTATCAAATTGTCCCTTCTTCTTTACAGAACAGATCAAACTTTTTTTAAAAAAATTCTAATCCATTGTTAGTTCTCAGTTTCCTGACTTTCCTTCCAATTTGGTTTTCCATAGCTTTCTTCCAAATTTTAAAAATATCAAACACTTGATCTTTTGTCTTCATACAATAAACTCAAACCTTCCTTGAGAAATCATCAATTATAGTGACAAAATAATGAACTCCTCTTTTATATGGAGTCTATTCTGGCCCTCATACATCTGAATGGATGTAATCAAGAATACCATGAGTTGTATGAGAAGATTTAGAGAATTTAACTATGTTATTTTTATCCAGTAAACAATTCTTGCAAAACCTCAAACTTGTGGTTTTGTTTTGCCAAGGAGCTTTTGTTTGTTCAACTCTACCAGACCATACTCACTTACATGCACAAGTCTCAAATGCCATATTTCAGTTTTATTTTCTTTCTCAGTAACTTATCCAACTTCTCCCATCATTGTGCTTCCATTCAAGATGTATAACCCATTATGTAACTTTCCTTTCATAAGTGTCATAATCCTTTTATTTATCTTTAGTGAACTAGATTCAAGTCTTACAGAACATCCACTCGAATCTAACATCCCAATTGATAAAAGGATTCTCTTTAACTGAGGAACATACCTTACATTTTGGATTATACGAATGCAACCATCATACATTTTAATCTGTACAGTGCCCTCACCTTTAATTTAACAGGATTTATTGTCACCCAAAAGTACCTTTCCTCCCATAGTCTTATGGAAATTTTGCAACCAATCTTTTCTAGGAGTCATATGGAAAGAACAGCCCGAATCAAGGATCCACTGCTCACCAGATTTCATTTTAGAGACCACCAATACATCTGAAGATTCATATTCGTCAGAAACCACTGAAGCATCCCCCTTTTCGATCTTCTTTTCAGTTTGTTTTCTCTTCCTTTCAAAATAGTCATTATTGTATTGTCCTTCTTTGACAGAAGAAGCACTGTTTGCCTTATTTGGATTTTGACCTTGACTTGTTTCTATTATTCTTATTTTCTTTTGTATGTGACCCACCTCTAACAGTCAACCCCTCTCCTTTAGATGAATCTTTTCCTTCTACCCATTTCTGTAATTCTTTAGAATTTAAAGCTGCTTTGACTTCAGCCATTGTAAGAGTTTCTGTCACGCCCCAAAGGGGACCCGAGACAGAACGGGGAATGATCCGACCCAAAAAGGAACCAAATCGTCCAACCCTCACTTAAATCCAATAAATAGCAGCAGAAATAAAGTTAAACTTACAAGCCAAATCCAAATAAAAGGTCCATCAGTGACTTTCAAATACGTGAAATAATAGTTTAAAATTTAATAACAACATCTAAACTTTAAATAAAAATCAAATCCAAACCTTACTAACGTAACTAGTTTCTCTAGATAGTAGAAAAATAACTTGAACGAGATGAACTTCTGAATTCTACTCTTAAGGTGGAATTTGGGGACTAATATTAATTCCTGAAAAAAAAAAATGAAGTCAATTGGGGTGACTCGACTAAACTCAGTAGAGAATTAATTTATTTTTAACGTTTATGTTATATGAATTTAACATATTTTCAATTTATTAAAATAACTTGTTAACATATAAGAGTTGCTGAAAAACATAAATTAAATAACAAAATTAACAAAGGCGATACTCAGGCGATCACAAATAGCCAAAAAGACCCTGATCAGATTTAGGGTTTTGCGCCCAGGGACACGGTACATACAGTTGTCTCATTACTCTAGTTAACAATAAAGTAAATAATGTAAATGAACTAAAAGGTAAATAATTATAACATGTTCAATTGAAATTTAATATTTACCTTTTAATAATTAAAGTGCGTTAAATATAAAATAAACCCCTACCTCGAAATGGGGTCAACCAACGCTAAGCCCAATCTAATAATCACTAAGACCCAATAGCAATTCGTCCAATATTTTCTAATTTTTGAAACCTAATCATAAATCATTTTTATGAACAAATAAATATTTAAGAATTTAGGTTCATTTATTTTAATTTTCTTTAATGACATTCCCTACAATTTAACCCACACTTAAATATAAGTGGGTTTAAATGATAGCCCAAAACACCTAGATATGCTCGATTAACCCAGTTTTCAAAACCCAAAGCTTTACCTCAAACTTTAAAGCAAAATTTTGTTTGGCCCAAAAATAGCCCAAAAATCCATTTTAGTAGTTGTGGCCCAACTTTATGGCCCAACTAGAAAATCTTTCAGTTGTACACTCTGGACGTAGTCCAGAGTGCTTTCACCTTTTGGTCTCCAACCAGAGGTATACATTCCCGACAGTTTTAGATCGCGTGTTTAACGATGATCTTCGGCAAGAAATGATGGCGGACGGTGGCTGTGAGTTTCCAAATGGAACTCTTCCCTGAAGTTTTGTCCAAAAATATAACTTTAACATTTCAATCAAATTTATCAAAGCATTGATGGCCAATGGGAGTCGAGAACTCATTTCATCTTCAAGAAAAACATACTTAGACTCCAAAATTTAATAGATAACGCTTGATTCACAATTCCTCAAACTCAATATCAGATCAACCCAATCTTTATAAGGTAAAGAATTTAATTTTTACATACCTTATAGAATTCTTATTTCCGAAGCCTCAATCAACCGAAGTAACTCCACAAAATTCAACCTTTTTGGAAAAACCCACTCATTAGGATCTGTTTCAGAAGAATAGAATAGAAGGAGAAAAGAAAAAAAAAACTTGAACTCACCTATTCAGAAAACCAACGTTGAATTGCTTGAAAACTAAATCCTTTAAACAACCTTCACCGGACAATACCTTCCAACAATCTGTTCTATACCTTCAAACAGGAGAGAAATCATTCCTTTAACCGAGAATACCGAAGAGGAAGAAAAATCACCAATAGATTACACTTACCTCGATTGCTCGGCCGATTTCTACCCTAGAGAAGCCGGATGCCGCCGAAGACTATGAAGAGGAGGGAAATCGAAATGTTGAATAGTACAGAGTGGGGTTATCCACTCACCTTCCAGGCGCTGAAATAGGGAAACCTCCCCTGGTTTCTCGCCAAAACGCTGCAACTGCCTTGAAGGAGGCGTTTTTCCCCATTTAAAAAAAAATTACTGCATATTATTATTTTTTATTTTTTTATTTTTTACATATGGGCTGGGCTAGAAAGCCCAGGTATTACAGTTTCTTTCCTGTACAACATCGTGTTAACAAAGTGTTCATATTCTTTAGGCAGAGAGCTAAGAATTAATATGGCTTGATCTTCTTCAACAATCTTAACACCAATACTATTGAGATCTAAAATAATCTTGTTGAAGTCGTCAAGATGTTTTCTCATTTCCTTTGAATCTATACAGTTTCTTCTTTAGGTTGAGACGATTTGCCAAAGACTGCTTCATATACAAAGCTTCCAGTTTGTGCCAAATTGTTAGAGCAAATTACTCTTCGGTGACTTCCCTTAATACCTCATCTCCAAGACTGAGTAATATAGCACTATGTGCTTTCGATTCAACCTCTTCAACTCTGAACTTATCACTGTCCTTCAAGAGTTGTAAAGCTTCATCATCAATCGCCTAATCGAGACCATGATGAACCAGAAGTGCTTTCATTTTTATTCTCCATAAACTAAAATCATTATCTCTTGTAAGCTTGTCCACTTCAAACTTGGTCATTTGAGATTGCACCCAATAACTTTCTTGAATCAAAGAATATGAAGGTCATGTGTTCAATCCATGCTCACTGCACCAATTGTAATGAAAATATACGGTATATTGAAGACTAAAACTAACACAGATGAAATCCCCAAAACAAAACTAAATATCACAGATTAAGCATCAAAGAGAAAGAACACAAAAAATTACGTGGTTCAGACGAAGTCTTACATCCATGGATCCAAAACTCCACAACATTCATCGCATTAACCAAATGATTCATCAAGTTTGTACAAGATCGCACTCTCGGAATATCCCTCTCTCGGTTTACAGAATGAACTCAAAAACCCACTTCTTCACTGTCTAATCTCACCTCCCAAGCAGATATCAATAATATCACACCACTGTATACCCAGTAGCAGAAATATTATTGAATTGCCGTCCAAAGATATAACTAAAGAAAAGCCCACGTGAACATCACATGCCAGAGAGATGACATGAACCATTTACTTTACACACACGTTATAAAAATAAATAGACAACACTAAACTTATCATGAAACCTCTCAAATATAAAGGGAAAAAAATCATGAAACTTGTTTCATAAAATCTTCCACTATGAAAATAGTTTACAACAAGGTTATCTCTAAATTAGGTTTGTGAATAAAAAAGAAAAAAAAATCTCTTTAAAATGATAATATGATTAAATTACAGTCTCAACGTGATAGTACGATTAAATACGAACAATGATAAAGTACATATATAACGCCCTGCGTTATTTAAAACTTTTTCTTTTTCATTACTGCATAAAATTTTTCTTTTTATTTATTTAAAACGTACGAGAGAAAAATAAATCAGAGTGAGTAAGCGGAAATCATTAACAAAATCCAAAATATGGTTTGAACATTTAACATGAATCCATAGTTCCACAAAATATTTATCGTTTTTCAAACCATTTCCAAAACATCAGTTTTACTCCCCATGATCCATAACCCCTCAAGTCAAATCTGCTGAGTAACTCAAGTGCTCAACTGGCAATGCCTCCTCCACCACATCAAGAACGCTGACGTCATGACAATCACCTATGTTAGCCTAAATTGTGTTAGGCTTAAGTATTTTGATGATGAATATTTTGATTGTAATTATAAGTTGTATATTGTTTTTGTGCTTAATTGGTTAATCATAATATTTATATTTATTAAAATTACCCTCAAAACGAGTATTAAAGTGTTCTAATATGTTTGTCTAAATTCGTGCAGTGAATATATATTGTTTTGGGACTTAGAAATATTATGGATGGCATTTGGGAGGCAAGTGGTTACATAAAATGCAGTTCTGGTCGACTAAAAATGGCTCCCAGGCATTTCAGTCGAAGCCACGGTCGAATAAATGGATGAACAAGTCGACCGCAATAACACAGTGCATTCCCAGAGTTTTGGCAGAAGCCACGGTCGAAGGTGCGGTCGAGTGGTGCGTCCGAAAAGGAATACAGAGTGCTTCGAAAGTTTTCGGTCGAGCTGCGGTCGAGCAAGTCGACCGAAAATGTATACAGATTCATTCTAGACATTTTCAGTCGAGCCTGAGGTCGAGGATGGCAATTCGGTAGACCGAAAGACATCACAGAAGAATCTATGTGAGAGTGGTCAATCGTGAACAGTGACCGATCGACCGGTAGACTGGTCCCAAAGGAATTTGCAAAAATTCTCCAACGGTCAAATTTTCCAACAAGTACATTTTCAACGGCTAGATGCAGTCGACCAAAACGTAATGGGTCGACCGAAAATGCAGAGTTCTATAAATTCAAGACCTCGAAATGAGGCAAAGCTCTGCCAAATTTGAGACTCAATTCTAAATCAATATTTGAGTTTATAATTTAACTCTCTATATTCCCAAACTTGAGTTTTCTATTTGGGAGAGTTAGAAACTTTGTATTTCCATTTTCCAAACCATTGTACTCAAACGAAAATGGTGACTCCCTATGAATTCGTCAAGCAAAGGGTGACGTCCCGTAATAGTCAAAGAGAAAAGGGTGACGCCCTAGAATAGTCAATTGTAAAGGTTTGTTTGACACCCAAAAGTCAAACATCGTCAATCGGCGTAGTTGGGTGTTAATGATTTCCAAATCAGAAACTTGGAGGGCGGACGTAGGTGGGATTTGTCGAACCACGTGAATAAACCGTTTGCACTCTTTATCCCTTAAACTATTTATATTTATGCATTGATTGTCTAATTATATGTATTAAATCACTTAGAGTTTAGAAAATTGAATGTCACACGAAAACTTTAGCAAATCTAATCCACCCCGCTCTTAGGTTATTATCAATCCTTCAACCTACACCACAAGAAAACTGTGAGTCTAACGATCAGCAAGAAGTAAAATGCAGAATGATGCATGCATATGTCTGATTATGTCATAAAAGAATCCACCAAATATGTTTTTTACTAATAGTCTCATATCATTAAACTCATATATTGAGATAGGACATTGAGAATATTTCCCACAAGGACAATAGTTTCTGGCTTGAACTAACTCCCAGGAGACAGGTTCTCACATTCCGACGAGGGAAGGGTTTAATCTCAAGTCTCCCGGTTAGAATCCAAACTACCTCCCTAACCCCCAATTCTCATTACATTTATTAAGTACAGTCTCTCCCATGCAATATGAATACCAATCCAAACATGACATCACTATTATGTCTATTATCATGATGCATGACAATACTTTGCAATATTAATCACAACAATATATATATATATAACTGGAAAGGAAACATATCCAATTAATCGGAGTCAATCCCAATTGCATTTAGCATAGCACCAATTTAAACAGAGGAATAATGGTATAACATGAAGCATATCAATAGTCTAGCATGGATTGACAGTACAATATAAGAGGAGGAATAATGGTATAACATGAAGCATATCAATAGCCTATCATGGAATGACAATGCAATATAACAGGAGGAATAACAATATAACAGGAAGCATATCAATAGCCTAGCATGGAATGGACAGTGCAATATAACTAGAAGAACAATGATATAACATGAAGCATATCAATAGTCTAACATGGAATGACAATGCAATATAACATGAGGAATAATGATACAACATGAAGCATATCAATAGCCTAGCATGGACTAACAGAGCAATATAACAGGAAGTAATATTCAACAGTCATCCACAATTCAACAAAATCATTCTAGAGCAATAGAGTGATAATTTAAAGGCCAAAAAAGTTAAACTAGGTAGGAAAATTATCAGTTATTCAACAGAGCCATTTCGAACATTTTCAAATAGAAACTAACAACCTATTTATTTAAATAATATGATTTAATGACAGAGGATTAAAATGGTCAAATGGCAGACGTTTGGCAAAGGTTTAAACTACACAAAGTAATATTCACAATACAATATCAAAGGTATATGCATCAACACTATAATAAACAAGAAGAACATATTTAATTTAATGATACCGAGTAACAAGAAACATGCCCATATTCACAGCCTTTCTCCATGATGTATCTACAGTGAAGTCTTAAATTACAGAATTTATTGGCCACCATTCGAATAAAAGCAAGATTACAATAACTCACACTATCATAAGGGCAATATAGTTTGAAGCATTAACCAATCAGAATGATAGAGGTAAAATCGGCAAAGACAACCCACATAATATTGATCCTACCATATCTAAACAAAGATTCCATAGTTCATTTGTCAAAGCAAGAGAGTAACTATTATATGGTAGATGATACTCTCGGTAGAACCAATCATCCAAATACCCAACACAACCAAGCAATGGGCAAAACCCTAAATTAACAGAGTGATTATCACTTAGCAGGGAATAAAATCACGCAGAGGATTCAACTATAATTTCACAAATTATGCATTGAAATTCAATCATTCAACCGATTCTCATTCACAACAAAGCAACTTTACTTGTGGTGTAGGCCTCCTTTGGCCACAACAGTCCCACTTTTTACCACACTTTGGAGATTTCTTCACAGTTGAACTCCACTTCCAGGGACCCAACGGCAGCTAAGAAATTCCAAGACCTTCACTACTTCCTTTACACACACAATTTATGTTAAAAATGACCGAGTTCTTCCCTCTGCTCACTTTCCCTCTTCTCTCTCACACTCCCTCTCTCCTTGTCGTTGCACTCTGTAAAGGAGCAATCAGCTTCACACACACCCAACCTATTATATAAGCAAGGAGAGCTTCCTGGAGAAGCGACGATTGATGGACAATCACTCGTATCAAGGGAGGGGGTCCAATACAATCATGCCACGTGCAAAGTGACTTATCTTATCGGGAGTTTCAAGTGAAAAATTGCCGGGAGAAGACACTGCAGAAAACCCGACTTCGAGCAAAATATGTCACTTCGGTCGACATCCCGTTCGACATGCACAGTCGACCGGTATGTCGCCCGGTCCCGAGGGTTTACGCTCGCCTACTTCTAACATCGCCGTTTTGCCTTCATTTATTCTTTTCTTTTTATTTTCCCTTTCATTTATTCTATTCCTTTTTATTTTAATTCTATTTAATTCATTCCTTTTTAATTTATTTCCCATTAATCCAATAATATTTTTTCATTAATTTTCAGTGTATTATATTGAGTGTACCATACACATTTCGGAATGCATTTTTCTTTTATCAAAATATTCATTCGTAAAATTCTGTACATATACATAGAGGGATTATCTGGATATTACAGTGTCAAATAATCTAATAAATTGTCTAAATTCTTTACAAAAATCTAATCATTGCCAAAAAAAAAAGAATGATTATTGAAAAATGTTACTGTGAACAAAAATTGATTAGAGTTTACAAAATTATGTTGCCAAAGCGGCCGCAGCAGACAGGCTTGAATTTTTTTTTTTTTAAAAAAAAACTCAGATCGTTCTAGGTCTACCATCAAAGATAGGAAGGGGTAAGAAGATGGCGATGGCAATGGTGAGGAGAAACTCCATGTATGTGATGTTTGTAAATAATAACAAAATATTCGGGTGACTTTCAATAATATACACATTTGAAGTATGGTGTGGGTCTCCAGATTTGTAAGTATAACCATCGAGATTTTTCAATATATTACACTCAAATATCACTCGACACAGTAATCAATTTTGTATTTTATATAAGAGCAAAATATAATGTAATCTTTAAACTTAAATATTATTTATAACTAATATCTCCAACTTTTAACTGTGTTAAATTACTCGAATATGCACCACACTTGAAGTCTTCTCCCTAGTAATTCCCTCTGTGTGTGTGTGAGAGAGAGAGAGAGAGAGAGAGAGCCATAAAATCGACCAGAGGGGACCGTAGAGAAGAGCTTTCCAAGTGTAAAAAGAATTAATTCAAGTATATAAACAGAGAAACGAAAAGATCTTCCTTCCTCTATCACACAAAATTCATGTTGAGTGGGAGTTAGTGAAAGCGTGGGGGGAGGGGTCCACTTGGAGCCCATCTGTTTTGGACCCACAAAGAATCTCAGAAATGGCCGGGCAGCGAATGAGAGTTGAGAAAATAGGATGAGCATGAAAAGTTTAGCCAATCAACACTCGCTTCACAACATGATGCGGGTCCCCTCTCTCCAGAACTGGTTCGATCACTCACCATTTCTAACCCTTTCCATCAACGCCCGAGATTCAGTTCAAAGCTCAACTCCACCCTACATTTTTTCCATCCAACGGCTTCAAATGAATCTCATTTCTGCGACAACCAACTAAAAATGCGTCCTGCATGGCTTTTGGACAAGAACACAATCACGTCGAGAATCAAACCTCATATTTTTAGTAATACGAAAGTTCATCGTAATCTCCATAAAATTAGGAGCAGAAAATGGCCAATTCAGTCTTAATATTATCATCAATTATCGATCTAATCAACGTCATTATTCTACTAATATAGTTTAGTATTTAAAAGCTTCAACTACACCAAATATTAAAAAGTGTTGACGCTTAGTTTATGATTGATTAGATGGTGAGCCGAGCCAACAATTCAAATGGATTCAGCCACTCTATAAATACTAGCGAATGATCGGTTCTCAACCCCTCTCTCCAAAACTTGAGCTTGCATTTGGTTTAGTTCCTTTCTACTCATCTGAGACAACTCCATGATCGTGGAGAAGAGAGCTTCAAGTTCAAACCATGGAGTTCTCGGAGGAAGAACTGCTCGAGCTTGCGACAACTGTTTATCCAACAGAGCGAGTTGGTTCTGCGTGTCCGACGATGCTTTTCTCTGCAATGGATGCGATGCTTTAGTTCACTCGGCCAACCAGTTAGCGCGCAGACATGAAAGAACTTGCCTCCAAGTTTCATCCATGGCGGTTGAAACTTCCATGGCTACGATTCAAAACTCTCAGCCTTCATGGGTTCATAAATTTCCTCGCAGAACGACAACTCTGAAGGAGAAAAAGAAAATTTCAACAGAAAAACAAGGAAAGGAGAGAGAAATCGGAGACATTTCTCATCCAGTTGTTCCTCTTGTTCCAGAAATAGGAAGCGAAGAAACTCTTGCTGATGAAAACGAAGATCATCTTCTTCAACGGGTACCTGTTTTCGATTTTTGCAGTATTTTAAACGAAGCAGATGAAGATGAACAGAAGTTTTTCGTGTCGGAAGAATTCGATGATTTTAGTGTAAGCTTTCAGCCTTCGGAATTGGATCTTGCTGATTTTGTCGCAGACGTTGAGACCTTGCTCGAGGAAGACACAGGAGATTTTTACTTCAGAAATGAAATAAGAAACGTGAAGAAGGAAGAAGAAGAAGCAAAAGAAACTCTTAACAATGACTATATTCAAACAGATTTAGATTTCAGAATCAATGGAGAAGATGAGGCAGCGGAGGAGAAGCTGTTATTAATGGCCGATCAAACAGCGGTGAAGGATGGAAATGAGGATACAAGGATGGAGACGAAAATATTTTTGAGGTTGAATTATGAAGAGATTATTTCAGCTTGGGATGGAGACTGCTCTCTCTGGACCACCGGTTGCCGACCGGAGCTCAGTCTCCACGACTGCTCGCCGGATTACTTTCTAGTACGACTTCATTTTACTTGTCATAGATCTATTCTTTTCAGTTTAATTTTATGTAAAACATATGCCATTAGATAGCTTGAAATTTAGTTCACAAAAATTGGAATGAAGGAAACAAATAATGGAGGTGGAAATGGAAAATTGTTTTACAGGGTTTGAGGCCGAGAGAGGAGGATGGTCAGGTGTGCCGGAAAGGGGGAGGATTTCCCGGCAGGGGAGGAGGAAGAGATGGAGAAAGGGAAGCACGAGTGTCAAGGTATAGGGAGAAAAGAAGAAGCCGTTTGTTTGCAAAGATAATAAGGTACCAAGTGAGGAAGCTAAACGCAGAGAAGAGACCAAGAATGAAAGGTCGTTTCGTGAAGAGGACAACCTAGTTTCACTTAACCAATCAAATTGACTTGTTTTCGTAAGCCAAATTTGGAAAGACGACTCCTTCATCATGGTGGTAATGAGTTGTTGATGTTGCATAATAAATGGAAATTAACATAGCTAGGTACCTCTCTCCCTCTCTCTCTCTCTCTCTCTCTCTCACACACACACACACATCAAAGCAAACCCACTTGCATGAATACATACAAAGACATGCAAGTTGTCGAGGAAACGAGCATCATGGCCTGAATAGTGAATTCCTCTTCTTGTTCTTGTCTCTGTCAGAAATCAGAATCCAAAATGAATTTAAACAGGCCATTAAATGAAAATTTTCACTTACTCAGATCATTTGATATGGTTCAACATCATCCCTGTCCGTTTAGTCCTCCGCACATCGAAATGAAGAACAGACTGGAGAGCAGGTTCAAGTTCAATTTTGATGGAGCACACTCTCACAATGGGAACAATTCAATTACCAACCAATCATTTCCCCCTGCATGCAATCCTTTTAATCCATGCACAATTTTTACTAGTTTAACAAATTCTTGTATCAAAATCCAAAGTTTCGCCCAGTGGTAACTTGCAAGTCTCAATTTATCACATCCCCAACACTAATTCATTTTAAGTGGCGCAAAAAAAGTGATCTATTTCAATAGAAGACATCAAAGCAACATAAATCCCACTGGCCCAAAAAACAAATACTGTACCCACGGAAGCATTGTTAAACCAATAACACTTGCAAGTAAAGATAGTCCTCAATTGGCTGGTCATGAACTTAGCCAGCCATGAAGATCTCAAGTAATGCGTGGCTCCATTCCACTCCCTATCTACCCCACTAAAAGAAAGGGAATAGTATACCCTACTCCATCCCCACGCCCTTTTTCAAAAGGAAAGAACTTTAACGTCTAACAATTGCAAATCACAAAAATTGCTCAATGAATCAAGAGAGTAATGCTAAATGCATGTTCAAGTTCATATTAGTTTCAAAGTCCCTCTTGAGTGATTCATGGCTACTTTAAAATCTCTTTATATATATATATGTTTTATAAATTTAATCTTTTTATTAGATTTTTTGACCTTTTCAACTTCAAAAGATTATAACTTTGATTACAAGTGTCAGAATCAGCTCCAAAATATATCAAACCGAAGCTCTCTCACAGATCTATGACTTGTCATCAAGTTTACCCCATGACCCTCATTTCTCGGGCACAAAATCATGCGTTTAAGCTCTCAAATTCGCAATAAAATTTTTTTAACAAACCGCAAGTCAAGAGACCGCGGCAGTCTCATGACAAACCGTCGTGGTTCGTCATTAAAGCGTTAATGACAAACGTGACAACAATGATTGCAGCATCAATTTTTTATAGTTCAGTGGTTTATTTGTTAAAAAAAAAAATGATGATTAATTTGTCACCAATAGTAAAGAATGATGATTGATTTGTCATTTTCCCTTTATCATATAATACTACACTCTAATATTATTTCTTTACGTGTCACTCAAAAAAAACAATAATTATGATAAATTATAATCAATTAAAATAAAATATTAATTAATAAACGTTAAAAAAATAATAATAATAATCAATTGAGCGTCTTTAAAGCTGGCGAGATGTAGTACAATAAGAGTTATGTTTTAGCGTATAATAATAAAGTAAGCTCATTAAAGACGGAAAGAAAAAGATCCAAAAATGAACATATTCTAGCGAGCTCTAGTTAGTTTGAGCTTGATGGAGTTATAGTACTGAATAAAAAGAAAAGACAACTAAATTATTACAGAGCTCAAACGTAAATACCGATCCATACCTGAACTCAATCATGGCCACCTTCAAGACATTATCATCAAAAAATTTGGAAAAATCGTACATACATGAGCATTGGGCACCTACATATCCGCAAAGAAATTGTCTGAACTGCCGAAACCAGATGTTTTACTTGGATTCTTCTTTTTGATCCCTGCATTTAGTCAGATTGAAGTTACAAACATTCCGATCACCAACACATCTACAATCGGCCAATCCAATAGCAAAAGTTTATGGTGAGCCATAATATCAACAATGTAGTAATTAAACTCAACAAACCAATATTATCGCGTCAAACAAATTATACAACAAATCCCCTAAACAGAACGAGAAATTTCTTAGTGCCAATTTAAAAGTCGTAAAAAGAACAAACAATACATTTCATTATACAACTACGTTGATTCGTTTCCACGATTAGCGCAAATGTCTGAAAAAATAGCCAAAGCCACAAAGTTTACCTGAGTTACTCTCTGAAGGATTGATATCCACATCCATCTCATTACTCTTGCTATCCACTGCAGTAGCATCCTCATTATTCACAGTTGTCTCGGGAACTTGCAAAATATTATTCAAGTCCCATAGCTAAAACAAGAATTGAGTGTTTAGCAAACATCATATAAAATAAAAATCCTCGAACCTAATAGTGCCTGGTGTAGAAGGCGAGTCCTAATCCACAATTAAGATTGGAGGATCATGCATGTTGCTAAAACAAAAAACAATTATCTTAAAGAAATGCACCATGAAACTAAGTACAAAAATACAGTGAGAGAGAGAGATGGACATATCTTCACACCTTCAACATGTTGTCATGTGCAATACTACCAAGAAACCTTTTATCATGGGAGAAAGCTACAAGACCAATATAAAATAATCAGCTTAAACACATTTCGTGATAAGCCTTAAGGGGACTTAAAATAAGATGGGAAAACATAATAGAAAAAAGGCCCAGTCGGGAGATTTGTTGAGGGGGTGACAGGTATAAGTCAATAAGGCAAAATTCCATCAACAAAAATTCATCCTACATTAGACATTCGCTTACAAATTCCACGACTTATCTTGCATTGTTTATACAAGACTTAGTTTAAGTATTACGTAGCGCATTTTTTCAGTATTTAGATAGATTATTAGATCCTCCTCGCTAGACAAAAGAAGCATTACCAAGGCCTTCAACAGGATGGTCTGAGTGCTCCGCAATTGGTTGAATAATTCTGTTGGGCAATATGCCAACCAAACTATACAAATAAACATTTTAATAATTTAGCTCATCGGGTAAGAAAGAGACTTGTGTATAGAATGATAACTTCCAGAATACCCAAATTCTCACTTGATCAGTCCATTCTCTGATCCAACAATGACCCTATCTTCATCAAGCTAGAGTACCCAAATACGCAGAGGAGTTAGTTAAGTTAACTTCCAAAGAACTAAAAAGCATCACAGTTAGAAATGCCTTTACCTTGAGCAGACAATCAACAGACTTAGAACTGCTATAAATAAAGCGATCACTGGAAAAAAAATAATAAATATAAATATAGGAAATGTTATATAGCTATAAGAACTTAGAATGTCATCTACTTGTCATTTTCAGATGATTCTGTTCATAAAGTTTATCTTCATCAATTGAATATCTACAATCCTTCATCCATAAATATACCTATGGTTCTTGAAAAAGCCCCAAGAATACAACAATAGAGCCCCAGTTTGTGATGCACAGATGACTTTCCGACCACTCTGACAAACAAAACCAAAACAGGCATGTAAAAAATTCAATTTTCTGTCCCTGAAAAATTACCAAAAGTCAAAAAAGAATATATTAAGACAGATTCACTGAATTCCTTAGCTCAGTTGGATGGCCTAATTTATTTCGTTCTATCATTTGCACTCTTCACTTGGAAATATAATTTGAGAAAGCCACGATAAAGAAACAGACAATCTAAAAGAGTAAATGGCATCATCGCCTATAGTATTATATTTGAGTTTCAAGCATGAAATGGATCGCGTAGTATCGAAACTTAATTTTCATCACATCGTTATGTGCCATAAAATCCCCTTCCAAACCAGCAACACAAGAACTCATGCTTTTTTACCACTAAAACATAAGATGGTTAGTCATGATAACATGTTACAAATAGTGAGTGCACTCCCAAAATTACAAATAAACTTCAATGTCTTTGAGTGCATGCACTACATAATAATATGCCACCAACCTTCATGATGACAACAGACAATAACTCATCTTCAGAGAACTCAGATTGTATTTGGACCTGCCATTACCAAATAACCACTTCAAACTATGCCTCAAGAAGTTGGAATAACATGTTCAAAAAAGAAACTAACCTTGTTTCTTCTAAGATTGAAAACAGCCAGAGTTCCATCTCCACTTAAGAATGCCCAAGTGAAATGTTATGAGATTCATATTGAGGAATGATCAGAAAAATATAAAGGAAACACACTTACGTAGAAACATCCAGATGATTTGAAAACAAAAGTAAAATTAAAAAAAAAATTTGGTTATGTGTGTCGCCAAGTGTGGCACGTGAAAGCACAGAAGACCAATTTCTTCCAGTTATTTACATTTTCTTTTTAAGTCCAGTCAAAATTAATTTAGGAAAAATACCTTATAAACACTTAAAAATAAATAAATATAGAAACACGAGAGCATTATTTTTTAAGAATCCAACATCCTTTGAAAGTGACAGGTTGAATCCAATAAATTTCCTCAAAAGAACAAATATTTTACGCAACCAGACAGAATAAACACTCATAAAAATAGACTTCATTGAAAGCAAAAAACTAAATGTTATCTTCAATCTTCATTAAAGAGCAACTCATAAAAGTCCAAAAATTTCTAAGTTTCTGACATTTCCTTCCCACAAACTCGTAATTGAAATGAAATCTAATTGCTCTTAGTATACAATTCTAATATTAGTAGTAATATTTCTGTCATATCCACAGTAATTAGATTCATTTCTTAGACCAAGAAATGTCAATGGAAACTAAATGTACAGTAACAAGCGATTGGTACCTGGTTGACAAGAGTTTCATAGAGTCAGATGCAAAAGCCATGTCAGAGATGTACTCCTCTTGAGCACGAAATGATCCACAACAAGAACGTTGTCTTGTATCCCACACCTAAGGATAAATTACATGATCAAATCAAATAGACAAATGAGGTAATGCCTCCATCCATTTATTTGGGTAGAGAATCAAAATGGGAGCAAGAAGAGACTTTGATATAGCCTTCGTCGTCTCCCGAAGCTATGGTAGATTCATTCAAGGTGATCAATTTGTTAATTGAATTCCTGCAGAGAAACACCATTGGCACATTTCTTTCCGTTAGCATCAACAAAAAAGGTTTTTCTTCTCGTTTGTTAATTTCAAGAACACATCTACCTATGAGCACTCTCCATACGAGCAATTATAGATCCTGTTTCCACGTCCGTCGCCAGAATTGAACAGTCTCGAGAACCCGTCACAATGGCTGATACAAACAAGTCAGGGTTCTAACCTTAGTTGAAAAAATAACCTCACATGGATTACAAATAATCATCCTCACTGAACATACCACGCCCATCATCGATAAATCGAGCAGCTCTACAAGAATCACTGTGGGCATGAACTTCCAATAGCCTAACGTATTAGCAAATATTGCCAATTAATTTTGCTTAAGAAAAAAAAAGCACAAAAAAGCCAAAAAATGAAGAACAAAGCTCCACCTTTGAGGCAAAGAATCTTCACTGTAGCGGTACCTGTAAATTAAAGAAATTTAATACAACAATCAGAGAGCCTCATTAGAATTTGAAGTAATCAATATAATAAAGATGAACGTTTGTACAAGTGAAGATCTCCGGTGATGAGTCCGGCCGTAACAAGCGATTGTGATGGATGAAAATCGATGTCGAAAGCAATGACTCCAAGGTTTATTTCCATCCTTTTTATCCCGTTTTGATGCCGTTTTGAGCAAAAAATTCTCCGCCCAGGTATTTCTGCGGAAAGAAAAAACGATAGAAGTAAGCTGAGCAACCTTGTCAAAATCCATTAGAGAGAGAGAGAGAGAGAGGAGCTCACAGGAAATTACAGGGGCAGGGAGGGGGGGAGGGAGCGAGCCAGCAAGAGAGAGAGGACAAAACCCTGTCAACTAAACCCCGTCAGAAAACGACGTCGTTCTATTAGGTTTTTGGAGATTATATTAAATAGATGAAATTTAATTAATCACCCTTTTTTATTTGAAAACATTTACTTGTTTTTGACAGTCTTGTCCATAAATTGACGCTTTTCGGTTGACTTACAAGTATGATTGCCATTGTTATTTTATGGGGTAAATGACAAATCAACGGTTTAAGATTAACGACAAGTTAACCACTATAGTATTTTTTTTAACAAGTTAATCATTCACGTATCTTAAAATGACAAATTCAACATTACATATATGTTTACCATTAAAAAGCTAGGTGACAACGTACGAACGCTGGAACAACCCGCTCTGACGTTCTGAATTTAGAACGTCCAATGCGGGGAGTTTTGATTTTCTGAGGGAAGAAGTTGCCAGAATCAACCAAACAACTCACGACCCACAAAGCTTCGGCTTTTAATTACTCTCTGCTAGTAGTTGCGAATTTCCAGCTTGCGACGGCACAAACACACTCGGTTGCTCACCGACCATAGCAGGACCCGTCGATCTGCGATTTGTCGTACTTGCCTTCGCGCTCGTCAAAGTCGCCCATGCCGCGTCATCGCCCACTCGAAGACACCGTGCGTAGACACCACGAAAATCACGGTGACTGGACATTCTGAAGCTCGCAGACATCGCAATTTTATTTTCGCAGTGTCTGGGCGTTCTGAAGAAATTCTCGAATTTAAAGGCATTCACTGAACTGAATTGCAAGAAATTCTCAAAAATCTGCAATTTCAGACTATGATGAACAGCAATCAATAATTATTATTATAATTCCAATCAATGTAATTGACCTTTTTCAATTACTCTTAGCATCTCTATCACTCCCTGCACATACTCTCATTTTTAACCCAGTAAGGAGACACCACGCCCAGTAAAAGGTGGTGTCTCCTGGAGAAACGTGGTGTCTCAGGAGAGACCGCGTTTGACGCGATGTCCCACGAGAGACCGCGTAAAATACAGTGCCTCAAGTGAGAGACCGCATTCATCTCCAGCAGTGTTCCAAGAGAGAGCGCAATTTACATATAAAGAAATCTCCTAGAGAGAGCGCAATTTACACAGAAAGAAAGAAATCTCTTCTAAGGTATTGCAGAGAGAGAGAAATCTCTTCATTTCATTGACCAGGTTTTCCATTTATTTTCTCTTAAATATATGCAACCAACTAGACGAGTCAACTTGGCCTCCATTTTTGTATCGTCTTCATGCTTCTGCTCGTCGCTTCCATGCCCATGCATGGATCTCTTTTCATTGCCACCAAGTTCATATAAGACTTTCTTCTACAAATGTGGAATACATATCTACTTAATTGAGTTCCGTAAATTTTCCTACTGTTTTTTCTGCGTGTATTTGTTCTGGGATAGCCAATTAAATACAGTAGTTTAAATATTAGTTCGTTGTTTACTCTCTCTCTCTCTCTATATCTCTTTTCTGCCGTCGTAAAAATTGAAGAAAGAGATACTAAACTCTTTTTCTCTTCTCTCTCTCTCTCTCTCTCTGCAATACCTCAGAAGAGATTTCTTTCTTTTACATGGGTCAGGCAGATGCAACCCCCATCTCAGTTGCAGGGCGAATGATCACAATAATTTAAAAAGATGAACAGATGAAGACGCATGACAACAATGGCCACCTAAAAAGTCCAATGAGAACAAAATTTTTCATATATCGTATTGTCTTCTTCCCTCTGTTAGCTTCTTCTGCAAGTAAAAAGGTATAAAGCAATGAAAACATATATACAGAATGAATTCATGCTATTCTATACATCACATAGCCACTATCTGTTAGATTATTTAATTATAATCTATATGATTGTGGACCATGTTAATTAATGTTACATTGACTTAATATTATAGTGCTTAATGTGATGATTGTTAAGCATTAAGTACATTAAGTTAATTGGGTTTTAATTCCCTCACTTTAACCTTATTAAATGTATAACGTATAGTTGAAGAGATGTGAGTGGAAGAATACAAATGAAAGGGCATGTATGGAAAGTTGCCTTTTGTACGGGTGTCTCCTTCAATCACCTAGAGGGAAAATTACAGATTCATTCGAACCAACGAACGAACTCTCTCTCACGAAAATTCTCTCTACAATTACGGTGCACTATACTTCGTTTCCGGATCATCGAAGAAACGCATTAAAGGAAAGGTCTTAAGGCTGATAAACGGAACTCAACATCTTCACCAAAAGCGTTTATTAAATCATGGATCAAGGTTGGTATTGTCGTTTAAATTATCGAATGGTTAAATCACTTGCGTTGTATGGGATGAAAAGTATTGCAAGCATGTAAATCTGTTTAGTAATTAAATTTGCTTACACTATCTCCCAGATTGTTTGTTAGATTGAATTCCCCAGTCTAAAACCTCTAGAGAATCCGCGAGGAAACCTTCACTAGCTCTCATCAGTCACTGTAATTCCTCAAAAACCCAAATCAAGTGATCTCAAATCAATGTACCCAGGCCATTCATCAAGATTGTTTATGTTCTTCGTTTTCTCGCTTCAAGAAATCATCGTAATCCGCCTCCAAACCTGCCTGCTCCATGTGATTCAAACTTTCAAGCAACTTTGCATCTAGATTATGCAGTTGATAGGATAAATTTGCTAGTTTCTCAAGATGAAGATCATCGCAGCTTCAAATTACTATCACTGCTGTGTAAATTGCACTCTCTCCTGGAACACAGCTGGAGACGATAACGCGGTCTCTCGCTTGAGACACCGCATTTTACGCGATCTCTCCTGAGACACCGCGTTTCTCCAGGAGACACCGTCTTTTACTGGGCGCGGTGTCTCCTTACTGGGTTAAAAATGAGAGTCTGTGCAGGGAGTGATAGAGATGCTGAGAGTAATTGGAAAAGTCAATTACATTGATTGCAATTATAATAATAATTATTGATTGTTGTTCTTCATAGCCTGAAATCGCAAATTTTTTAGAATTTCTTGAGATTCAGTTCAGTGAATGCCTTTAAATTCGAGAATTTCTTCAGAACGCCCAGATACCGCAAAAATAAAATCGCGGTGTCTGCGAGCTTCAGAATGCCCAGTTACCGTGATTTTCACGGTGTCTATGCACGGTGTCTTCTAGTAGGCGATGACGCGGCATGGGCGACTTTGACGAGCGCAAAGGCGAGTACGAAAAATTCCAGACCGATGGGTTTTGCTATGGTCCGTGAGCAACCGAGTGTGTTTGTGTCGTCGCAAGCTGGAAATTCGCAACTGCTAGCAAAGAGTAATTAAAAGCCGAAGTTTTGCGGGTCGTGAGTTGTTCAGTTGATTCTAGCGACTTCTTCCCTCAGAAAATCAGAACTCCTCGCGTTGGACGTTCTGAATTCAGAACGTCGGAGCGGGTCGTTCCAGGGTTCAGACGTTGTCAACTAGCTTTTTAACGGTAAACGTACATGTGATGTTGAATTTGTCATTTTAACATACGTGAGTGGTTAACTTGTTAAAAAAAATACTATAGTGATTGACTTATTATTGATCTCAAACCACGAAGATGGTAGATACCAGGCAGAGATGAAGTGATCAGCCGTTAGCTTTTAATCAAACGGCTGTAAGAATATGAATGGGTGGACATTGTTGTGCAAGATATAAGCCTCTTTTCCTTTTTTTTTTCTCTTTATTTATTCTAATTGTCATTTACTCTCAAACCTGACCGCTGATGATCCATGTACAGATTGTCTCTTAACATACATAACCTTCAATTTCATATCTAAGACGACAGGAACCAGCTGAATCACAGGAAAAACTGGATAACCTATGAATGAGGAAGCTTCATCCTCACTCTCTACACATTAATGGTAATAGAATTAGGTGTTTTCATATAAAATTTTAAGTGGTTCACCAATGATTACCCGATCTAAATACAATATTAATTTTGGTACAACCATCCATCACGACTCGCTACCTAAGATGACTCGTACCATTTCAAGAACCTATAGAAGTCGATACAATCGCAATCGCATCGTATGGAAATATACAACACTCTGAGAAGCTTTAACTTAAATGAAATACAATTTTGATTGACATTATAATTGCTTTATGATTTATAAAATTTCATCCTTGTGTACACCACCCGCCTAGACTTATTAGAGAGAGAGAGATTGTGGGAAAGAGGAAAAGAAAAAGATCAAGAATCACTTCCAACTGTGAGATTTTCCGGCAAAGGGAGTAGTCGGGGAGGAGTTAAGAATCTCCTGCCCAAGTTCCTTGATCTTGTTGACAAGAAGCATTTGCTCAGTTTCAAGCTGCAACATATAATCTTCTTGCAGATCTTCCAGACTCTCCAGCTCACTCAAAGCCGTCGATAGTCCTTCAAGATTTCCGTCTTCTATCAATGTTTGAAACTTGTTCATTGTTTGTTTCATCTGCAACCAAAAAAAACCGTTTTGTTTCACAGAGTTGATCAGTTCATCATATGCATGCTCGATGCGATATAATATATATGCAAATTCTAAATGAATAAAGGAAAACAAAGTGCTACATAAGCTTTTTTAAAGAAAAAAGTTGAATAAACAAAAAATAATAATAATAGTAAAATAGTAAATTGCATATTAACCCTTAAATTTAGGGGTGAAGAGAAAGTAGATTCTTCAAACTTTTTTTTACCCTTCTTTAAAATAATGTTTCAATTTAAGAGCGTTAGCAATTAGGTTTCTATTGTTACAGTTGTTGTCAATGTAGTCACGTTTTTTCCATGGTCTTCTCTGTTGGCAATGGAAGATTCGGCGATCAACGATAATCTATGGAAATCAACTTCTGTTGATCATCCTCTAGCCAAAAATTGCCAATGATGTTTGTGCTTGTGATGGTTCTCCTATACAAGTACCCAACCTTGCCAAAATCCCAACTTTTTTCTATTTGGCAATCGCCAAGCAAATTGGACAAAAGACTTTGGCGTGAAAAAAACATGTCTACACTGACGACAACCCTAATGATGATAACTTAATTGCTAACGCCCCTAAATTCAATGACTTATTTTCCCCCTTAAATTTAACTACTTATATGCACTTTACCGTAAAAAGAACTATAGCCAATTCCAGGTTCATTATGCTCATCACATTTAAAACAAAACATTTGATTAAAGGTATCAATTAATTAATTAATCACGAGAATAAACCTCACCTGATCTGAAATCTGATGTGCTTTGTCCAATGAAAACTCTGAATCCAGGCTGGGTCTGGACTCCAAACTAGTTCTAAGCTCAAGCTCTGGAACTTTTCTCGTGATTCGAATGTGAAGCTCTCCCCTTTTGACACCTTGGAGGGGTATCCACTTGTCAAAAATTTGGTTAGGAGGCAAACCTTGATATTCAACTACGCAATCGCCGATACTAGACGTGGGTAACAAGGCGTTGTGATCTTTTACATGCAATATCAATGGACTACTGTCGTCCGGAAATTCTAACGTTTGATTCCACTTTGGATTCAATGTTTTGTACATAACCTGAAAAAAGTGGAAAATTAGATGGAAAACAATAATTAATTATCCTATTGAAAATTTTAAGATATAGTTAAATAAAATATTATTTTTTATAAGAATGTTAAATAAAATAACGGGTTCTTATGTATATTATTTAATTTTAAATAAAATAAAAATTATATATATATATATTTTAATTCATGCTATGATACTATTGCAAATTATCGTCAATCTAAAAAATTTTAAAATTATTATTGGGCTAGTAGGCCACCTTAGTTCTTTTCTTCAAGTCTCCGTAATGTACTCTTACGTATGGATCGCTCGTTCCTCTAAGATCGGCCGCTATAAGGTCTCTTGCTTCGAGGAGAACGAGTTCTATCCATCGATTGCTTGAACCTAAAGTTGAGCCCTGAGCCTACAAGAAAGAGAAGAAAAATAATACAGCTGAATAACTATGCACTTCATATTATACAAATGTTTAACATATTTATGGTGAGAGCAAGAACAAGAACTAAGACCATGGGACGAGCCTAACGTATATGCAACTGAGTAATTGAGTACTTCATATCTCTATTTGAAACGTTTTACTTACACTACAACATTTGAGAAAAGAGTACTCTCTGAATTAGAGCGGTAGTTCCATCTATGTCAAGTAACACAACTTAATTTACATAGAACTAACATTTTTTATACGTAAGTACTAATATCCCCATATTAATGTGTCTTTTGCAATTATCCGCAACGGAAATACGACTCCATGGGTAATTTCTGCTCCTCGACGGATTCTCCCATGATCATCACCAACAATCTACAACATATTCTTCTAAAATTGATTCGGACAAGGTGTTCATGAAATTCTACCATAGTAAAATGCAAGCACACTAGACTTGTTTGTGTTTTATCCCTAAGAAAAAAAAAAGAGAAATTAAAAGACTATAAGCTAATAAGTCTTGTTTTGAGCTACTATAAGCCATTGGAAGACATCATTTCTTGTCGATTTCGAAAAGATGAAAGGGGTAGTCCAAGAGTTAAGCTTTAAAAGATGGAAGGTTTAGTCCAAAAATTGATTTCAAGAATTTTCGGTCATTTCCAATTAAATGGATAGCAAAATCCTAAATGTATCATTATTTTGAAAAAAAATATACTTCACTTCTTATGAACATTTTCCACACTTCAATACAATTCATGTCTTATTGAAAAAAAATAAGGCGTCTTTCTTATCGCAATAGAAATATGTTAAGCACAATCAACTATTTTTTCTAGTATTTTGTCATCTCGATGAGTTTGAGTGTTGAGGTCAACAAACTGTTAAAATCTAAGTGGCTGTAGATAGGAACTCAAACAATTTTTTATCTCTCAAATAAGTACTACTTTTTAGAATAATTGGAATAATGACATACCTTTGATCCTTCATTGTCATCAACATATACAGCTTCTATTTGAAGTCTTAATTCTCCCGATGAGACATTTTCAAGGGGGATCCAAACGTCCCTGATTGATCCTTCCGTCAATCCTTCTAAGTTGACTCTGGCACTGCCAATATTATCATCTCCAAAAGTATCTTCACTGAGGCATTTTATCTTGAGGTATTCACCGTCTCCTACCTCATCAAATTCAAACTTCTGATTCCAGAATGGATTGAAAGAATGGGCTGTTCTCGTTCTTTGGAGAGCCTGAAACAAAGAGTTTTACATAATTCTCATAAATAAATAGACAAAAGTTCTGTAATACCTCAAAATTGGTTACATGTTCACTTGTATGCATATACATTTACGTAGAGTTGCACGTGAAATTAATTGAATTATGAATGAATCCATTGTGTGCTATGATTATCTTCTTAATTTCATGATTCTTTATTACTTAACCAAAGGTGATTTGATTGTGGTGCAAGAGCTTTAAATTCTAGCTCAAGAGCAACACGTAGTACCTTCAATGAGTAAGAAAATAGGCAAGATAGAAGTAGAAATGATTTAAATAGTTTAAGACAAAATTGAACAAGTAGGCTATTTATTACGCTATTAAAGAGTTTAGAGTCCCAAATAGCCATAGAATTAAGAGTAAAAGAATCAACAAGAGTGCGTCGAAGAAATTTGTAGTCTTATCACATTCACCCTTCACTCAATTATCAAGATTTCTTTTGTACTCTTAACTCCTTAGATATATGGGACTTTAAACTACCAACTTCTAAACTACTAACTTCAACTAACCTCTTAACTATTACTAACCACTAATTTCCTCTTTGCATATCTGAACTCTATCAAAGGCTTATCATATCATCTCCCCTAAAGACACACCTTGTCCCCTGCAAATTGGTGGTTGGACTAGGTCGAGATGAAGCTAATTTTCTATTGGTTTTTATATTCTCGACTAGGGTTGATCATCCAAACCTCTTTGTTTCTTCATCTTGAAAGACCCAAATATTCTTATCCTCCACTAATTGAATCGTTTCCATCAGTTCTATCAGTCCAACGTGCCTCGCATCAACCTCACATCTCTCTCTTCATCTCACTTTGAAGACCATGAAAAAGCATTCATTGGGGTTTCTTCAAAAATGTGGCTGAAGTTGGAGATGAGAGTCTCAAACTGGATGCAATACTCCCTCCTCGATTGTCACTTCTCCGTGAATGCCAATAGCCAATTGTAGCTTGCTCCCTCCATTATATGTCTATATCACACTAGAAGCTATCGCGTCTTTCCACAGGTGAAACAGCCATTCTCCAACTTCCCATTGATACCATGCTAGGGCGATCCCTTCGACGCAGACAGTTGCCGCCTCCATCTTTTTCGGCTTGGTGAAGCAATTGATACTGAAGTGATGCTCTACCTGGAAGGTCCAACTTTGTGAATCCACTCCTGTGGATATTGACAACTCCAGTTTGTTCTGAAAATACTTAGTCATTGATGAACTCCAGAATCCCCTCAATTGCAAGAATCCAAGCAAATTTTCAACTGCAATGTCAATAGTTTCATCAATTCTTCCTTTATCATGGTAATTCTTTCTGCCACTTCACTACTGGATCCTTCGGTGAATCGATCTTCCTCGATCTTCTCTCCTTGCATGACCTCCAACAGCATATCACAACTCGTCCCCTCCTTTGTATGCATGAATCACATTAGAAGCTGCTGTTTCAAGTCTTTCCACAAGTAAAATGACTGTGCTCCATCTTCCCATAGTTGCCAAGCTAGGGCAGCACATTCGAAGCAAACAACCGCCCTCTCCATCATTTTCAACTCAGTGAGATGATTGAAACTGAATAATAGCACTCTGTTTGGAAGGTCCAACCTTCTAGATCCAGTTCCTATAAATACCAGCAGCTGCAATTTGAACAGTAGATACTCAATCCTCATGCTCGATGGACTTTCGTCTGCCAAACTTCCAAGCCACCTTCAATTAAGGTTGTGTAAGATATTGTCCACTGATTGATGGCTGGTTTTCCATCCTTTGACTTATAGTTTCATCCTTTGTTCCTTGATGAACTCCATATTCCTATCAATTGGAAAAATCCTTTTGATATCCTCCTCCAATGCTGGCATTTTCTGCAATCATTCTGATAGGCCTGAATCAGATGTAATGGGGAGGGGTCACTGATACAAGGAGATATAGGAGTGGTTAGTGGGAAGTGTTAGTCTCTGTGGCAGGAAAGGGAAAGGGAGGAAAGGGAGGGGACCAGGGAGAAAAAACAAAAGGGGATTGAGAGAGCTGCAATAGGAGAAAAAGAGATTGGTAGGAAGTTCTGAGGGAGAACTGAGCCTCCCAATGTGCTCAGGTGATCCGATTATTGATTTTCATTAATGAAATTCAGCTTAATCTTCTCATTCACTGCTCTTTGGTGATTTTGCTCTTATCATATTCCTTGATCTTAGCTAATTCTTTCAGCCATTTCACCCTTAGCTCCTTCAAAAAGTCTGATCGCATGGCCAAGGCTCTGGGAGCCATCAAGATTGATGCTCTGACACCACTTGATATGAACCAATCAACACTCTTATTTATCATTCTCTGAAAATTGTAGAATCCTTATTCTGATTATGGAAGAGGGATACAACCAGCGATCCAGAAATTCGAGGATTGGAGACTCTTCTCTCAATTCTCAAGATGTCTTTCTTACTCTTCCATAGCTATATAGGACTCTAACTACTTTCTAAAATACTTGTACTATCCACTTAACTGCTATTACCTACTAAATTCCTCCTTGCATACCTGAACTGTAATGGAGGCTTATCAGATCACCGTTGATACAATTGTCCTAGATTCATTACTGCAAGTACTAAACCCTAAAAAGAAAAAAATTCTGCTGAATAATAGAAGATATACCTTTCCATACTGCAATTTAACATATGGGTCACATTTCCCTGATCTAGAAACGAGATCCTTTCCTTCAACAAGAGATATATTAATTTTTCTGCCAGTTTTTGCGAGTAATTTCGATGATTTATAGAATGGTTTCTGTGACCCTCCTTGTGAATGGTTTGAGCTGTGTGAACCGTCACTGAATTGCCATTCTTTTAAGACAAGCCTTACTGTCAACTGTAAAATGTCCAAAAACAAATAGAATCATGCTCTAGAACGAGGATTGAATTTTTTAAAGAAAATATTAACTAATAGCATAAAAGTTCATACTAAGTAAAAATATTTAATAGTTGCGTTACTAAGATGAATTATTAAAAAAATAAGTGAAAGCGTTCGAAAATTTACATCTCCAGAATTGACCCCTTCAAATGGAACAACCATTTCAACTTCTTTGCCACAAAACTCAGCATGCTTGGCTATCACAGAACAGTCAGGTCCTATAGCCCAAAATGTTGTGGAATCATCTGCATCATACTTAACCTGTTTTTTTTTTTTTTTTATGAAAAGGAAACATAATTAATATAGAGCTTCGAGCGTCACGTGCTTTATCTGTAGATAAAACTAAGTCATTTAAATTGCCAAACACTTTGTGAGTTAATAAAGGAAAAATACCTTAATCTCACAACTCGCAAGATAATCATACTTCATGTGATTTGGATTGCTCTCATAAAGGTTGAATCGAAGAATTCCCGTGTTGCCATGTAAAATCATATTAAACGTTGAATCCCAAGTAGGATTTGAGCCAGATCGTCTGTTGGTTTTTCTACTAAGTTTTTCAAGCTCAACCTCAACAAATGTATTCAAGTCTTTTTCACCAAAGCTCCCATGCCCATGGCTGTCAGCTAAACCATTCATAGAATAGCTATGTAGCTTACTCGATGGGCTTCCTCTCAAGCTATTCTTGAAAAGTTTATTGGCTGAAACAACTGTTACGTATATGATACCACCAACAGCTTTTTTTCTCAAGTCTACAGCTGGCAAAGAGAAACAACGGCGACGAGGTTCAACCATTGTCTTGACTAAGGTATCGGTAAAAAGTTTATCCTGAAGAAGAGCGAAACACCAAGAGAAATAAAGAAAGGTAGAAAGAAGGAAAGATGAACTGATGAAGTAAGATTAGGTGCAATAGAAATAAAACAAGAGAGATAAAGCAGAATCAAGTGTAATTGAAAGAGAGAGAGATACAGAACAAAGGATTAAGTAAACTAGAAAGATGGAAAATGAGTTTGAATGACATTCACCAGCCAAGAAGAAACGCCAGGGAGCTCTGTTGCTGGTAATGTTTGACTTCCGCCACTCCCAAAAGCAACTCCTAGTCTTACATCAGGAATTGACATAAATGAATAAAGAATTGCTCTTCCATCCAAAATAGGCATCAAAAGAAGCTGCAATTTGCAATATATAAAACAAATCATCAACTGTGATTTTCACATAATCACTTGCACAAAAACTTACCAAAAATTAGAATTTTCTTACCTCGCCCTTTATCTGAAGACTGTTTATAACTATCCTTGCAGTTCCCATAAACGGTTTGGCCAGCTTAGCTTGTAAAAGGATGCTCATTTCATTCGTATCCCAATCAAAACCAATTTGCATAATTTTCTGTCCAGAATCTTAATTTTCAGAACAATAATGATGAGCAAAAAATGACAACATTTGAAGCTTTAATTCTCAAACATGGCGTACACAAAGAACTTTTAACATAACACTTCAAAACACCTTTTCTGGTATTATCCAAGGGAAAAAGCAACATCATTAGCAGCTCTCTCTAAATTGTAGTTTCTTTTCAAGGACATTGACACACTCTAGTAGGATACTTTTTATACATTTCATTTTTTGTCTCATTTCATCAGATGGATGATTATACTAATACGAGAGATTTAATTTTTGGTGAAATGGCCACTCTTGAATACTACGGCCAAAACTCTGTTATGGGCTTTTTCAAAACAAACATCATCATTTTACAGTTTTTGATAAGAAAATACTAATCGAACCTGATCACCAGAAGATGACCATCTAGTTCCATTCAAACCCAGGCAAGGAGGGCATGAA
The DNA here is from genome assembly GCA_022433065.1 of Begonia loranthoides. Lineage (NCBI taxonomy): Eukaryota > Viridiplantae > Streptophyta > Magnoliopsida > Cucurbitales > Begoniaceae > Begonia > Begonia loranthoides. The sequence continues at coordinate 8,655,249 of CM039471.1, forward strand.
CCGAGAGAAAACTCCTGCAGTTCAACTTTTTCCTACATTAAGTACATATATTTATTAGACGCATGCAAATTTTATAAGATGATCATTATAGTGAATTCAAAATAAATAAATAAAAGGCAATCACTTACTAGGAGCATCGGTCTTCGGTGCTTTAACTGTTTCTGCACTAAGAAAAAGTTTGACAATCAAATTGATATCAACAAAAAAATTATAATCCACTCTGCCCATTATATTTGAGGATCATATAACAAAGGAAGGAATGTGCTTCATCAGTGAATCTAATTTTAATGGAGAAAACAAAAGTGATGTGTTTCATATATATCGCTACATTATTACTTTAAACAAATCTACCGTCAAGTTTTCTTGATTTCATGATTTTATTTAGTATTGTTTGAAACTATAAGAGAAAATAATTCACTTTTAACTACAGTGATATGTCTAACTATTTACTTGAAAAAGAAACTGATGAATCAGTGATGATTTGACTTACTACAATCTCTTAATAGTTTAACACAATGCTCTCACCTCAACAATGGACGAAAATCTGTGTGAAAGTTTGGGGTTAAAGTGATTCGTCCAGACCTGCATTAAAAGCTTGTTCAACCATTCACAAGGCTCTAATGGGGTTGTCATCTACATAAACAAGATACGTCACAAAACCGAACAAATTTTAAATCACATATATTCAAATCAAGCCATGGATAGAACGCATGTACCGCGGAGTTTGCAATTATTCGCTTCCATTTTTTGTTTAAGTCATCAACAACAATTTGACGTTGATATGTTCCGTACTGAAGAAATAAAACACAGTCAGCCTCACATAATACCAAAAAAAATTATAATAAATGAGATCTAAGGAATGAAATAATTAAAACTTGCACGAATCAGAAGCCTAAAGGAACAACAATGCTATTGCTAATATAAACTATTTTTTTAACTCTGTTCTAAAAGAATTGAAATGAGATGTCTCAATTCATGAACCCATAACCATTTTCAGCAATAAAACATGTTTTTTTATCGTCAGAAAACAATTTTTAAAAGTACGTTTAAATAGGTTGTTTCAAACTATTATTGTTTTTGTGCTTTTCATAATATAGATAGAAAACCAGAAAAAAAGGACAAACATAATGCATAACAAAGGGGAGACAGAGCCGCCAGCGCTGTGGTGCCAAAAATGCTGCAATTAGAAGGATAGTGTATAAAAGGATTGTAAAAGAATGGTGTACAATTTTCTGGAGAAAATTGGTTTATTATTGTGTTTGACTATGGTTGAATACCTATCACATGACAGAAACAAGCCTTCGGCTTTGGACTTATAATTTACTGATGCATAATATGTTTGCGTTATAAAATAGAACTCTCTGTCGAACAAAAGGGCAAAAGAAACATTCAAAAGGAACAATTTCACCCTCGAGTGGAAAAGTAATCTTTTCCAGTTGATTAGTAATGACAGAAGCTAGATCTCTGTTCATCAACTTTAATCATTAGTAAGCTAAGCCAATGGATGCACATTTTAGAGAAGAGACCATATCCCAAAAAATAAAATCAACACCATTTCTCATTCCAGAATGACAATGACCGAAGAAATTAAGGCATATAAAGATCTTATACAATTAGAAAAGGGGGAAAAAAGAGAAAACAAAGGCAAACTATAAAAATCATATTTGATCACACCCATTAAATTGGAAACAAATAACAGTAATCAAATTCTAATTTTCTCTAATTGAGGAGCAATGAAAATAACAGCAAAAAGAACACAGCCAATAAGGCATTCGTCAACAACTAGAGAATTAAGTAAATGAAGATAAATCAAAAAATCAAAGGAGTAAAATATATATATGGAAGCATAGAATCATGAAAAATTTACCTGCATCGTAGCCCAAATAGCCAAAGCAAGAGGAACCCAATTCGAAAAAGGGAAAATCCATCTCTCAAAACCCCAAGCAAGCAGAACCAGTGGAATGACAAATGGAAAAAGAGGCTTTTCCGTCGTCAAATGGTTGAGAAACTCTATAGCCTCTTTAGCGATTAAAACGCTCTTCCTATTTCCACCGCCTATAACCATTTCGATCAAACCCAAAAAAAAGTACTTGATTTCATTTGCCTACATCATCTCCATCTTCATCTTCACAATTGTAGACCTGACAACCCAGTAGAATCTTCTCAGCAAAAGAATATTAGATAATACAGGAGACGAAAATGAAAAAAATTCAAACAAAATGATTTACTAACGTGAAACTTACTCCCACCGTCTTCAACCATTAGGATCAATTTCTCCCTGTTCTTACTTTTCTCTTGCCATAATTCCTCGTCGAAAAATTCGAAAAAAAACAGGAGAGAATTCTGCCAGAAAACATATTGATTCGTTCTGATAAAGTGGGCAAAACTAAATTGTGAAAAAAAGGGAAAAAATCACAGAAATTGAAACTTACTCCCAAGAATCAGACTGGGACAGAGAGGAACAAGTCTAAAGTCAGCAGAGCGAACAAGCCATCTTTGGTCATAAGCAAAGACGCTGAAATACCGGTTTTATATCAAGTTTTTCATCATATTAATTACGGCCCTGATCTTTCTGACTCCGGAACTCAGTCAAAATTGAACCATTTAACGAAGATCAACGGCCAATAAGGAGCTGCATGTTTAACCGTGGATTTCGACGAACAGTGGAATGGAATCGTACGATCGGACGGTCATAAATTATAACACCCGTCCAACTCACTGTCCACTTGAGAATTTCTTTGTTTCTTATTCGCTGCAAATGGCCATTGGCCGGCATCTGACCTTTTAAATTCCAGTTTCAGCCACTCGCATTCCTGCTCGTGTCGCTTCTGACGCTCGAAAACTCCTTTTTGACCGTTGTTGACGGTTCAAACTCCTACAAAATTTTTAGAAAGTGCGGGACAATTATTTATTGAAAAGACACTCTTTTTTAATGTCGATCTAGTTTATGTCTAAGCTTATATTGTAACGAGTAAATAATTATTATTCATAATTATCTTTAATTTACCATAAATATTTTATAACGTGAAAGATAGGAAAATTAATAACACTGACCCTATAGTTTGAAATCAGCTATAGTGCAAATTCTATAGAAAATTTATAGACAACTAAAACTCTGAACTATAGAAAAGAACGACGTTAACCTCGCAATCACGTTTTTCAGCAACAATAGACGTCCCTCAGCTTATAACGAATGTCCTTCAGCTAACAACGGATGTCTCTCGGTCTACAATGGACGTCCCTCGTTCAAATTCGGACAACCCTTGTCCAAATTAGACGTCCCTCTTCCTAGATCGAACGTCTCTCGTCCGGAAACGAACGTCCCTCATTTGAAAACGAACGTCCCTCATCCGAAAATGGACATCCCTCGATCCACAACGGACGTCCCTCGTCCAAATTCGGATGACCCTATACAAAACGAACGTCCCTCTTCCCTAATCGGACGTCCTTCATCCTGAAACGGACGTCTCTTGACTTGAGACTACGTTGTTCTCGTGAGATTGAAAAAATTTTCAAAGGAAGGGACGTCCTTTTCTTAGTGACGGACGTCCCTTGGTTATGAAATTAGGCAGGACGGACGTCCCTCGATTATGAAATAAGGTAGAACGGACGTCCATTGTTGCATAACAGACGTCCATCATCACATAACAGACGACCCTCTCTATAAAGTAAAGCAGTCATTATGATGGAAGGAGAAACAGATGACAATTTATGAAGGGGACGGACGTCCATCTAACGGGAAACTTAACGGACGCTTAAGTTTTGATAAAGTGGACGTTCCTTCATGGTATTTTCGAACATCCCTTATAGAAAGAACGAGGTCCGTTATGGCCCGATAGAACAACAAATAATTCTGTTATGATTCGATACAAGGTTTATCTTTTCAAATGCTTGTTTTACTTACTCCTCGGTATAAAGTGATGGAGGAGAGGCAAAGAAAAATAAGCGAAGCAACAAAAAAGAGTCAGAGAGCAGTCTGTGAAGTTTTTTATTGCTTGGTTCTTGTTGTAAAGTTTCATTCTTGTACTCTTGAAATTATAATATAAAGTGATCGGCAATTGTCTCCGTGGACGAGGACTGAATTTGTCCGAACCACGTAAATTTGAGTTTTTTATTTTTTTCTTCTTCTCATTCTATTCAACAAATATTCAATTGTATTAGCTAAACCACAACAGTTCTACTCATAACGAATGTCCCTCGACTTAAGACTCTATCGTTTAGGTCATAATGGACGTCCGTCTTTGGTCGAGGGACGTTTGTCTTTGGTTGTTGCGTTGGATTTTGACGAATTTTGATGGAAAACGTGACTGCGAGTTCGGCGCGTTCTTTTTCCGTAATTCAGGGTTTTAGTTGTCCATAAAATTTATTCAAAGTTTGACTTGTCGTTAATCCCAACCTATAGGGTTTGTGTGTAACAACCCAAATTTTTTTAAATCCTTTAAAATGCGTTAAAATTTCAAATTTTCTTTTTGAAAGTAAATCAGAACGCGTCTAAACCAAATCGCTACCAACCATTCTAAAACTCATTATAAAATCCCATTTTTTTGTACAACTTATGCAGAAGCGTAATTAAAATCATCATTTAGAAACTTTGCTGAAACGTTAGTCATTTGAATGAAAGGACTAACCAAATTAAATACACTTTAAATAAAACTTATGTTAATTACAACTTAGACAACTTAATTAAAACCATTTCTCTTTTACCCTCTTTATGTCTGACCAACCATGAGCATCCCTTGAGTGTGTAAACTCATCATCCTTGCTTCCTATTGTTTGTTCTTTATCTTTCGCTACTCATAATCCATGCATTCTACTCACAGTACCTACATCTACACCATAATCAACTGTAAGCCCAAAGGGCTTAGTAAAGAAAAAAATAAATGCATTATGCTTATGACTCTCTTTAGTTCATTTGGAATGTGGGCCACCCAAACCAATTGTTTTCTTACGTTTTTTTTTTTTTTCTTCTTTCTTTACTCATACTTCGAGCTGGAGATTGGAAGACCCGTATGGGATGATATAGTGAGTCAAACCTAACCTCCTATAAACAATAGGTCCCATTCCCGATAAGGTAAAGGCATTTCCTAATTGCCAGGCTAGGACCGCTATTGTCACAACCCGAATGGGGGCCAAACAGAAACGCCGGGTCAAACGACCTGGTCTTCGTAGAAGACCTGATCGCCCAGCCCAAGGCTAGTTAAATTGTTGCGGAAGAGTTGTATAAATACCCAGCTGTAGCCCATTTGTGATGGGACACGGTCCATATAGTGATTGCAAGAATTTAAATTGCGAAATTAATAAACTTAAGAGTCCAAATAAATACTGTGCATACAATCCAAAAAATCCAACAACCAATTTAAGTATTTTTACACTTATCTAAATTAAAAGCTATAGTCGTCCATTGTTACACTCACCGATAAATAAGAGTTCAACTAGGGAAATGAAATAAAATAAAATAGCAGTACAGCTTTCAACCAAAACTCTAACTTGGAAAAAAATAAGTCGATTGGGGTGAATGACTAGCTCAGTATGGAATTTATACTAAATACTATGCATGTGTAAAACTTGTTTTACCTTTTTTTTTTTAAAACCATGAGTTTCGAAAAATCATGCACATTTTAATAAAACATTTAAATCTTTTTCATCTCAAGAAGATTAGGCTCAAAGCCTCTGACGAGGTTTAAGAAAAACATGATTGTGTACATAGACAACTATAAATTTAAATATTTTCATCGTGTTTTATATCAGAATAAGTAGTCCGTGAAAAAGGAGGGTCACTCAAGTACTTCCCGAACAAACACACAGAAAGGTGGCCATATCATGCAAGCAACACCTCATGAGCCTGGAGGAAGAAAAATGACGGCAGTCCGTAGACCGAGCCCGTCACCCAGATTGTCGTGCAAATTTCGCGACGACACGCCCGTAATAAAATACACCCTGATCAGGTTTAGGGATTTGCAACCCACGGAAGCAGTCAACACCTTCCCAAAGTCTCCTATTTCACACAACGCGCAACCAAACCATCTCCACGCAACAGGAGATGTATCGAGGGTGTCCCCTTGATACTTTGACGTTCGCGACCGTTCAAAGTGTCAGGAGGATTCATCCCAAATAGGTTATAATCATCATATAAAAACATGAAATCCAATACACAAGTAAACGTGTAAAACTTTTGTACATATATAGTATAATAAAGGCTGACGTGCTGTCGAACAGTCCCCGTCAGGTTTTTCATGTGTGGTATTTCACAAAGTACGGTTTTATTTTTAAAACTATGCAATGCGATGCAAGCAACTAAGTATAAAGCTCCTACCTTGACCGCGATCTCTCCTTTTAACTGAAGGAGCAGTAGCCTCAAGTATCGACTCGAAGTCTTCAAGCTCGTCAGAGCCTACAACATGTCAAATATAAAAAAAACAATCTCATAAATACATCTTGAGAAATGATTGGAAGATCCTATACTGATCTAGGAACCCAACTGACACATACGCACTAATCCATGAACCCTAACAAATTCTCAAACTTTATCCCTTAGTAACATTCTCATTACAAACAGTCAAACCTTAAAGATCAATTCCTATTAGCCTTTGTATAGATTATCCCACTCACTGTCAGCCAAACACAACACAGCCATTATTAATCAAGACAACCAAAATTTCAATCAATAGAGTCCAATTCCTCAACAATGACCTATTAACTAGATTGCCTTTCTCATCAATAACCCCACATAAGTCATTCAAACTCCCCATATTTAATCCACATATCACGAACAATGGTGACAAGGCATCTAAATAACAGTTTCCTAAACTTAAGATAGTCTCAACAATTTGGCTGAAACCTAAAATCACAGTGCAATGATATAACAGACGACAACATCATGTACTCCATTTATGCTAATTTAACAACTACATAAATCCTTACAAATCACCCCGTAATGCATTTAACAGGCAGCACAATAGGTATTCGCAGCAGAGATTAGAACCCAAACAAATTCCCCAAAATTTTCATCAATGGAAACCAAACCAACAAAGAATCTAAACCAACTACAATCTCCAACAACAGCGACATTTCACCACAGTATAACAACATCCAACATTGCAACCAAAATGAAGGACAGCGCCAAACAAAATAGAGCAACTGAAAGTTCCAAAACACAAAACCTCACCCTGTCCGAAGGATAGCAGAATACAGCTCTGCTCAGTTTTGTTAGTCGTCTTCCAGACAGTCTCCCCTTCTCACAGAACTGGCATCGAATAGAGACCAAAATTATCAGCCGAAAACAGAGGCATTATCCATCCAAGACATAAGCAAATCAGTTTGGCCGAGAGACTGAAATTTCCAGCGGGATTTCTTACCTCAACCGGAATCGGAGAAATGGAGCTCCTCGGCTCTGTCCTCGCCGTCCAGAAGCGTCGCGGGTCCTGTCCTCCGCGAACGACAGTCGCTCGTCGCTCGCCTGCTGTCGACTCCCGCTCGGTCAGAGCTGCTCGCCGCTCACTTTCGCACGGAGCTTGCCAATCGTCGCGTCGCCTCTGTCGCCAGCCGGAATCGCTCTCCCTCCCCCTCTCTCTCTCTCTCTCTCTTGTGAACTCCTTTCTGTCGGCTGAAGGTGACGAGAAGAAATAGTGAAGAAGAAGAAAAATAAACCCTATTTCCTCTGTTCCAAAATTTCAGCCAACTTTCCCTCGTTTTAACATTTCATTTACTTCTTTCCTTTAATCATGTTTTTTCCCTTCTTTATTTTACTCCAAATCTGCCACGCTATTCCTTTCATTTTTCCACCATTTTCTTTTCATTTTTAATTCTCCTCCTCACTTTAAACCCTTCTTCTCTTTCTTTTATGTGCACGTGTCCTTCCCCCTCTTTTTAAATCCCTCCTTATTTAAATAAACTTCCATCCTTTCAATTATTTTCCTAACTCATCAATTTAATATATAAATAAGACATTAACTCTATTCATTAAATAATTTATCCCAAATCACAACTTATTCCAAAAATTGTTTTACAACAATTTCTGATCCAATTTAATTTTTCAATTCCGTTTCTTAATTAAAATTTGATCCCTCAAGAATATCCAATTTCACCTATCTAACTAATTGACCAAATTTCACACGTGTCATTACGCAATTATTCGCGTCAATTGTTCAACGTCATGCTCAATTTTAATGAAAAAAATTTACACGTGAAATTTACTCTTGAAAATTCTCGGGTTTCACAGCTACCCATCCTCCTCCCAATTCCCTTTTCTTTACATTCATTTCCTTCATATTTTCTTATCATTTTACTTTCCTTACCATGCATGTGAGTACCACTTCGTGGAAGTACTTCCTACTTTGTTTTTATTACATGATGCGTGAATATACATTCTCAACCTATCATGATGCATGATGCTTCTAACATAACATTCATAGAAATTGAAGTGCACATATAATATATTGCGGTAATTAAAAGTACACAATAGAAAACTTTCATAATATAATCTTGTAAACAGTGAAGCACAGAAGAGGAATTGAAAACATACCATCATATCCTAATTTCTTTACTAGTCATTTTATGTGCTTCATAGTCATTTTACATGCTTCCTAGGTTTATATTTCTAAGCGATTATTCTAATCAGTTATTAACATACTCCTACGTTGATTTCATGTTTTATTCTACTTAGCTATCGTAAGCAACACAAGAAAACAATAACAAAAGCATTCATAAGACATTCATTCACTTAGTCAATGAAACCCTTAATTCACTCGCATTTACTTTATTCTCTTTTCATCCTCTTTATCATTCTACTCTTTAGAAAAGTAAAGCATTGGTTACGTAATAGAAGTGCACATTGAAATAAAGTAATTGAAATTGAGAACACATATAAAGAAGTAAGACACATAATAGAAGAAGACAACTGCACACAATAGAAAACAAGTGCAACATTGAATTGAACGACGAACGCGTACGATAAACATGCAAGTAATTGATTTAACTACCATGCTTGGGAAATAATTACATTTATCATGATAATTAATTACATGTTCTAGTCCACACTTTTGTTAATTAATTACTCTAGTTATTTAATATGTTCTATATTTAGCTAATTATTTCAATTAATTACATGTTTACTTAAATGAACATGCTAAGTGATTCGTTGTATAAATTACATGCTACGATTATCATTCCTAGTTCAATTTACATGCTTGGGTCTATTAATTAGCATGTTCGCTAATTAACCATATTTAGTTAATTAATCTAGTTAAGGGATTAACTACTTAATTGCATTCGAACTAGTAATTTAAGCATAACATGACTTAGTCAATTTAACATGCAAACTACAATTTACATGCTCCCTACACTTATTATTCTAGGTGGTTATCCTGATTAGTTATCCTGAGTGGGTTTTACGCTCGAGGGTTGATTTCATGCTATTGTAGTTAGTTAATCAAACTATTACCATTCATATGCTCCCTATAATTAACATGCTAATAATTATCATTCTAATTAATTAGATGCCTCGATTTGCTAACATGCTCGATTAGTTATTCATTACACAACTAATTAACCAAACTTAAGAGGTGATTAGTATCTATTAATTCATTAAGCTAATTGATTAACATGCTCGGGGATTAGATGACTAGTTAATTAACATGCTTAGTTAATTAGGCATCATATTTAATCGTACTACTTAGTTAGGTCACTTTAGTTAATTTCATGTTGATATTATTCTTGTTGATTAGACATGCTTGGGTTTGCTATATAACAACTAATTAGGTGAGTAAACTAATAAACCGACGTACTCACGCCAAAACAACATGTAAGGAAATAAACAACATTCGTAAAGGAAATTTTGGTTCGTTCATGCTTATCTCATCCTTACCCATTTCTCTCTTCACTTTCTCATTCTCTATTTCTCATCAATAACTAACAATATCACCCAATTAACAAGTATATCATCAAGGGAATATCCTAGAGTTATTAAAAATCTACAACATGCTGACAATAGTAATAATAATAGGAACCACAAAACATTCTAATTCTACAGAGCATTAATAACACTATCACTGGCTAACAGAAGCATTTCACGATAAATAACCTACTTAATTAACTAGCAGTAACAATCAACAAACAGTAAGTATTTAACTAACAATAACACTAAATTCACACACCCATACTTGTGGTGTAGGGCCTCAATGGCCAAAACACCCCATTTTCCCTACCTCGAAATTTTATTGCGCATTAGCACTTACTCGCTATCCTTCTTCATCTTTTTGATACCTTCACAAATTAGTAACATTTATCATTATTCTAGTCGATTAATCAACGTATAAACATAGCGTCTCTTTCCTATTCTAGATCCTTAAAAATTCTAGAAACTCGTTAAAACGAATCATAACATATCTTACTAAACTAATCCAATTACTATCATACGTTAATCCAATGAATAACTCAATCCAAAACAACAGAGCATGTCATCAAAGCTATAGTTATCCAGCCTCCCGCACGTTCGCCCGACTGCCGCAACGAAGCACGCTTGCTGTATCGTCACTCCCGAGCCACTGCGATCGCTCGATCGCTCATCTCAACCCCTTCCCAATCTCTCTCTCTCCCTTCTCCCTGTTTCTGCTTCTCTCTCCCTATTTTTACTCAGCCCTCGCATATAGCGACAACCTCTCCCCCACTTAACTGATTCTTGAACTGAACCAGTCACTCAAACTGAACCTGCGTGAACCGGTTTGCTGAACCAGTTTTCCTTCTCATATTTCCATTTTAATTTCCCATAATTTAACCCTAATTAATTAATATAAAGTATATTTAAGTGTTAAATATTTGTATCAAATATTAAACGACCTAATTTCTAACTTCCGACTTATTCCAAACATTGTTTAAAGATTATTAAGGGTTCAATTTAAATTTTTCGTTTCCATTTCCTAAATTGATTTTCATCAATTAATTCTTTAATAAATTCTCTTAAATTATAACTTAACGGTTGCGTCATTGGTAACACCTCCATAATTATCCAACTTAATCCAAAATTTCCAAATTATACTCTAATTATATTTATTAAATTTCAATAAAAAGTCAGGGTGTTACATTGTGGTGTTAATTTCCCTGAAAAATATAAAAAATGACATACCACATAAACTTTACCAATATTCATTGAAATCGTTGGACTTGCTCCGTTAATTTGTTTTCTCTCTCTACTCTGTGCACCCAAACATGGGTTTCATGTAGATTTCATGCATATTTACATTCTCTCTATCCTTATTCGATTCTTTATTTTATTTAATACCCATCATTTGATATTGTTAGAATTCGGTGTGACTCAAATTCTAGTTATGTCAAGTCAAACTCATATCCAATATTAAGATTTCTATTTACTCTATGTAGTGACAAAATTCATTGTACATTGATTTTTTATTAGTGAATTTCTCTTTTTCTTGTAAATTATTTCTAGAAATAGTTTTCCATATAAATCTTAGTGTCCTTGTTTCCTCATGTTTTTCTTTTCTTTTTAGATTTAATGTTCAATTCTCAACAATTGGCCTCAAGAGTTTTTGTTCTCGAATCGAACAAACTTTGTGGTGTTTGCAATTTTGTTGAATTTGTAATTTTTTGAAAAATGAAAATTAAAATAGAAAAAAGGAGGAAATTTTTTATTCCACTATTGCATAGAAGATTCAGTTGACGTCGTTCTTTTACCTTTGCCACGCCATCTAGTTCTGCTATTCACTCGTTGGTATGTCGTACACAAAGAAAACAATCGGTCGCCTCTACTTCTCCGTCGACTAGCCTTCGCACACGGTTGCCATCTCCGATCAATAAGTCTACGAAGCTCTTCACCCAAGCTTCCGTTGATCATAGCTAAAGCTGTGAAACAGAAAACTCATTCGATTTATTTTTCTATTGGTAAAATTCAAAGTGAAGAAAAAGATTCAACTCTTTCGATGAGATTTGTTGATTTTGTGAATTATATTTGATTTTAGAGATTGTAATTTGTTTATTGGCGTGATTCATTTGTTGGAAATTTCTGAAATTATTGAAGAGTTAATTACTATTTAGGATATTGATATTTTTGGGTTTCAACTATTTTGGTGGAATATTTAGTTGAAGATGTTATTTTGGGTTTCATTTGATATCCCATTGTTGGATAGAAACGCAAGGTTTCATTTATGGTACGTGAAAATGCAAATTGTACTCACAGAGATGGAATTAGCCGATGCATTGTTAGGGTTCGATGAAATGTCCAAGTCTTGGAGTGAAGAGGAAAAACTTTGAAATGATCAAAAAGTCCTATCTTTGATACGTCTGCATTTGTCAAATCAAATTTTGCAGGATGTTTTGAATAAGAAATCTGCTGCAGAATTATAGGTAAAATTAGAGCAGTTGTGTATGAAGAAAAGTCTAACTAGCGAGTTACATTTGAAGCAACAACTTTATTCTCATCAATTGATGAAAAGAGGTTTTATTGAAGAGCATTTGACCGCATTCAAGGAGTTAGTTTGGGTTGAAGACTATGGAATGCAAGTACGATGAGGAGGATTTAAGGTTGATTCTACTATGCTCCTTACCTGCTTCATATGGTGCTTTCAGAGATAAGATCTTATACAGTAGGAAAAGTCTAACTTTGAAAAAAGTTTATGGTGTTTTATTATTAAAGGATAAAATAAAGCAGATTGTTGTTGAATCCGAGTCTCAAGGTGAGGAATTTGTCATTAGAGGAAGAATAAGAGAGTCAAATAACAAAGGTAGTGATAATTCAAGGTTCGAAATATAGATAAAAGTCAAAGAATCGTGATAAAACATGTTACTTCTGTTAGAAAAAAGAACACATTCAATCTAAGTGCCAAAAATTGCATAATGAAATTAAGAGAGCTAGTGAGAAGGGAAAACAATTGATGACGTCTGGTGAAATTTTTGTTGCAAAAGAAGTAGACGATAGTGATAGAGATCTTCCAATTATGTCAGATAGAAACTCAAAGCAAAACAAAGATTGAATTATGGATACAACTTGTTCATTTTATAAATGTTACAATCCAGATTGGTTTTCAACACATGAGACCATTTTAGAAGGTGTTGTGTTAATGGGTAATAATTGCAAGATAGTTGGTATTGGTATCGTTAGAATCATAATGTTTGATGGAGTGGTCAAGACACCTGGTAATGTGCAATATGTTCCCAATTTGAAAAAAAAAAATTGATCTATTTGAGTACTCTATATTTGAAAGGGTACAAGTACAACGTTGTAGTTGGAACTATGAAAATCATCGTCATGTTAAAGGGACGCAAAAGCTCTGCAAATTTGTATATGTTGCAAGCCTATACAGTAACTGGTAATAAAGCTACAAAATTTGTGAATTCACATTCAAAATAATTTTTGAGAAGACACGGAAGAAGTCAGGTTCTCATGTGAAGTTCAAGTTGAGATTTGAATCTACATTAGGGTCAATACGTTAGGTTATTACAAATGTTCAAGGTGATGCAGTCACTACATCGTCATCAATTTCAATTTTACTTCAAAATTGTATCTTCAAAGGTAGAATCAAGAGGAAGGGTAAGTGTAATACCCTGGATTTTTATCATATTAAGTATAAGGTTAAATAATGACGATGTTCAATAATTTTGGGTATTGATATGGTTGAATTTGAAATGATCATGATAACCTTAGGGGGGTGGGGGTGAATTAGATTATCTAACTTTTTGTGTGATTGACTAAATTCTTATTCACTAACTATGTTATCAATATTATGCAATCAGCATAATAGTAAAGAGTTAAGAGAAGGGAAGTGAAACCAATTTGTTAACACGGTTCAACCAACCTTGCTTATGTCTATGCTTCAAAGCTCCCCCTTGAAGTTTCCTTAACTATAACCTCCCCAGTTATATTTGATTGAACTTCATAGCGTCATTCAGGCCTTACACGGCTATTCCAGAGTGTCATCCTTCTGATTGATCTTCATGGGGGTCACTCAAACCTACTATGATTGTTCTGGGGCGTCACCCTTAATTATCGTTTAAGATCTAGGATTGGAAGATTTGTACAATGAAATACGATCTAAAATGCTTAACTCTCACAAAAAGTATTCTCCCAAGTTAAGGGTCGAGAGAGCACTCAAATATGAAGAGAAATGTCTTGAATAAATTCGGTAGTACTTCGGTACGATTACTCTTCCCTAGCTTTTCCATTCGAAGTGTATCTTTTTATATACAATTGCCTAGAGGTCGACCACTCCACTATTCCAGTCGAATGCTTCCCGACCGTTGGATGTTACCGTTACACTTATGGTCGACCAATTCCCTCTCTGGTCTCTTGCGTCATTCGACCGATCTTTGATCCGATCGACCACTTAAACGAAAGTCAGGAAATCTATTCTGCTTTGTCCAATTTCCAGTCGACCACTTCCTTTACCCTGGTCGATCGCTGCTAGCATTCGGAAAACAGAGTTTGTTCACTGTTAAATTTTCGGTTAACTGCGTCTTCTGTTGTGGTTGATTGCTTTCCACTACTTCTAAAAATGGACCTCTTTGTAAGAATTCCGGTCGATTCTCATTCTGCTCTGGTTGATCGCTTGCATGTGTTTTGCATGTTTTGAAGCTTTTAAGTCCAAATTATTAAATATTTAACTAACTGTACTTAAACACATATGTTAGCAAATATAAATACCCTTGTTAGAGGGTATTACCAATAAAGATCATATATAAATATAATGATAACAAATTCAATATAAACAAATGATAAATAACTTATAATCAAATTAATAATTCATCATCAAAATAATTAAGTTCAATGTCTATTAGGCTAACAGAATTGTGATTGTTGAAGTATCTTGGTATTATGGCTAAATTGATGTGAAAAGAAGGATGAAGGTTAAGTGTCTATGGATTTAGGTACAATTGATCTCTGGTAGTTTTGTGGTCAACCAGAGTTGGTTATGCAGTCGATCAGATCAAAGATAGTTCGTAATACTTAAGCCATATGTAGATGTGCGGTTGACCAGGCACAAGGTTGCGGCCGACCGGGAGTGTAAAATGGATTTTCGTGGAAGGCTAGGCTTCCGTAGCGAACGACTAAGCATCCACAATGGAAGAATAAATGTTCACGACATAATATTTGGTGACATTTCCTTTGAAATATAAGGGAGCAATGAACCGGAAGTGAAGTGTAGTCGACCGAGAATACGAAAAGCCGCTTGAAAACAGTTTATGTGTCATGATTTAAGAAATGAAAACTTTGATTACTCAACATTAAAATGTTGAAGGGGTGACACTTCATGCTTATAAGGCTGAGAGGGTATAAGAACACAATATTTTGTTATGAAAATGGGAGGGAATCGTGAGAAATTGTTGGGAGAAAAAAAACTCTTGGGAAATTGTTAACTCTCTTTACTTCTTGAAGGTATTGGAGATTATGGAAACAACTTCTTAAACATTAAGGCAATGAATGTTTATATGTGTTTTTGCATCATAAGAAATAATTTATGTGTTCACTTAAGGATATGTTATTTGTGCTAGGAATTAGACTCTATACAAGGTAAATGTTTATTTGAGGATGTGTGAACATGTAGTTGGTGATAGCTATCATGTACAGATTTTTATGATTTGAGAATATGATGTTTGTGTTGTGATAGAGGTTAGGATGTGTACTTGATTGTGATGATTACTTGAGGACATTCTTTTGTGATAGAAACTAGACTCTTTACATAGTAAGTACTTTAATTTGATGATATGTTGTATTGATGTTACATGATATGTTATGTGTAGGTATCTACACTCATGCGTCATAGTTTTCAAGAAAATAAGAAAATATTTTTACACGTGATGTTTGCATGTAAGAAAGATAAAGAACACAATGACATGATATGGGGTTGAGGAAAGACTGTCACAGAGGTTAGACTTATGGGAGATAAGCTCGTTAATCTGGTAAGGTAATGTTGGGGCTTTGACTAAGACTGCGAGATTATCATCTACAGGGATTTCGACAAAGGTTGTGAGGTCTTTGTGCATGATGAGCATAATAACTAACGGAGATCTCATGAATTTGGGATTATCTCGACAAAGGTCCCGAGTAAGTGTTGGATTTCCCTTAGTCGTGTCTACTCTTCCTTCTTCCAATAAGGATCTTGACAAAGGCTGCAAAGTTATCATAAGAAAGAAAGAAAATAAATAATGTACTACATGATTTTATGACAAATGTATATCATATTCATAATTTTTAGCATTCCTTACGAAGTATTAAGTTTATAGTTTACTTCTTGTGATGTAGGTAATCATGTTAAAGGAAGAAAGAAAAGAGCAGTTGATGAAAGATTTACACGATTAGAATATTGTGTTGGTCAAACTAAAAAGAAAAAAAAGAAAATTATTTTATGTACGGATTGTATTTGTAAAAATGTAAATGGAAACTTTTTAAGAAGAAAGTTTATTAGGATTATTTCATCTATTTTATTTCAAATGATTTTATTATAAAAAGTCTTCTGCTACACTATGATTTTAAACGTATAAGAAAAATGGGGCGTTGCAATAATACTCCGAGACTATATAGTGAAACTACTTTAGTGGGTTATACATTGAATATGTTCAAGGGAAATAATTCCAGGGAGTTTTCAACATATTCAAATGCAATTCGTTGCGACAACTCTGATACTTCGGTGATACCATGGAGGAGATGTGATTTCTTCTCAAGTATGTCTCTCAACTTTAAATATGGCTTAAACTTGATCAGTATTTGTGGCAGCCCACCCTGTGAAGGCTAGGAAAGGCCCAGGTGTGGGTCCAACGCATATTAGTGGGGGTGCATAATCTCACATCGCTTGGGAGAGTAGAAAATGCATGGTTTATAAGTAGGGTTCCCCTCCCTACCTAGGACATGCGTTTTGGGCTAACCTCAAGAACAAAATCATGTGGGTCTCGGCCCAAAGCAGACAATATTGTACTGGGAGCATTGGGGGATGTTACAAATGGTATCAGACTAAAATCCCAACCGAAAGTATGGTCGACGAGGACGTCGGATCCCCAAGGGGGATTGATTGTGGTAGCCCACCCTATGAAGGTCAGGAAATGCCTAGGTGTGGGTCTAGCTCATATCAGTAGGGGTGCACAATCCCACATCGCTTGGGAGAGTAGAAAATGCATGGTTTATAAGTAGGGTTCCCCTCCCTACCTAGTACAACGCGTTTTGTGCTAACCCCAAGATAGAAACTGTGCGGGCATCGGCCAAAAGCATACAATATTGTACTAGGAGCACTGGGGGACATTATAGTATCAATTATTGAGTTGGCCCTGCAAGAACCCTTATGGAAGAGGAGGTCATTTTTTTGTTGGAATTTTGCAGATTTGTATCTTGTATCGGAATTTCTTTGAAGATGGAGTTTGTCAAAGTTAAGTATGCTGGATTCATTTTTGGGTGGGCTGAGAAGCCTACATTAGATCTCTCATGTGGAATTCATGTCAAGATGAAGATTATTAGAATTTGATGTAACTCGAATTATAGTTGGATCAAGTTGAGCTCGTATCTAATATTAGAGTTTTCTATTTACTCTATATATTGATGTTTGAGTCACAAAATTCATTGTACTTTGATTTCTTATTAGTAAATTTCTCCTCTGCCTATAGTTTTTTTTTCTTAAAATAGGTTTTCATATAAATCTTGGTATCCATGTTTGGGCTTTTTTTTTTCTTTTTCCGATTTAACATTTGTATTAGACATCAATTTGGTTAAATAAACTAATGCTCTATGCTAAATAGGTATATCAGTTGAATGGCTCAGCAAGCTGAATCAATTTATCCTTCTCATCATATAATTTTACATAAAATTCTTACCAGGTAAAAAATCATTAACAAATGAAATTTTTTTTACTGTGTTTAAATCAAAGTACATTATAGAATTTATATACATCAAATCATAAAATCTACAAAAATTGAGTTAAATAAATATGAAATAAATAGAGTCTCGAAGTTATAGTCTTGATTAATTTACTATCATTGTAAACCTCTGAGAAAATTTTATGATTTTATTCTATTACTTTGTCACATATCAAGTTTTTCAACTCGATACAAATATAATCTAGCTTACTGAATTCTAACAGATAAAAATCAAAAGTATCAAACCGATATCGGCTCATGTATAAAGTTCAATTACACCCACACCATCTTTATTATTAGTTATTTGTTACAAATTGAACTATAAATTTATGCCACCAAAATAAGTAAAAAAATCATAAAAGAGAACAAGAATCTTAGGTAGATGTACCGAAACATTATGACATTGCCAACAACTCTTTAGACCTTATTATGAGCCTTGTTATCGCTCTCAATCATCAATGTATCTCAACACATTATTAATGAATAATAAAAAAGAAAATTTTGAATATTTTAATTTATTTCCTAATTTGATATAACCTAGATTTTATTTGGTGATAAGACACAATTTGAGAAGCACAAATTTTGTCAAATATGTTTTCTTTTTTCTTATTTTATTTTATCTAGCAAATCACAAAACAAAGTAATCTTCTTTTTTTTCTTATGCAATTAATAAAAGTTCCAAAGATATAGTCTTCATATATCTGTTATAGAAATAATATAGGATTCTCGTAAATAAATCTTGAAACTAGACATGTACCATAGTGAAACTAGCATGTCAACTCTTGCTGCTTTGTTAGATTATTTTAATCATCTATTAAAGTGGTTCATGTTAAAAAGTGACATTGATTAATATTAATGTGTTTAATATAATGATTGTTAAGCTTCAAGGATATTAAGTTAATTGAGTTTTAATTCCCTCTCCTTAACCTTATTAAAGTGTATAAAGTATAGTTGAAGAGGTGTGAATGAAGAGACATGAAAGAAAAGGTATGTATGTATGGAGGGATACCTTTTGTAAGGTTGTCTTCTTCATTAATGAGAAAAGTGATTTTCCCACTCTCTCACTCAAAACAAGAAAAATTACAGCAAACTATACTTGGTTTCTACATCATCCAATAGATAATTAAAGAGAAAGGAATTGAGGAGATAAAAGTTCTGTAACACCCCGATTTTTCTTTCATTTAAAATCACGTGAAATTTAAAACTTTTTCTTTTATAAATACAGCGGAAGACTTTTGTTTCACACAATTCTATTTCAAATTGCAGCGGAAGATTTTTGAACAAAACATTTAAAATTTCAATACATAAACATTTGCAATTTAAAACATTTACTAAAATATTTACAAAACCTTTTAATCGTTTCCTTACAAAACCCTTTTTCCTTAAATCTCCTTAGCCTTGCCAGCCACAAGATCTGCCCGTGCAAATCCTTCATCAACTTCATTTTCTTGTTCTCCTGTTTCTCGTACATACCTACATCACAGGTTAAACAATGAGCCTAATGCTCAACAAGAAATAGGATGAAATGCAATATTCATGCTCATGCAATGCCTTTCAAAAAAGAACATATCTTTTATGTTATACCGAGAGAATGGTACATCTTATGGTCATGTGGCTTAACCGTCACTCCGACGAGGAGATACATCCATTAGGGGTGTCACCACATACTGTCACCAATATCTTTTGTTTCCAAGCGTTGGGAATTTTCGTACAAGAGAAGATGATACATCTTATAGTCCATGTGGCTTAACCGTCACTCTACTCACTACGTGGGAGGAGATATATCCATTAGGGGTGTCACTACCGAAGGACCGTCACCAAATCTCCCGAACCCCTATACACCTTTATTATGCATGTCATACAATATGTCAGCAATTTCATATGCCCTAAGTGTGATGCATGTATGTTATGCCATAGATATTTCACAACAATATATAAAATTTACAAGAGGAAATATAATATTGAAGCCGCAAAATGATACTCCATTCTTAAGCTAAAACAAGGAGAAGTGCACATGCTATTCAACAGAGGCATTTTATATATTAATTTAGCAACTAGCAGTTTGTATGCCATTTAATGGAGAACAATATAGTTAAATTAATAAGGAACAATTCATATAATAACAATGAGCAGTGCACGTTTAATTTTCACAGGGAGAACTTCTTTTTTTCATTATGGAGAGACTTTAATAACCTGAGAGTTTTATACATGCTTTATGCATCTTTATGAACCAACAGTTCTCAATCCATGATATACCACAGCAATATCCAAGTCTCATCCAATTCCTTATTTACAGGAGCTAAAATCACTTAATAATAGATAACTCATCATAAGAACTAACCAAGACAGTATTCAACAGTTCACATGCCACTTTTATCTAATTTCTTCATCATATTATAGTTAACACTTAACACAACATTTCACAACCGAGGGAATATTCCACACCGAGGCAACATTTAACCACCGTGAATGTTTCACAACCATATAACAATTAATAACAACCAAGCATCGAATAAGTCACACTGCATTGTCCAACTTTTCATCTAACCATAATCAATATTAACTAACAACATAATAATAATCCACATCAAGTAGTTTTGTATCTCTTAATAGCAGCATGATAGTAATTATCAGTAAGAAATCAAGGCAGTGATCCACATTTTGCAGCAAACAACTAGAGCAGAAATTAACACCAACAAAATCTCATGATGTAAGGCCTTCACTAGCCAACTACACCCTATTTCTTACCTCACAGAAGTTCTCACCGCACAATTATCCTCCCAACACCAACAGCAGCGCACGCCCTAGTATGCATCACACGTTTTCCTCATAGTGATATGGAACCCAGAATGCACCCTCTTCCTTCTTCGCACACACGCAATCACTTTTCTCTCTTCTCACGCATTCACTGAACGAAAACACAGCGTCCCCATTCCCTCTTTTTCCTTTTCTCTTTTTCTTTCAGAAACGGGAACCCAGAGTGGAAAGAGCGCCACCCTCATTGTTTGCCATTCCTATATAAGCAGAGAAGACGCAATGTTTGATGGACAACCATACACTTCAAAGGAGGAGGTCCAATCCAGGTCAACCATATAGAAAATGTCCAATCGAATCGGGAGAGAAGAAAGAGAATATTGGGAAAAATAATAAAAGAATGGTTGCAGAATTAGTTTTCCTGTTAAAAATAGACTTTTTGATCGAGTAAGCCGACCGAACCCTGGACCACACCATCAACCGAATATCCAATTTCGCCTCTATTTTGTGTTTTCGGTCGGACCTTGCAACCGCATCCCAAACAATGACATGACCGCAAAATCGACGAATTTGATAGATTCAAAACCTCTTGTTTTTCAGTCGCACATCACGTCCGCACCCCCAACCGCTTTGCGTTCGAAAACCACAATTTGTAATCCAAAATGTATTTCAATCGAACTCTCAACCGCAATCTCAACCGGTGCCGCCACCGAAACATCCCAACCTAAAACGCTGCCATATCTTCTCCTTACATTATTTTATTCTTTAAATTTTTAATCCAATTTAATTAATTCTTTCTTTATTTAATCCACCCCTAATTAATTTATTCCAAATAAATTTTTAATCAAATTTCTCAGTTAACTCATTCCACTAATTCCATCAAATAAATCTTCTATAATTATCCAATGATCCAATTACACCCAATTAACTTTACTTAATTCCGTTACGAGAAATCGAGGTATTACAAATCATCAACAAATAATAAAAACTTTTATCATGGATCAAGATTAGTACTCGAAATATTTCTTTATCTGTAATCAGTGCAAACGAAATGGTTGAATCAACAATGGGGACGAAAGAATTATTAGAAAAATTATATCAATTGGTATCAGAGCAAGATTTAAAAACGTATTGATTTACCATGTATGTTGAAAAGTAGAGTTTCGTTTCAAATGAATAGTTTTATGCATGACGAGAATCGATCGATTAATGTTCCGATTGTTTATTCGAAATTATGGAAGTTGTATGCTGATTAAATTTCGGCGATCGGAGAGACCCATCATAGTTCTTGGGTGTCACCAATCGACCGAAGGCTGGACCGAAAACCCATTATGGCCGTCAGGATTGGTCAGTCGACTAGGATGTTTGCGTAAAGCGGTCTACCAAATGACAAATTAAAGATGTTATAAATTAAAGTTTACTCAATTAAATATAGTTATATATAAACTTGTTAGACACCAAAGTAATCTAGTTTGAAAGGATCAATATTCATTTGTGTACTTTTCATTCGTTGAGTAATTTTGTGATGTTATTAAAATGATTTATACCAAGTATGGCTAACGGGCGGGCTAGCGAGGTAGGCCGAGCTACAGTAACCTAGCGAGCTCGGCCCGGGCCTGGTAGGCAGGCCGAGCAGAGCTCAGGCTCGCAAGCCTGGCCCGCGGGCCAGCTCGGGAGCCTGGCGGGCTGGCCGGGCTCGGCCAGTTACTTCGACGGACGTCGGACGGACAACTCCCCTCGGACGGGAGCTCCCCTTGGCTCCCAGCCTCTTCTTCGTCCAGAACAGAGCTCGCTGACTGGACGGACAGGTCATCTCCCGAAGGCAAACTCCCGAAGGTGAACTCCTGAAGCTCCGTGAAGCCAACAGGACAGAGCTCGCCGAGCTCTGCATTCCCGTCGCCGGCAGGACAACTCATCTCCCGTCCAGGACAGAGCTCGCGTGAAGGCGAACTCCCTAAGCTCCGTCTCGCATCGTCGCGAACTCCCAAAGCTCTATCTCGCATCGTCGCCTCCGTTCCGAGCCCCATCGCCGGAACATATAGCCTCAAATCAAAGGCAGCCTTGCCTCGGTCTCTCGTTTGAGACTCAGTCTCTGAGGCTAAGACTTGAGAGAGTCTGAGCCTCAGATCTGAGGACTCGTATTTCGTGGAGGTGATCACACCAATTGCACACTATTGTTGAGTAATTGGTGTGCGGTATCATTTTATTTATTAATTGTTTCACAGTGCTCAATTTTTATAATTATGGATCCACGTGATTTTTTGTTTGACACTTTTATTGACACTAATGATGATATTGAGAAAATAAGGGGAGATAATCCTGCAATTTCAATTAGTCAATCATCTACATATGCATCCACATCGTCACCTAGAAAAAAAGAAATAAAACGTCAAATGTATGAAATCATTTTGAAATGAAAGATGTTAGAATAGGTGGAAAAATAGAAAGTAGAGCACAATGCAAATATTGTATTAAACATTATGCATATGAATCCGGTAGTTCTACTAGCACAATTGGTAGACATTATACGAAATGTCACTTAAACGAGCAAGTGAGAGACCCTACACAATTACTCATAAATGCTAGTGGCAGTCACAATTTTATGTATTCACATGATAAAATGAGAGAATGAGTAGCAAAATATATATTACAATCTGAGGCACCTTTATCTATGTTTGATAGCGAGTTATTTGAAAATTTTGTGAAAGAGTATATTAATCCTAGTTTTAGACGAGTCCCTAGAAGTACGACGCGAAGTGATATTATTAAAATGTATAATAATATGAAAAATGAATTAATTGCATTTTTTTCAAATGCTCCGTCTATGTCTATTTGTATTACTTCTGATTTATGGAGTGCACCTAATGCTTTAGGATATATTGTCGTAACTTCTCATTTTATTGATGACTCTTGGCAATTAAATAAAAGAATATTAGAATTTTGTAGTTGTGAATATCCACATAGTGACGTTACCATTTATAGATATATTGTTAGAATTTTGCAAGAATATGCTATTAGAGATAGAATTTTTAGTATTACGTTAGATAATGCTTCTGCTGATGATGTTGCAATTCTTGAATTTAAAAAGTTATTTCAATTAGATACGGCTCATAATACTCTTTTTCATATGAGATGTATTTGTCATATTTTAAATTTAGTTGTTCGAGATGGCATGTCATTTATTTCGTACCATATTGAATCTATTCGATCTGCAATTTCTTATATTACTTCATCTAATACGCAACAGCAAGAATATAAAAAATATTGTAAAGCTGCTCAACTCAAACCAAGAAAATTAAAAACCGATGTAGATACAAGGTGGAATTCGACTTATTTAATGTTAGAAAATGCTAAGCCATATTGGTTAGTTATTTGTGCTTTTATTAGTGAAAAAACAAAATGTATTACTCTTGATCATAGTAGTTACGATATTGCTAATTTATTTCTTGATTTTTTAAAACCATTTTTTGAAGCTACAAATGAATGTTCGGGAATTTATTAACCCACTACTTATCTTATTCTTCCAATTTTTATAAAATTAACGGGTACTTTTAAAAAATTTAGACAAAGAAACAAATTTTGTGTATTAATTGAAAAAATGGAAAGAAAATTTAAAAAATATTGGCTTAACATACCTAATATTTTTTGTTTTGCATGCATAATGCATCCTAGATTTAAATTAAATGGAGTGTGTATAATGGTTGATAAAATTTCTTCTAATTTAGGTACTTCTTCTTCAATTAATGGTGCTCAATTAAAAAATGAAATTCATAATTTATTTTCTTCTTACGAATTTAAATATTCTAATGTTACTTGTTCAATTCCTTCTTCACATATGCATGCTAGTTCTAGTAGTGGTGCTTATGGTGGAGATCCACAAGATTTTATGGATGATATATTTAATCAAATAGATAGCAATGTTCATTCTTATACTTCACAAAGAAATGAACTCAATATTTATCTTAACACCTACCATCACATTTCTTGCACCGAGGATTTTGATATTTTGGCTTGGTGGAGAGTCAGCTCTATTTCATTTCCTATTCTTTCTAGAATGGCACGTGATCTACTAACACCTCCGGTCTCTACAGTAGCATCGAAGTCTGCTTTTAGTGCAGGTGGACGTGTGTACGATGATAAACGAGGAAGACTTGCTCCAGAAATCATTGAGGCACTCATTTGCATGAAGGATTGGAACGACACTGTGACGAGAGATCAACAACGAGAGGATGACATAGTTGAAGAATTCAAAAATTTGGATGTCGAAGACTAAATTTTCATTTAAATTTGAAATTGTAATTTTCATTTTCATATATTTTCTTTATCTTGTAAGTTGTGTTTTGAAATTGTAATTTAAATTTGAAATTGTAATTTTCATTTTCATTTTGAAATGGTAATAAAAATATTTATTCAATTCAATAAAAATATTTATTCAATTAAATTATTAATTATAGTATTTTTACATTATAATAATAAATTTTTATTATAGTTTTAAATTGTATAATATTGAAAATAATTTATAATATATTTATATAAGATATTATTATTTATGTATATTTGGCTAGTTAGGCTAGGCTCGTTAAGGCTCGTTAAGGCTCGTTAGGCTCGGTCGGCTCGTTAGGCTCGGCAGGCTCGTTAGGCTCGACAGGCTTGTTAGGCTCGGCTCGTTAAGCTCGGCAGGCTCGACGAGCCAGACTTTTTCAGGCTCGGCCGGCTCGACTTAGCTCGTTAGTCACCTCTAATTTATACTATTCGTTTGAAATTATTGATTATAAAACTATAAGGTCACCCAAAGGTGGACCAATGTTTATAATTAATAATATTAAAGCGACATGTTTACATATTTGATTGATGTGGTTAAATATCCAAAGATATTGAGCATGTTGAATTGAATATGTTTATGAGTCTATTAAGATTTATGTTTAAATAGCATCACTGATTGGTAAATATTATTTCAAGGTGAACTTAAAGAAGTAAATTTTGTTTGTCTGAACCATGTTATGTTATTTAAAGCATTAATGTATGAGCATGTATGATATTTTGCAGATTCTATTAATTTGTTCACCTCTGGCAATGCCTTACTTAATTTTAATTGCTTGAACTATGCTGATTGGTCTGAACAAATCTAGTTTCAAGTGGGTGTAATGGATTTGGACCTAGCATTAGTTTGTGAAAGACTAACATCTATTAATGAGACTAGTACGGAAGCTGATAAGTCATACAGTGAGACTTGGGAGCGGTCTAATAGGATGTGTTTGAGCTTGATGAGGATGATGATGGCTGAAAATGCTAAGCGATCGATGCCAAAGACAAACGATGCTCATGACTTCATGTTGACAATTAAAGAATACTTTCAATCGGACATTATAGATAAGTCCATTGTGGGGAGCTTGATGAGTGAGTTGACGACCAAGAAATTTAATTGGTTGCAACCCATTCATGATCATGTAACTTGCATGGCCAATTTGGCAGCGAAGCTGAAATCGATGGGTATGGATGTAAGTGAATCATTCTTGGTTCAATTTATCATCAACTCTTTTCCTCTTGAATTTGGCCAGTTCCAGGTGAATTATAACACCATTAAAGAAAATGAAACTTTCAAGAAATAAAGGTCATGTTAATTCAAGAAGATGGGGGGTTGAAGAAAATGAGAGACTATACTGTTCATCTGACATTTCAAAATGAAGTCAATAATAGCAAAAGAAAACCAAGTAAGAAGAACCAAAAGAAGGAAAAATGTCCATTAAATGTTAAGGAAGGGAAAATCTTAAAAGAGCTTAAATGCTACTTCTGTAACAAAGTTGGGCACATCAAGAAAAATTGTCCAAAAAGGAAAGCTTGGTTTGAAATGAAAGGTACACCATTTGTTTCAGTATGTTTTGAATCAAATCTTATAGAACCACCTAATAATACTTGTGGTTGGATTCTGGATCTACTACTCATGTGTCACATGTTACGCAAGGATTTCTTTCGATTAAGCCCATAAATAGAACTGAAAAGTTCTTGTATATGAGGAACAGAATGAAGGCACGAACAGAAGAAATTGGGACTTATAGATTGATCCTAGATACTAGTTGTCATCCGGATCTAGAAAAGTGTCTTTATGTTTCTAAATGTGCTAGAAATTTGGTTTCTGTTGCAAGGTTGGACGATATCGGTTTTAGTGTTAAGATTGGTAATGGTGTGTTTTCGTTGTACAAACAAAAATACTATTATGGTTGTATTATTTTGATGAATTGTTTGTATGGCTTCAATCTTGATATTAATTTTATTAAATCTTTGTTTTATGTTGATCATGTTGTTGGAATTAAACGTAGTGCAACGAATGAGAGTTCTACTTTCTTGTGGTATCAACATTTAGGTCATATATCTAAAGAAAGAATGTTGAGGTTAATGAAAGGTGAAATTTTACCTTAATTAGATTTTACTGACTGGGACGGGGGTATAAATTGCATTAAAGAAAAGCAAACTAAACACACATCAAAGTATCCCGCCACAAAAAATAGTGAGCTCTTAGAATTGATACACATTGACATATGTGGTCCATTCGACACTCCTTCATGGAGTGGTGAAAAATATTGTATCACTTTTATCAATGACTTCTCACGGTATTGTTATTTATATCTATTGCATGAAAAGTCTCAAGCGATGAACGTTATAGAAGTTTTCATCAATGAGGTGGAAAGACAGTTAGATAGAAAAGTAAAGGTGGTGAGGTCTGATAGAGGTGGTGGATATTACGACATATTCGATGAAAAAAGACAAAATAAAGGTCCATTTGCAAGGTTTCTCGAAAGTCGAGGCATTTGTGCACAGTATACAATGCCAGAAACATCATAACAAAATGGTGTAGCTGAAAGGCAGAACCGTACTCTCATTAAAATGGTTAGAAGTATGATGAATTATAGCAATGTACCTTTATCGTTGTGGATGCGTGATTTAAAGATAGTTGCGTATCTGTTGAATAGAGTTCCTAGTAAGGCAGTTCCTAAGACACCTTATCAATTGTGGACGAGAAAGAAACCTAGTTTGAGACACCTTCATGTTTGGGTTGCCTGGCAGAAGTAAGGATTTATAATCCACATGAAAGAAGCTCGATGAAAGAACCATCAGTGACTACTTCATCAGCTATCCGGAAAAGTTAAAAGGGTGTATATTCTATTGTCTAAATCATAGTACAAGAATAGTATAGTCTGAAAATCCTTGATTCATTTAAAATGAAGAGCTCAGTGGGAGTGATGGATCATGGAAAGTGAATATTCAAGAGAATTGGGTGGAGGAAACAACACATAGAATTTCTCATCAAGTTGTTGTTCCTCTTGTTGTGTTACAGTCTCACAACATGTCGGAACGACATATGAATATTCAAACCACTCAAGATGAACATGTCAATGATGACCTAATTAATGATGTTCAAGTCATAAGTGAACAATCAAAAGAACCAAAATTGTGAAAGTCTGTAAGGCAGAAAAGACCAACAATTTCTAATAATTATGTGATCTATTCACTTGAAGAAGAATGTGATTTAAGTAATGATAAGAATCCAGACTCATTCAAACAAACTATGGAATGTTCTAATTCCATAAAGTTGTTGAATGCTATGAAATAAGAGTTGAAATCGATGGATGACAATAAAATTTGGGAACTTGTAAAGTTACCTGAAGGTTTTAAACGAGTCGGGTGTAAGTGGGTTTTCAAAACCAAACGTGACTTGAAAGGTATAAGGCCAAACTTGTCACCAAAGGATATACTCAGAAAGATGGCATTGACTATAAAGAAAAATTCTCTCTAGTTTCAAATAATGACTCTTTAAGAATAGTTATGACTTTGGTTGCTCATTATGATTTAGAGTTTCACCAAATGGACATAAAAACTGTCTTTCTTAATGGTGACTTAGAGAAAGAAGTGTATATAGATAAACCAGAATGATTTTCATTTCCTGGAAATGAAAAGTTAGTGTGTAAATTGAAGAAGTCAATATATGGATTAAATCAATCTTCTAGACAATGATATATTAAGTTTAACAATACCATTACGTCATACAGTTTTGTAGAGAACACCGCTGACTAGTGTATCTATATGAAGGTCAGTGGGAATAAGTTTATTATCCTGGTTCTATATGTTGACGATATTCTTCTTGTTGCCAATAATAAAGGAATATTACATGACATGAAAGTTTTTCTCTATAAGAATTTTGAAATGAAAGATATGAGCGAGACATCCTATGTGATAGGAATAGAAATATTTCATGATAGATAACAAGGTTTACTAGGATTGTCTCATAAAGGCTATATCGATAAAATTCTAGAGAGATTTAGAATGGATAAGTCTTTCGCTAGTGTAGTTCCAATTCAGAAAGGAGACAAATTTAGTGAAATGCAATCTCCCAAAAATGATTTGGAACATAAGGCAATAGAATCTATTCCATATGCATGAACTGTATGAAGCTTAATATATGCTTAGACATGTACTTGGCTATACATCAGTTTTGCAGTAGCAATGTTGGGTCGATATCAAAGTAACCCAGGAATTGATCACTGGAAAGCTGCAAAGAAAGTTCTTAGATACTTGTAAGGAACAAAAGACTGCATGCTCATGTACAAAAAATCAAGTCATCTTGAAGTAGTGGGATATTCGGATTCATATTATGCCGGATGTGTAGACTTGAGGAAATCTGCATTCGGTTATGTGTTCCTATTAGCCGGAGGAGTAGTATCATGGAAAAGTGGAAAACAATCTTCGATTGCTACTTCCACTATGGAGGCAGAATTTATGGCATGTTTTTAAGCCACTATTCAAGCATTGTGATTGCGGAACTTTTTTTTGGGTCTAGGTATGGTCGACAGTATAGACAGACTGCTAAGACTTATTGTGATAATTCTGCAACTATATTCTTCTCGAAGAATGACAAGTACTCGAAAGGTACAAAACATATGGATTTAAAGTACTTGTCAGTTAAAGAAGAAATACAAAAACAAAGGTGTGCATTGAGCACATAAGTATAGGTTTAATAATAGCGGATCCATTAACCAAAGGATTGTCACCCAAAGCCTTTATAGAACATGTTGAAAGGATGAGTTTGGATGACAAGTCCTCATTAATGCGATTGTAAGTGTATAACTTGTATCTTATGACACTTATGAATACATTAAAGACATGTTTTTTGTATATTTGTTTATTATTCATATAATGGTGTATACAATTATTGTTGTTTATGAATAATATGTGAAACCTTAAGAAATTTAAAGTTGAAAGGTATATAGTGTTCCTCAAATAAAGAAGTGATTAACTGAGTTAGTCTGTGATACATGGAAATAATCATGTCGTTAAAGACTTGTGTCTGCCATGATCAGATTTTACAATTCATTACAAAAAAAGAATTTGATAAATTCACATTATGGTCCACTATTGTATTTGGTTGTAATGGATTGAAATCGATTTTGTATGGTTTTCGGTCGACCGATTATGTTCCGATCACACGATTGAACTCTCTGTAATTTGCAAATTAAGGAGTCGGTCGACGAATCAATGTTCTGGTCGTTCGCTTGAACTTTATGTAATTCCGATAAATCAAGAATAAAAGTTTTACAATGTAAGTACAAGAATAAAAGTTCATAACATAGTTCAAGTGGTAGATTATTTTAATTATCTATTAAAATGGTCCATGTTAATTAAAGTGACATTGACTAATATTAATGTGCTTAATGTGATGATTGTTAAGCTTCAAGGATATTAAGTTAATTGTGTTTTAATTTTCTCTCTTTAACCTTATTAAAGTGTATAAAGTATAATTAAAGATGTGTGAATGAAGAGACATGAATGAAATGGTATGTATAGAGGGATATCTTTTGTAAGGTTGTCTTTTTCATTAATGAAAAAAATGATTTTCCCACCCTCTCACTCAAAACAAGAAAAATTAAAGCAAACTATACTTGGTTTCTACATTATCCGATAGACAATTAAAGAGAAAGGAATTAAAGCGATAAAAGTTCGATATCATCAACAAATAATAAAAGCTTTTATCACGGATCAAGTTAGTACTTGAAATATTTTTTTATTCGCAACCAGTGCAAACGAAATAGTTGAATCAACAACGTTAAATATGAGACGAAAAGATTGTTAGAAAAATTCTATCATACTCTACTCAATTAGTCGATGAAGCTTTTATGATATTAAGTCTCTCGAAATCTCTTATGCTAAATTAAGTACAATATTTCTGTGTACTCATTTTATATATTAAGTATAGTTATTACAAAGGGTTTATTCAATTTTTAAAACTGAAATGACTAGAGATATAAGTTTCAACTGGAGAAACGACAAATTAGATACGACACAAAGCTAACACTAATATTATGGGATAAAACAAAAACCACAATGGTTGATAATCAAAATCTATAATGCATTTCTTTAAAAATTTAGCTAACAACTCAAAAAATAAATCATAAAACGTACAATTATCAAATAAGATAAGTATTACTTTTGGCTCGAGATGGCAAAGAATTAGTCATCATATTTCATACTTATTTTACTGTGCTTCATTTACGCTATTCATTTCCTCAATGATTGGATTAACCAAAGTTTAAATCATTCATTATTAATTCTTCAACATGCTTACTCTTTTAATCACAATAATTTATTCTTATAAAATTATCAAAATAGTAAAATAAAAGTAACAAAATTCAAATACGGGGAGGATACATTTAGTTTTTCGTAAATTTTTTAAAAGAAATAATAATTGTACATCTCATATTATAACACATTGCTACTTAAATTTGATGTGATTAATATTGATAAGTTATAGGAAAATTAACAAAACAATCACTGAACTATAAAATTAATGACAAGTCAATTACTAAATAATTTTCGCTAACAAATAAAATACTCAACTATGGAAAACGAACAACGCAAACATCGTCATTAACGGAAACGACTCAACCATATCGTCTCAGAGAACTCACCGTGGAAAAAAACTAATACCCATATTAAAACTGTAAGAACTTATGATTTCAGAGACTTTCAGTGGAAAATAGCTAATACTTATGAACAATGGATTTGAGAAAATACTGTATAAGTTGATTTTAATTTTTTTGAATTTTATGATTTAGAAGATTTTGTAAAAGAATATATAATGTTTTAGATGTCAGATGATTTAAAATTGTTTTACTGTCCATGGGAGAATCACAATTTATCTGTGTTTTTTCACAAAGAAGACAATGAATTTGTTTTTATCTGCAAAGGAAAGATGTAGAAAAAAGTCATCTTTCCTCTGAGGAAAGTAATATTTTTTTATTCTTATTTCAAGAACTCAATTTCTAAAATAGAAAGACAACGTTCCGCAGCGGAAAGACAATGTTTTTTTAACGAAAAACATAATCGCGATGTTTGCTCTGTTCTTTTCCCATAATTGAGTGTCTTATTTATTAGTGAAAATTATTTAGTGGTGAATCTATCATTGATATCATAGTTCAATAGTTATTTTTGTTAATTTCTCAAGTTATATTGATCTTTTAACTAATTAAGTGCATCCACAATATAGAACTAATCTTATCATACATGGCATCGTTGATGCAACATTTTAAAAAATACCCTTAAATATCCTTTACAATTCTTTTAAGTTTATTATATATATTTTTCCCTGTATATTTTTAAAATGTCATATATAAATACCTAAGTAATTTTAATTGTCTAAATTTATAATTGGAAAATTAATAAAACAACTACTGAAATATGAGGTCAATGATAATTAAACCATTAAACAATTTTTGCTAATAAATAAAATAATCAATTATGAAAAATGAACGACACAAACATCATCGTTAATCTATTGAAATAAATGTTAAAAATGATAAGACTTTCCAAAATGGAAGATTTCCTATTAACTTGTTCAAAATCTATTTTGATATCAAAATGGAAGATTTCTTGTTAACTGTTTGTTGAAAAATCAATGTACTTCAAGCTAAACATGTTTCCGATTGAGTAAGAAAATTCACCAAAAAATTGATTTTAGAAACGTTAACCTGTTTGAAATCGATTTTGATATCAAAATAGAAGATTTTCAATTAATTGTTTATTGATAAATCAATGCACTTCAAGCTAAACGTGTTTCCATTCCATTGAAGAAACTCACTAGAAAATTAATTTTAGAAACTTTCACTTGTTCGAAATCGATTTTGGTATCAAAATTAAAGATTTTCAGTTAATTGTTTGTTGAAAAATCAATGTATTCCAAGATAGACATGTTTCCGATCCACTGATGAAACTCGCTAGAAAATTCATTGTCTGCTATACTGAAGAACGACAAATAATTCAACAAATGGAGCGGAAAAAGTATTTTCATAGCGGAAGAGCTTATTTCCGTTGTGGAAAGAACACATTCCGTTGCGAAAAGAAAATTTTTCGCTACAAAAACTAGCATTCCACTGTGGAAAGTAAGTCTTTAACCTTTTTGCTGCGGAAAAAAAATTAAAATTTTTAACGGAAACGTAACATCGATGTTTGCTCTGTTTATTTTCCATAGTTGAGTGTTTTATTTGTTAGCAAAAACTGTTCAGTGGTTGACTTGTCATTGATCCCATAGTTTAGTATTTGTTATGTTAATCTTCTTTTAGGGAAATTAATCAAACAAACCATATAGTTTGACCTCAACAACAAGGCAAATCTTAAAGAATTTTCGCATATAACCAAAACCTCAAACTATGGGAAAAGAATAACGCAAACTTTCATGTCACGTTTTCCGCTTAGAAAACGCTATGGACATCACATAGACCTCCAACGGACGTCCAAGGATCAACCATAGATTTTCTAATATAACTCAGAAAATCTGGATCATAGCGTATTGCTTTCGAGAGTCCAGCAGTTTAGCTTAGGGACGTCCAAGAATCAACCATAGATTTTTTGTGTTTTTTTTTATATTACTAAATATTATCTGTCAGATACGCTACTACCACAAACGAAATTAGGGTAGGACTTGAAACGTAGTTTCAATTGCAAAATAAGATTCATAAAAAAACTCGAACGATCTTTCTTGTAGCAATTTCTCTTACAGTTTACAATTTAAGCTTAGCGGTGTCCATCATAAGCTGAGGGACGTCCGTCTTAAGCGAGGAACGTTCGTACTTAGCTGAGGGACGTCCGTTTTAAATTGAGGTTGACGTCGTCTTTAAATAATCTATTCTCAACATCCATCGTAAGCTGAAGGACATCCGTTTTAAGCTGAGGGACGCTCGTTGTGGCTTAGGGACGTCCTTTTTGGGCTTAGGGACGTTTGTCATAAGTTGATGGATGTTCGTTTTAAGCGAGGGATGTTTGTTTTAAGCTGGGGATAATGTCGTCTTTCAATAATTCATCCTGAACGTCCATTCTCAATGATGGACGTCCCCCAGCTCTAAAGGACGTCTAATTCGTTCATCTAACGACCAACAACCTTTATCTACGACTCTGCTCCCATTTAAAATAGCGTGTGCCTTGCTCATGACCCCCTTCAACATAATGTCCGCTAGCACCTTTGGTCCATCCTGGCCGTCCATCCTCATTGAGGGACGTCAGTCCCTTCATCTAACAGCCATGAAGCTTCGTCCACCAATGATTTCCCGTCACGACGTCTCTCTTTTAGTCAGATACTCTCTCGACAACAAAAAGGAAGAACGACCATTCGAAATGGACATTCATACTGCTTTTGAGAAAATATGGATTAGCTTTGGACGTCCCTCGTGGTCGAAAGACGTCTAT
Organism: Begonia loranthoides; assembly: GCA_022433065.1. Classification (NCBI taxonomy): domain Eukaryota; kingdom Viridiplantae; phylum Streptophyta; class Magnoliopsida; order Cucurbitales; family Begoniaceae; genus Begonia; species Begonia loranthoides. The sequence continues at coordinate 8,689,575 of CM039471.1, forward strand.
TATTAATCTTTAGACGTTGCTGTTGGACGGACCTTGACATTAACGTGGCTGCAGCATTTGTCTCTGCTTTTTTTGACGGAAAACATGATGAAAATGTTTGCTTCGTTTATTTTCCATAGTTCGAGGTTTTATTTATCTGCAAAAATTCTTCAAAATTTACCTTGTTGCGGAAGCCAAACTATAGGGTTTATTTTATTAATTTTCCTTTCTTTTATAATTTATACAAAAAAAAATTAAAATTAAATTAAAAAGATAAGGTTGAATATCATTATACCCTTTTTATCTTCGGATTAAATCAATATTAATTACGAGTCATATTCATAATTAGTTCTTTAACAACAACCTTAGTGGGCTCACACGTTGTATTAATCTATTCATATACCATTAATTAATAATTTGGATTTGTAATTTCCAAATAAATTAATACTCTTCTTTCCACGCTTGGAAAGCGCGTGGAGTAGGGTGTGTATATTGTCCCGCTAAAAATGCCGCCAATTACAGGAATCCGTTAGCAGATCAACGGTTTCCCTACAACCACTCATCTCTGGACACTTGGTCACTAGGCTTAGGTGGCGACTTTACCGATTATCCCCAACTGTCAAATCCACGTCATGGTAATTGAAGTGAGGTAAAAAGTATTAGGAAAATCAAAGAATTCCGTTGCGTATTGAGGTGGCAGCCAATGATTGGTAAAGGTTGCTATTCAAGATAGTCACGGCTATACTTGATTCTTTGAAGCTGACTATTTATATAAGAAATTCCATGCAATTAGGAGCCAAATTACCCTAAAAATGACCTACATTTTTAAGGTCATATGCCCTACAAAACTCTCTTCTTTTGATCCCTAACCAATGCCATGAGCCCCACACAATTTCAAGCAAAGAAGGAAGGTACGTGCCCTCCTCCATTGAAGATCAACAAGGCCTCCCATTTCATAAAGAAATCACCTGCCTCCTCCTCGTTTTCCCCCTCATCCCCATCTTCCACCTCCACCTCCTCGATTGTCAATGGCGTCTCCAATGCCACCAAACCTTCGCAACGTCAGCCAGTGATCATATACACGCATTCTCCTAAGGTCATCCATACGAACCCTCGTGATTTCATGGCACTAGTTCAGAAATTGACTGGTCAGTCCCACTCTGATGATGATAATCTGGTTCTACCTTCGATATCAGAGCATGTGATCCAAAGAGAGGAGAAGAGGGCAATGATCAATGGAGGTGGAGGTGGAGGTGACGACAACGAATTGTCTTCATGCGCGACAAAGGAGAATTGGTATTGTTTGGGAAATAATGCTTATGTGGATTCTTGCATGGTGCAGCAAATGCTGGAGCCGCCGATTGATTACATGAACAACTTTTCGGTTTTTCCGTCAAATTTGACAAACTTTTTGTGCTCAAATCAGGCGTATTACAATTATTCGGATTCGATGTTGTTAAGCTCTTTCAATACGATAAATTCTTCCACCTTTGATGGGCTCAACATGAACCAATTGCACTAGTGATACATAACATTTGATTTTTTTTTTCTAGGAAAGTCATTAATTTTCTTCTTTTTAATGTTTGCATTAATTTTTCTTTCGTGTCAATAAGTATAGAAGTAGAGTTCATGTCTTACAAATTCGTTTGTCATTATTGTATGTTTCATACCATACAAATAAATGGAAATGGAAGGAATTCTTCTGTACATAATTTCATATTTCTTAAATTTCAGTCCATGATTTGTGAAAGCAATAACTAATATTCAAATTATAAGTCACATCTTATTTCAATTATAAGAGTTTTTCAGTCCTCGGTTACCAGAGTAAACCAGGCCCAATGAAAATAAACTAGGACCAGACTGTTTTGGTCTGGCCCAAAACCCAACCCATCCAAAATGGGTCTTGAACAGGGCCGAAGGGGGGAGTACTGTGTGTTATATTACCCCTACAAGTAGTACAAACACTAGTAGTCCGATGCAATGTTTTTAACGATTATCAAATTGAGCTCAACAATACAATATGATCGAGTCGATTTCATCATGCCATTGATTGTCGGTGACTCGTTGCAGCTCATCGTGGAGCTTTTACCAACACCCAATTGTAATCCAAAGCATTTCATCCAAAAAAAGGGAACATAAATCATTATAAATCTCCAGCAAAATGAACTAAAATAAGCAGAAAGAATGTTAAAAGATATGAATTCATGCATATCACCAAAACAATACTCTATTTTTTTTGGGGGGTGGTTTAGTTTGACAGGTGTAATTCTCTTTGGTTTATGACAAGCCAACAACTAGAAAAGCTTCTGATGGGGGAAGGGTCTTTGAACTTACCCTAAATTTTTGAAAGTCTCTTGTCTTTTCTCTTGATTTCACCTACAAAATTGGTGACCCTAAGAAAATGAGCAGATAGAAGAGGAGATGGGGGACAGCCATGGAGTCCTTGAACCTCTCCTTGTTCATGCACAATTGGGAGACCCCAACAAAGGAAATGGGTCTAAAAAAGGGGTCAAAGAAAGAATTTTTAGGTGTTAAAAAGCTACTTAAGATCACAAGCTCTCTCTCTTGTCAATAAATTTCATAAAATTTGGGATGACCCATCGTCCTTTCGGCTGCCTCTTAACCCATGTCAAGCTGTCCTCTCTCTCTCCCCCCCAACTCCATGGGTGCAAATACAATGCATCTCACCAGCTTTCAAAGAAAAATCTAAAAGGGTCTGGTTTTAGTTTATGCCCTCTCCCACCAATCATGTTCTTCATGAATTGGCAACATCAATGAGATTTTATGTGCGTTTCTAAACCTGGGTCCCTTTTTATTTGCTTTGAAACACAAATAAAACTTTTTTTATTTAAAAAAAAAAAAAGAAATGTTACGTTTCAAAAGGCAAATCATTAGTTATATTGAAATAAATATAATATAATATACCAGTCATATACATGTGGGGAGCACATATTATTATTATGTATAATTTGATCCGATAAGTCAGTTGTCGTGACAAAAATTCGTTCCTACTTTGTGGTTTTTAGTTTATAGGGTCACACAAGTATTAATGTCTTCGGTTGAAGGGGCCATCCCACTATTTTTCAATCGAAAAAAATCATTAGATTCTCTCAATCTGATAAGTTTTTAGCTTTTATTTTCTTAAATTAATTTACAATTTAGTTTACTAATTATGCACTACAGCCACTTACAAACTAAACTGTACATATCTATTTTGATTTCATTTTGACTGCAAATCTAAATGGGCGGACCCAAACGGACCTGACCTAAAGGAAAAGTCTGTTTGTTGGAAGTCTTGAAAGTCTGTCTGACAGTTGAGATGACCGGATTTATGTATAACTAGTAAGATTCATGCGAAGTTGAAATGATTTTTTGAAGAATGGATGTCCCTTGTAATGAAATTTAGATGGCTATTAAGACGGGAAGGAGGAACGGATGTCTTGTTGTGAAGTGGCGGACGTCCCTTTCACAGAGAATTAGACGGACGCTTGAGAATCGGTAAAACAGACATCCTTTTCTAGAGGGACGGACGTCCCTTATGGTGCATTGTATATAACGTTAATTCTGTTATGTTGGGAATGTGGTTGAAGAATCATAAAGGCAAAAAGGTTTTCAAGTGAGAGTAGGTTTTCTTTGTAAAGTCTTGAAGATTATTTTTGCTATGTTCTTGCTATAAATTTTTTGGTTCTTGTAATCTTGGAATGATAATAAAAATAATCGGTGATTATCTCCGTGGATGTAGGACTGTATTTGTTCGAACCACGTAAATCTGTGTTTTCTTTTTTCTTTATATTCTGTACATTTTCAATCGTATTGTTTCACCATAACAATTGGTGCGGTGAGCATGGAGCAAAGATGTGGTTGCTATTCTTTCAACTAGCAGTCTGGTTTTCAAGATTTGCGATGGCTAAGTTTGAAGTGGAGAAATTTACAGGGAACAATGACTTCAGTTTTTGGCGTATCAAAATGAAAGCTTTGCTGGTTCATCAAGGTATGGCTCAGGCAATTGATAAAGAAGCCATGTTGAAGATGCAAGAAACTGATAAACAAAAGCTGAAGATATTGAGACGAAGGCTCACAGTGCGATACTGTTGAGTCTTGGTGATGAAGTGTTGTGGGAAATCACTGAAGAAAGAGATGCATTATTTGTATCGAAGAAAGAGATGCATTATTTGTATCGAAGAAACTTGAAGCATTGTATATGAAACAGTCGTTAGCAAAACGACTATATTTCAAAAAGAAATTGTATGCATTGCTGATGGAAGCGTAAACATCTGGACGACTTCAATAAGATAATTCTGGATTTAAACATCATAGGCGTTAGAATAGATGAAGATGATCAAGCCATCATTCTGTTAAGTTCTTTACCTAATATCCGGGACCACTTTGTAGATACCATGTTATATGGAAAACAGACCCTGACAATGTCTGAGGTGAAAGCTGCTATAAATTCAAAAGAATTACAAAAGCATACTGAATCAAAAGAGAACTCCTATGGTGAAGGATGGATTATACATGGAAGATCTCAAACAAGGGATCAAAATAACCCCAACAACAGATCACGATGAAAGTCAAAGTCTGGAAAAATATGTTTTTTCTGTCACAAAGAGGGTCATTTCAAGAAAGGTTGCTATGAGAGGAAGAGGAAAATGAATGAAAGGAAAATTGAAAAGGAAGATGCTTCAGTAGCTGCAGATGGGTATGAATCATCTGAAGTCCTGGTTGGCTCTATTGCTGATTCCAGAGCCCTTTGGGTCTTAGACTTTGAGTGTTAATTTCATATGACACCTAGGAAAGAATGGCTCCACAATTTCAGTGGAGGTTCTGGCGGCCAAGTATTACTCGACAATAATCAATCCTGCAAAATTGAAGGTTCAGGTAGCATTTAGATTATGATGTTTGATGGATGTATAAAGACAATTCAAAAGGTCAGATATGTTTCTAATCTCAAAAGAAATTTATCGTCGATTGAGATGCTGGATAATTCTGAATGCTTGATAAAAATGGAGAAAGGAATTCTGAGGGTTAGCAAAGGAACTCTCACTATGATGAGAGGAAGTCTGCAGAATGATTTATACATTCTACAAGGAAAGACAATCACAGGTGAATCATCAAATGTGATTCAAGCTAAAAAAAATGACCCTTAGCTGTGGCACTTACGGTTGAGGCATATCAGTAAACGGAGTCTAGTTGAATTACACAAACAGAATCTCTTAAGTGGGCAGATCATCTCAACTCTAAAGTTTTTGTGAGAACTGTGTTCTTGGTAAAAGTACAAGGGTCATGTTCAACAGCAGCTCTTATAGATCACATGAAATTCTCGATTATGTACACTCAGATGTTTGGGGACCTGAAAAATGTGCATCAAAAGGAGGAGCACACTACTTCATGACAATTATTGATGATTTCTCACAAAGGCTATGGGTCTACTGCCTAAAAACAAAAGACCAAGTTTTTGAAACTTTTGTAGCCTGGAAAACTCTGGTTGAGAATCAGACAGAGAGAGGTAAAAATATTATGAACAGATAATGGTATGGAGTATTGCTCAAGAAGGTTTGATGAATATTGTAGACAAATTGGCATACAGAGGCATCACACTTAGCCATACTCCTCAGCAGAATGGATTGGTTGAACGTATGAATCGTAGATTTTTGAAAGAGTGAGGTGCATGCTGCTCACTGCTGGTGTACCACGTTCATTTTGGGGCAAAAGCTGTAAAGACAACTTCATATCTTATAAATTTGTGCTCATCCTCAGCATTGAATTTTAAAACCCAATTTGAAGTTTGGAATAACTATTCACCTAAGTATGAACATCTGAAGGTATTCGGTTGTACTGCTTATGCTCACACTAAGCTAGGGGTGTGCAGAACCGAACCGGTACCGAAGAACCGGACTGGAACCGGCGGTTTCGGTATCGGTTCGGTCCAGATATAGCTAGTACCGGACTGAAGTCAGTCCTATTTTCACAGGACTGATTTAACCGGTCCGATCCTTGGTCCTCGGTACCTTAGAACCGGTATCGAGTAGAACCGTAATTTGTAATGTAAATTACAATTACATTTGTCATTTACATTAACATTACTTTAGATTTCAATTTAGGGCAAGTTTCCCCTTTCTCTCGGCAGACGGCAACTCTCTCTCAAATCTCAATCTCGACTTCTCCAGCTCCCTGAATCGGTGAATCCCTCCTCCCCTGGTCGTCACTCGTCAGCCTCTCAGTCTCACCAGTCACCGTCTCACCCTCGACGACCGACGATGTCCGAGCTCCGACTCCCCTCCGTAGTCCGGTACTGAGAGACGAAGCCAGTCCCGACTCTCGTCTCCCCTTCGGTGTCGACCCTAGAGTCCTGAACCCTAGTCCTGAACTGTCCCTTCCAGGCTTCCATTCCAGCTTCTGTCGCCAGCTTCAGTTCAGACCCTTTGGAGTTTAGCTTCCGTCGCCACTTCTAGCTCGGTCAGACGGTCACTGCCACTGGTTCGCACTTATTTCTACTCTGTTATGTTTTGCTAATGATTTAATTTATGTGATTGTTGCTGAATCAATTGATGAATATGAATCAAATCTGTCAGTACTCTGTTAATGAATGAATCTGTTTGTTTTTCCTGTGATAGTAATTTATAGTGAATGTTGAATCAAAATATCAAATGGTGATGGCTTCTGTTCTGATAGTGATATTGTGATAGTGATTTCTGTTATGTTCTCATTGTTTAGATAGATAGTTTCTGGCTTTTTGCATTATTTTTTGCAGTGGTTAATGTGTTCTATAGGTCTATAGTGATTTTTGCAATATCAAATGTTAATGTCTGTTTTTCCTTTTTATTTGATTTGTTGGATGTTATATACCATGTTCTTGTGAGATACGCAGCTAAGCTATCACTGCAAAAGGTTTGTCGTGTTTGTGCAAGCTGGTTTCTATAGGTGATTGAAAGTCTCGTCAGCTGCAGCTTAAATTAGGACTTACAGAAGGCGACTTGCCATTGAATGTTTGATTCTTCCATTTTAATTGTTCACCGAGATATATCAGTTGTTAATTTTGATTGTTCTAATAGAAAGCCTTTTCAAAGGTTATTTAGGTTTTTATTTTATTTTATTTTTTTATAAAAAAAATCGGCGGCACCGGTACCGAATGAACCGGTCCGGTACCAGACTCCAATGGGACCGGTACCGGTTTTGAATTTTTAAAACCGGTACCGATCGGTTCAGTACCAGTTCACTATGGAACCGGACCGGACCGTGAACACCCCCACACTAAGCAGGACAAGGTGCAACATCGGGCCAGGAAATGCATGTTTCTAGGATACTAAGAAGGTGTGAAGGGATATAGGTTGTGGTCCTTGTAACCTAGACAACAGAAAATTATAATAAGCAGAGATGTAGTGTTCAATGAAAAAGAATTTCCATTGAAAAATGAAACTGATGTTTCTGTTAATTTGAAACAACCCTCATCTCCCAGTATTCAAGTTGAGGTGGAGTCAAATGCTGAAAATGCTGAACAAGCATATACTGATTTCCAATTAGATAGCAACAACTATCAGACAAATGAGGTAGAAGTGCATGATGATGATGACCAACGGTGGATTATCAACTTACCAGGGACAGACCCAGGAGAGTTATCAAACCTGTTCAGAGGTTAGGATATGCTGACATTATTGCATATGCTCTCCAGGTATCTGCTGATTTGTATAATTCTGAACCAATAAGTTACTCTGAAGCCATGGGGCGGAGTGACAGCAAATTGTGGTTTAAAGCAATGTAAGAAGAGATGAGGCAGACATCCATAAGAATTCTTCTATCTCTTGTTGCTGTCCGGAATTTGGAATTAGTACAAATGGACGTTAAAACAACGTTTCTACATGGTAGAATAGATGAGACAATCTATAAAACTCAACCCGAAGGTTTGGAAACTGCTGATCCAAACCAGGTATGTTTACTGCATAAGTCACTCTACGGGTTGATGCAATCTCCACATCAGTGGAACAAACGTTTTGATGAGTTTGTTATTGGTATTGGTTTTGACATAAGTCAATATGATCATTGTGTTTATATTAAAGATGAAGCTAACACAGGAAATGCAATCCACATTTTACTATATGTACATGACATTCTCATAGTAGGGAAATACATATATGCTGTATCACAATTGAAGGCTCAATTAAGCAAGGAGTTTGAAATGAAAGATATGAGACAAACAAGGAAAATTCTTGGGATTGAAATTTTAAGGGATAGAGAACAAAGAGCTATTGTCTTGTCCCAAAAGAGTTATCTGCAGAAGGTGCTAAATAGGTTTAATCTCTCCAATGTTAAACCTGTTTAGACTCCCCTAGTTGTTCATTTTAACTTAAGCCATGATCAACGTCCCAAGCTTGATTCTAAAAAAGAATGGATGGATAAAATTCCTTACTCTAACATTTTGGGAAGTATAATGTATGCAATGATTTGTAATAGGCCAGATCTTGCACATGCAGTAAGCGTTACAAGCCGATTCATGACTAATCTAGGAAGAGCACATTGGCATGCACTTAAATGGATTATGAGGTATATTGCTGGTTCTCTTAATGTTAGTTTAATTCTTGGAAAATCAAGAACAGAAAAGCATGTTGTGGTTGGATATGTTGATGCTGATTTTTCTGGGTGTAAAGATTCATCGAAATCCATATTTGGGTATATCTTTACAGTATATGGAGGTGCAATATGTTGGAAAGCTTGTTTATAAAAGGTTGTAGTTTTATCAACAACTGAGTCTGAATACATATCAGTCTGCGAAGATGTTAAAGAAGCTTTATGGCTTAAGGGGTTGTCTAATGATTTTGGTATTGACAGGTCAAGTTTGGTTATTTACTGTGATAATCAAAGTGCCTTATATCTCATGAAAAATCCAACATTTCATGACATGATGAAAAATATCAACGTTAAATATCATTTCATTAGAGATATTGTCAATCATGGAACAATTATAGTTTAGAAGGTGGGGACTGAGAATAATCCAGTAGATATGTTAACGAAGGTTTTGACAATAGCTAAATTTAGGCATTGCTTAAATTTAGTTAATGTCCAGTATGAATAATTTCGTTGTTGAGAGTTTTAATTGTCTGGTCAGATTCAAAAAGGTTTCAAGGTCGAGAATTGTGAAGTTGAAACAATTTTTTGAAGAACGGATGTCTCTTGTGGACAAAACAGACGTCCCTTGTGATGAAATCCAGACGGTCGTTAAGACGGTAAGAAGGAACAGACGTCTCGTTGTTAAGTGGCGGACGTCCCTTTCACGGAGAACTAGACGAACGCTTGAGAATTGGTAAAATGGACGTCCTTTTCTAGAGGGACGGGCATCCCTTATGGCGCATTGTATATAACGTTAATTTTGTTATGTTGGGAATGCGGTTGAAGAATCATAAAGGCAAAAATATTTATTCAAGTGAGAGGGAGTTTTTTCTGTAAAGTCTTGGAGATTGTTTTTGCTGTGTTCTTGCTGTAAAGTTTTTGATTCTTGTAATCTTGGAATGATAATAAAAGTGATCAGCAATTATTTCCAGAGATGTAGGACTGTATTTGTCTGAACCATGTAAATCTATATTTTCTCTTTACTTTCTATTTTGTACATTTTCAATCGTATTGTTTCACCACAACAATTCACATACTCGAGAGTGTAAGATCGGACTTCGTCAGGTCGAGATTGCATAAGTTGTGAAACTAGAGACTCGACAAATTTTCATACATGTTCTTTATTTTACTTTTTATTGTCGTTTATCATTTTTGCTTAGTCGCCTGAGAATTCCAACATCTTCGTCGATTTATAAAAGGCGGACTTCCTTTCAAAAGAAAACTTTTGGCAAAAGGGTCTTGCGGAAAGACTTCAATCCGTTGTGTTTATCTCTGAAATTTCAATTGTTCTTCGGCAGAGATGTTCAAACTTGATTGTCGGAGTTCGTGTGCGACAATGTTGAATTCATTAGTTATTGAGTCTTTCTTCGCTAAATTGTGATGAGAAGTAGACAAATTGTGTTTACTTACATGATGAACTCTTAACAGCTTCTATCACCCGCAACAACAGTAGATTAATAACAGTAAAAAGTAGTTAACAGATATTAATCAAACTATGTATTTATGTCATAATTATGCTCTGGATTACCAAGTGGCCAATCCTATCAAGACCAAAGAAGACTAACTGTGATTATAATATTTTGTAAAAAATAATAAATAAAAAAAAATCATTCATGTTGATACTCATTTACATCTCAATTTGAGTTGCAAATTATACAATTGTGCAATCGAGCGGTCGATTAGCTCATGTTTCTGATGAACGTTTTTCTAATATAATATCGAAAAACAAGAAATCAGGAAATTAGATCATGAATAAGAATATTTTTCTTGTTGGAAAAAAAAAAGAGGTGGGATGGAGCAAATTCATGTGAGGTATGACAACGAGAGGATGAAGGTCCAAAAGAGAAGTCAGAACTCAGAGGGGCCAAGCTTGAGTGGAAGCAAGCAGTCCTCCATATCTCTCTACATCGTTTCCTTCTTTTGCTTTTGCTCTCTGATCAATGAATAAATAAATAAATAAAATTAATTATTAATCAAACACCCATTTGGATAAGGTTTAAAACTAGCAGAAAAATAGTGTTTTTTTGAAAAAAAAAAAAATTATAATTTTACTTTAAAAGTGTTTTCTGTTTTTCAAAAACAGCCTTGTAAGATAATTAATAAACAAGGAAATTAGCGGGGGGAAGTAAGAGGCCACCTGCAATGTTTCTAAGGCATCTGTTTCTGAGTTGAAGTCATAAAAAGAGCTTGCTGCAGTGAGCTTCATTGAAAGAAACTGCGTAAAACAGAAAATATAATAAATGTGCATTAATTATTATTTGATTAATTAATTGGTTTTTTGGATAAGTAGTTTGCCAAACTCACCTCAACCTGATTCTGCAAAGACTGAACATAATTAATTATCTCATCCAACATCACTGCCATCCCCATCGTCTGTAATTGCATATAAAAATTAAATTATATTAATTTTCATTTTTATTGTAATATTTTTACCTTATAGCAACCAGGAACAATATCTTGCAAGTGTCTTAATCTCTCGTTGATTTTTCCTCTTCTAACCTGATTTCAAATAAAATAATAATTAAATGAATCAATAAAACTAGATGAGAAAATTATATATTTTTAAAAAAAAATTTATTATTATTATTTTGCTTACTCTTTCTGCAATACTGTGACTGTCAGTAGCTTGACCTCTCTTAGCTCTAACATGAACGACTTCTTTGGGCTTTTCTTCTTCTTCTTCTTCCTTCTCAATTCTCTTCACCTTCTTTCCTCTTCCCGAACCCTACAAAAACTCAGAAGCAAGAGCTTAAGAAAATTATTCTGATAACCAAAAAAAAATAAAAACTGCAGCAGAAAAAATGAAGAAAGATTACATTTTTTCTGTGAATTCCACTGTCACAAACTTGAACACATGAGTTTGTAGAGCTATTTTCTGCTACTTTTATGGATTTTCTCTTTTTTCTTTCGTTTTCTTCGACGACAGTCCATTCCGAAGCCGGTACCATGAACTCGGTCGATTGTCGGATCGAACTCGGAAAGATTTCCGACAAATTTTTGGAGAATTCAGGAGTAGGATGGCAAAATGAAACATCATTTGAGAAAGGAAGGAATGGGTGGAAATTGATCATGTTTTGAAAGTCATGAAAAAGACTAGGGTTGAGAGCTTCTACTTGGTTCATTAGCTCCACGTTGGGATCAGCTTCCATCAAAGGAAAAGAGAGCTTCAAACTCTGCAACTCCGAAAAAAATTCAGCCATATTTTTTGGGGACGTCTCAAGCTTTTCCAATGCTTGCACTGTATTTTAAGATAACAAGGCTTTTTGTGACTGCTTATTTATAGTGCAGATTACAGGATTTGAAGAACTAGAGTTAAAATAAGGTTTATGAGCCCTAATTGCAAAAAAAATAATTACAAAAAGTGCATTCATATTTTCAAAATTACCCAAATGTTTTCAAATTACTTATATTTGATTTTTCTGTGCAACTGCAATCAAGTGTAGATTTTCTAACCGGGAGTGTGCCGGTTTTTTCTAGCGTTTTTGGCGATAAATTTCTATTGAGGATCTGGCTTTGTGCTTAAACTCGGATTATTTATGTTTGATTTGCAAATTAAAAAAAGTAAAACCAATAGACGATTGCCACGTGGCAAATTATGATGGTTGAAAAGGCTTTTTATTTGAGTGACCCCACATCATAAGGGTGAGATAGATCCAATAATATATAATAGAGGGCCCCATCACCCATGATTAAGCTTTTGGCAAATTAGCTCAATTGTATATATCCACAACTTCAGCTATTGTTGGAACTAGCTTTTGAACCTTTCTCCCAAAAAACACTATTCTGCAAAGCTACAAACCCATAATTAATTTTCTTAATATTTTATTCTACATTTTTTAAAATTATTTTACTGTGTGCTATAATTAATTAAAAGATATATTAATCTATTGTTTAATTTATTAATTTTAAAAAAAAAATATTATTGAAAGATGATTTACCAAAGTATCTTTTTTTGACAAATTAAACTATTTTCTTTTTCATCATGGGATTCATTCCCCGTTAGTTAGTACATTTTCCTTAAAATGTTTCTGATTATGTGAATGAACTTGGTGTATACACATGATAGTGAGTTTTTCACCTCACACAACGACTAAATCACATTAAATAATAATTTTATTTTTATAGAATATCTTTCATAATTAATTAATTTTATACAAATATATATAACCATGTACATCATGTGCCATAAGCGACACAGATTTGCAACTTTTTATGGTTGAATTAAGTATTTTTCTATGTTATTCGCCTATTTCATACGACATTGTATGTCCATATTAAACGTATACTCTAATTTTATATTTTCATTTTACACTATAATACTGTTTATTCATTTATATATAATAAACATTTAAAATAATAAAATATTTGTACTAATCAATGATTGACATGTAATTGTCACGTCAAAAATTGAGATAGTAAAATTAGTTTTGCTTTGAATAATTATCATAAAAATATTATTAAAGAGGAGAATTTGGTATAATGTGCAGAACTTTAGTAAATATTGAAAATAATAATAATTAAAAAATAAAAAATAAAAGAGAAATTGTGTTCATGTGATGTGTGTGTAAGGCAAATGGCAGATAATTAAATTGCCTTGAAAGGTTTGAAATTTCTCACATTCTTAAAATTCAGTAAAAGAAATGGACAAGGAAACCTAGGATTTGCTTCATACATAGAATAGCCTCCCCACCTATTTCTATATACTTTGAAAATTGTCATATTAGGGTTAGGGTTTCCTTCAAAGTTAGGCTCTTTTCCTTTAAAAACACATTAAAGGTTGTACATAAATGCCCCAGACTTGATGACTAGAGCCATACCATTACAAGGCCAAAAACATTTAGGAAGGACCTAATTTGTAAGTACTACTTTGACATTTGTTCTTCATGATGCCTAATTTAAACAACTGGAAAGTTGTCACACAAAAAGACTACCCTTTGGTTTATGTCTAAAAAGGAAGTGCAGAAAAATATAGTATTTCTCTTTTATCTAATTCACACATTCTTCAAAAATTATTATTTATTAATAATTATCAAGCCAAGTAGTGTGGATCTAGTGAAATACGTAGCCTAATCGTCCCAACTCGTCACACGAAATCTCTTTGTCATGCCTCGAAATCAAATTTTTATGCTAATTCAATCCAAACTTTATATGATATATTTTTTTGTATTTTTAATCCTATATATATATATACACGATTTCTATTCTTTATCTAAACGTTGTAGCCTTTAATTGACTTTTGTTTATTGACTTGCTCTTGGATCATTCTATTCCGTTTTGTTTTTAGGTATAAGTTACATTCATTAAAATATGTTACTTTAATGAAGGCCAATAGTTTAGGACTTGTTTGTTTTCTCTTCTTACTCACTTTTTAAGGACGAAATTTCCCTAGTATCATATGTTTCCTTAGTATCATATATTATTGTTTGTTTCTAGTCTAATCTCGCACGATTTTGTTTTTCGATTTCACATCAAAAAGACTTTTTACTATCTGCAAATAAAATTTCTGGTATCTGAATAATTATTAATTTAAATGTTAAAATATTTATAGATTTAATGCCACAGTAAAGATCTATGATACATGTACGTTTTTTGTTTCAATTTCTTCCAAACAATATAAAATTTGATATCTTAATTTGCTCTTGCACCTCGGGGCCTCGTAGAATTGAACTATCATAATGACCTAAAATAAGAAAGAATTACAAAACAGTTTATTCAATTTTGGTTCCAATAACTGTTTTTCTGCGATTCTCAAAAGCAATGCCTTCAAAAACAATTGAAAAATGTTTGATGATCAGAACACCTTGCTTTTCATAAACTTTTCTGTTTTTTTTTTAAAGATTATTAGTAACCTTATTATATGCAAAAGTACAAAATTAAAGTAGTTTGAATATTTTTTTGTTCATATAGATTTCACATTAAATTAAGGGTATGTGTTACCTACTACCATTGTAGTACAAATTTTCGGTGTAGCAAGCTTTATTTTGTTTTTTTTTTTCTGGCGAGATAATGTTAGGTTTGTTTAATCACATGTTTATTTAAAGAGCAATGTTATTTCATACTTTAGTGGGTCGTATTGTTTATTTATTAATATAATAATTATAATAGATTATATATTTAAAAGAAATAGAAATTATTAATAGGGCCCCTGAAGTATGAAAGTCTCTTTAACTGATACTTTGAACTTCAAATTTTGAATTTTAACACCTCAATGTTTGAGATTTTACTAACTAATACTCTAAACTTCAAATTTTAAGTCCTGACACCTTAATGTTTGAGGCGTTACCAAATAATACCATAAACTTTAAATTTTGAATTCCGACACCTCAATGCTTGAGGCATTACCAAAGTGATAACCCTTTCATTACTCTATCCGTTAAACAATTCGTGGTCATCCAGACCAGAGTGCTATTTCATGCAGATGTCCAAACTTGAGAAAATGTTGTGTTGCGATTGTCTGAACTAGAGACTAGTTTTTATTTGCACATGAATAGACATTGAGATGCAGATATGAGAAGTAAATATCTGGACATGAGACTCGGATATCCATAACACATAAATTAACACTTCCGCGAATGACCAATATATAGTGTATGGATGTATGTTGCATTTCTTTCATTCCATGTGCAACTCACGCGAAATCATTTCACAGATAGAGCAACTAATGGGGTGTCAAAATTCAAAATTTGAAGTTTATGATATTAGTTAATAATGCCTCAACTATTGAGGTATCAGAATTCAAAATTTAAAGTTTAGAATATCAGTTGGTAACACATTAAACATTGAGATGCTAGAATTCAAAATTTGAAGTTCAAGGTATCAATTGGATAGACCCCCATACTTCTAGGGCCATATTGATAATTACCCTAAAATAAATATTAATTGCACTAATTAATTAATGATATGTCAGTGTCACTATCACGGCCCGCACAGGATCCGACACTAAACAGGGAACGACCCAACTTAAAAGAATCAAATCGTTCAACTATTTTACTTTAATTATCTTAATTAGCAGCAAAAGTCTTAAAATTTTATTTAAGTGAGGGTCCGATAACAATTGACCTCAAAAATTCAATGACATCGAGATAATATAGTAATGTAACTCTCAAATTTAATGTGTTAAATACATTAATACAATAAAAACTTACAATATTCTTAACAAAGCCAACCTTACGAAAATAACTTTCAAGAAAAATTATTAAAATGTTTGGAAAAAAATATAAATATAAATCCTGTCGAGATTACTCCTAAGTCAACAACTAAATATCTTGTTAATAAAGTTATGAAAGGGGAGAGTCTTTTGGGGTGAGTCGACTAAACACAATAAGGATAAAATTTTATATTCAACATTTTAATTCAAAACAATGATTATACATGCTTGTCAAAAAAATAATGTTTCGTACATTTATTTTAAAAAATTGTACAGAAGGACGACAAGCGCTTAAACCCATTATAATGTGGTATGTAATTAAAAATAGACAATTGTTGTACCATATAAAAATTTCAATGAAAATGAAGTCACTCATAGACTCTGGACACATCATGTTATAAGCATATCACATAACTATGATGATATTTGGCGATTGCGAAAGTCATAGAAAGACTCTGATCAAGTTTAGAGTTTTGCTCTTAGGAACATGATACATACAACTATCTTGTTACTCTAGTTAACAGCTAACAAACACATCTTCTCATGGTCGAATATGCATAAAATAAAACAAAGCTCCACTTCGAGTCAATTGAACTCGATTCACGTGACCAAATTGATCCATATGGTTTATGTGCATTCTTAAAAAAATATGTCCAGAAAAAAATTACGTAATATAAATAAAAACCACAAGTCATAAAATGGACATGACATTTTTTATAAAAAAATAAGTTTCAAAATATTATTTTTAGAAAATTGTGTAATGCTATACATAAAATTAAATCTCTACCTCGAAGTTACCAAAACCCAAAAATTCAAAAGTTCACGATTTTTAAACATTAATTTGGGTACCTATCCAAAAAGGGAAATGACAAATTTTAGGGTTAAAATTTTTACATTTAAAATTTCTATTTTTTAAAAATTTGGGCTGAAAATGGGCCTTGGACCGCGACCCACATAGGACTTGGTCTGTGGTCCACACAGAGCACAAATTGTGGCCCCTCATAGAGCCCAACCTCTGATCTAAGTGAGACTGAGCCGTGAATTAGTATTCTCTGAGTAGTGTTTCCTCGCCATTTGCCTCAACAGAGGCAATTTCACCACTAGCTGAGGCTGGGAGTCTGGCCTGTCGCCCATTCGGCCGAGGCCATAACGATCTACGCTGCAGCTTAACATTTTCAAAGTTGCGGTTTGGCTTTCTTTCTTATTGGCCCCTTTTGAAGGACTTTGCAGAAATTTTCATAAATCCGGTGAAATTTTCAATTTCCCTTTACTAGAGATTTTCTGATTTCAACAACTCAAAATCAACAATCCTATAATCCAGCCAAAATGCCAATTAATAGAGAAACACTGAAGAGAAAAAATTCAAATTTTATACCTTTGGCCTTTCGGTTTCGACCACAAAAGCTTTGATTGACACTGCGAGATTTGATGTTTTCCCCCCTCTAAAACCACACTTGTCCAAGCTCGGTTTCCTTCAAAAAATTTTGAATAAAAAAAATCAAAATTTTGATGGATTAACATTATAGAGGGGAAGAAGATTGACTTACCAAGAGCAATTCCTTTCCCACAACTCTCACAAAAAATTCTCAGGGATGTCCTAGCTTACAAATGGAAAATGGGGAGAGAGAGAGAGAGAGAGAGA
>CM039471.1:8707341-8895653 GCA_022433065.1 Begonia loranthoides
GGGGGGAGTGTGGTTGTCTGGACTTGTGATTTCTTGGAAGTTCAGAGGAATGAGGATGTCTGGATGATCATCTGAAATTTTAGAGTTTGCTCTCGGATGATTTTTATTGTCCAAAGTTCAAGTTACGGTCTACCGGATCAGGAAAAATCATAAGGGAAAAAGGAGAAGCAAAAATATTGGTGTTCGCGGAAGGGAGAAAAAGGAGCAGACAAAGTATGGTTCATTGAATGAAATAACTCTAGAAAGAGTGACCGTTGGATGAGAATAGCAGAATAAGAAGCTGATGATGTGTATCCGCAACAGGAAGGGGAAAATAATTACAACGTTGTCGTTTAGGAAAGATTGCGGAAGGAAACGTTGCCGCGGGAGGATAGAGTGCATAGAGATTTAGACACATGGTAGTGAATTTGTTAGGAACAGTGCGATTGAAGTAGCGGGTATCTGTAATGAATAGTATAGTTGCGGATATCTGAAGTGAATAGTAAAATTCGCATATGGGAACGCGTTCACAAAAGGAAAATAAAGGATAAAACGTCATCATTCAGATTGAGTATTCGTAAGAGAAGAGAATCCAGGGATGGGTGTAATACCCCAGAATTTTATCGGGATCAAAAATATATTATTTATGAATTTTGGAGATTTTGGAATGGTTTTCTCATGGAATGTAATACCCCGATTTCCCATAATAGAATTAAGTGAAAATAATCAGGAAATTAATTTGGTGTAAATTGGATATAAATATTTATAAGATAATTATTTGATGGAAATAAGAATTGGAATTAATTAAATGAATTAAGAAATTAAAATAAATTAATGGATGAAATGGTTAAGTGATGTGGCGATGTTTGGAAAAGAAAAGTTTCATGTGGGAGTGGATGATAGCTCCTTCACGTGGGTGAGGTTGATATGCTTGGACAGGTTGACCTGTCTCAAAGAAATTTTGTTTTAGTGGAACAACTTCGTCCTGTGAAATGAAGAAGTAGAACTGAGCTGCGTTGGTCCAGACGCATGATTTTGGCATTGGTCCGGTTGACATCTTGCATCCGGTTGCATGGACGCAACTGGACTCCCTGCATGTTGATAGATTTTTGCTGCACTCAGTGCTCGCCTAATTTTCACCTAATTTCTCCCTTGTGTGGCAGCTTCTGAAGGGTGAAGAACGCCTATAAATAGAGCGTTCTTCGTTGAAGAAAAACCACACCAACGAGGGAGAGAAAGAAGAAGGAGGAAGTAGAACGGAAAGGAGAGGGAGAAAAGCAAAAGGAGAGAAAGGAAGTTGTGAGAAAATATTTGGGAGGAAAATTTGAGTGAGAGATTGTGGGAAATAAAATTACTCTGGAAATTTCAGAAGCCACAACGAGAGGAATATACGGGATCGCCTCTTGGATTTCGGTAATGATCCTTTCCCTCTTGGGTTTATTGGTTAATTTAGTTGATAAATATTAGTCGGTATTATCGCAATATTATTTTAGAAATATTAATTGAAAATATACTATCGTTATTATTGCAATATTATTTTAGAAATATTAATTGAATATATATTATCGTTATTATCACAATATTATTTTAGAAACATTAATTAAAAATATAATATCATTATTATCAAATATTATATTAGTGGTATAATCGTACTGTGTAAGTAAGTTCTGTCTAAGGAGACTGGTATTTAATGAAGACCATTATGACCCTCCAGTCTTTCCTGAGAACTAACTTGGAAAGGATATTCTATCTAAGGAGAATCACTAAGGGCATTCTTTCTTGGGAATATTCCTGATCAGTACTGTCCACGATTTAAAAAAATAAAATAATAAATAATAAATTTTAATTAGTGGATATTATTGTGAAGGTATTAACGCTAACGAGGGAAAGGAAAAAGGCTAAAAAACGCTAAGGAATGAAAGAATATTCTACAAAGGTAAGAAATAGGATGTGGTGGCCACGGGAGGCCCTGCATCACGGGACTACTTTATTGTCTTACATTGTATAGTTTAAGGTTTATTATGAAATAGTTGTTTAGACTTGTATGCTTCGAGAACTGTTATGAGATAAATATGAACTGTCATTCATGCATCATGTTAGGACTTATGAAAATGTTGCATGCATTGCAGGATAAATAAAATGAATAAATAAGAGAGGCGTTTGAGGGTTTGGGAGAGAGGGTGACAGTCGTAGGTGGGAACACCCCCGATAGAATTCTCCAGCTCACGTAGAGTATGGAGTTAGTTATTCCACACTGACCAACAGATGTATCTCTGCTCTTAGTCCTCAAACGTCAGACAGAGATTAGATGACGGTAGTGGTGACACTTCTGATGGAATTCTCCACTCATGTAGAGATGGAGTCGGTTAAGCCATACCAACAGATGTATCCTATCTCTGGAAATGAAATGATAAGGGTCGTAGGTGGGAACACCCTCTATGGAATTCTCCACCCAGGAAGGGATGGAGTCGATTAGTCCACACGGACCAAATGTAAAGGAAAAGGAAATGATGACGGTCGTAGGTGGGAACACCCTTGATGGAATTTTCCACCCATGGAGGGATGGAGTCGGTTAGTCCACACCGACCAAATAGAAAGGAAATGTAAAGGAAATGATGAAAGGAAAAAGGAAGAAAAGATAGGTTCTTTTCTGAAAAACGACTACATAAGCATTGCATAAGTATTAGCATTATATTCTATTTCTTGTTGAGTGTTAGATCATGGTATTACCCGTGATGCAAGTGATTTTCATGTGGAGGAGGAGGCATTACCAAAGGAGGCATTGGGTTATCAACCGGATTCGACCTGACGGGTTATGGCTCCAAAAGAATAAATGGGTTGTTTAAATAAATGGTTTTGGATCACGCTTTGTAAAATGATGAATTGCTGTATAATTCTAAATGGTTTGAATGAATTTTAAAAACATGTTTTAAAGATATTTCCGCTTAAACACTCTGATTAAGTTTCAAATCGCACGTTTTTAATTAAAGAAAAGAAAATTTTTAATTATGGCTAAAAATTGAAAGCAAACAAAAGGATTTCAAAACACAGGGCGTTACAATGGGAACGTGTTTACGAAAGGAAAATAAAAGATAAAACGTCGAGGTTTGCATTAGGTATCCATGGGAGAAGAGAATTCGTAGATGGGAACACATACGCATAACGAAAATAAAGGATAAAACGTTGTCGTTTGGATTAGGTACCCGTAGGAGAAGAGAATCCGCAAATGGGAACACGCTCGAGGTGAATAGTGAAAATACGAGAGCGTAAGTATCCCTGGAAAGGTTTTCATCTGCGGAACCATGTGGCAATAAGGGATTTGCTAAAGGAATGAATATTTACACATATGAGAATGTGCAAAAATCAACAACAAAGGTTTGTTAAATAATTTGCCTTCGAGATTAATTAATGCTTAAATAGACAACTATGAGCTAACGATCACAATGGATTAAAATGATAAAACATCTACAATTTTAGTTTAGGTAGATTATGGTGTCCGATTATGATTGGTGAAGAGAATGACTCTTGGAGGTTAAGTCACCGCCTTAAAACTCTATAAATTGAAAGATTCAACTCTTCAAAATGGAAGAAAGTAAGCCACGGATTTCAGGTCATCTCTACTCTCTGAAGATTAATAAGGTTTTGTTTTAAGTTTAAGTGAATTATGAATTTGAGTAGTGAACTAATGAGAAAGTTATAAGTGGTATTTATGGTTTTTAGGATAATAACAAAATTAGATTTTTATGCTATGAGTTTACGATTTAAAGATTCTATTATGTTGGTGATAAGTAATGAAAGGATTTTTTTTTATTAAAAATGAAGATTATCATGATTGGTTTAAAAATGGGAAAATTTGACCAGCTTTTAGGTTCGGTTCGGTTTGGTTTTAAAATAGAAAAAAATATTTAGGGCACCGAACCGACAAGTTCGGTTTGGTTCTCGGTTTTTAATGCCCTAAACCGGGTGAACTGGATCCAAACCAACCAAGCAACCTAACCTAACCCACCCATCTAGGAGCGAGTGACCTAAACTAACTCTAAGCTGCCTCTAGTGCCCGAGGAGAAGAGGTACGAAGTGGAAGTGTGACTGCGAACTACAAACTCTCAATTGAAGCTCTCGATCTTGGCTGCAAAATCGTCAATCGCAAAATTGGCTGCGAACTGCGAACTGCAAGTATTACAGGAGACTTGTCTCCAGTACAGTAGCTCGCAAGTCCGATTGTAGATTGTCTGTCCCCGAAGTCATCCTGTCTCTAGTGTAGGGCCGATTGTCACCCTACAAGTCCGACTGTCCAAAGTCGTCCTGTCTCCACTACAGGGCCGATTCACTCATAAGTTTGTCGACGCCCGACAGTTGTTTCGAATAAATTCAATTTTTTTTAAATGCATTAGCAGATTATCTTGGTTTTAGGAGACCAAAACTCTAACTCACAGTCACAGCCTACCAGGTAGTGTAAGTTTTGAAATTTGCTCCAGGTTTAAGTCAGTAAGTGCTAAATTATGACTGTTATATGTTAAATTATAGTATTTAGTTTGAGAATTCTTAATGCAAAAAATGCTAAATGTTGATCGGTGAAATATAGTTTTTTTTTAAGATTGAGAGTGTTGAATGCTGATGATTGGAATTGTTGATTGCAAATATTTGCAAATGAGAATGCAAAATGCTGATAATGCTAAATGCTAAATAGTTGAATTAGAGTCTTTTTTTAAGATTGAGGATGCTAAATGCTGACTGAACTGTTGATTGGAAATATTTGCGAATGCTAAATGCTAAGAATGCTAAATGTTAAATTGTTGAAGTAGTCTTTTTTAAGGATTGTGAATGCTAAATGTTGACTGAAATGTTGATTGAAAATATTTGTGAATGTTAAATGCTAAATGTTTAGTGTTGATTTGAAATATTTGTGTTGTTTGTAATGGTTTACTTTTACATTTTTCCATGTTAGGATGGAAAATAATATGAATAATAGCAGGAAAAGAAAAAAAACATGTGAAACATGGAATTATTTCACTAAAATAGAACCAATAGAGTCGGATAATCCTCGAGCAACTTGTAATTACTGTGGAAATTCGTATGTCTGTCATCCAATAAGAAATGGAACTTCAATTTGAACAAGCATGTTAGTACTTGTAAGAAATTATTGGCTAGTTTAGTCGAGACACAAAAGACATTATTGTTTCGTAAAAAGGAGGTAGTAGGAGCAAGTAAAATTGGTTCTTTAATAGTAAAATCATTTAGTGCGGAAAGATGTCGAGATACACTGACTAGAATAATTGTGATTGATGAGTTTCTTTTTAATATTGTTGATGGAAAATGTTTTATAAATTGCTCAAATGAATTGGAACCAAAATTTATTGTTCCTTGTCGTAAAACCTTTGCGAACAATATATTCAAGCTTTATGTACAAGAAAATAGTAATTTGAAGGTTTTTTTTCTCAATTGCCTGGAAGAATATGTTTAACCATTGACACATGGACTTCTATATAGAATCTAAATTACATGGTTGTGATTGCTCATTTCATTGATGTAAATTGGTCTTTGAAAAATTTATCAATTTTTGTGTCATCCCTAATTATAGAGGAGAAAATATTGCTATTATTATGGAAAAATGTTTATTAAATTGGAGGTAGAGAGAGTTTTTTACTTACGGTTGATAATGCTTCTGCCAATGAAGTGACTTTGAATCATTTGGTTAAGACATTAAAAATTGGAATGGTTTGGTGCTTGATGGAGAGTTTATACATGCAGATGTTTTGCTTATATTATAAATTTGATTGTTTGCAATGGCCTAAAAGAGCATAATGATTCAATTATGAAGATTCGTAAATTGGTGAAATATGTCAGGTCTTTTTCTTCTAGGATGCAAAAGTTTAAAGTATGTGTGGACAGTGCGAAGATTAC
This sequence comes from Begonia loranthoides, assembly GCA_022433065.1. NCBI lineage: Eukaryota > Viridiplantae > Streptophyta > Magnoliopsida > Cucurbitales > Begoniaceae > Begonia > Begonia loranthoides. The sequence continues at coordinate 8,713,222 of CM039471.1, forward strand.
ATGTAAAAGTAGCGTATGTCTAGATGTTCCAACTCGATGGAATTCAACATACTTAATGTTGGACACTGCTGAAAAGTTTGAAAAAGCTTTTATGAAGTTAAAAGAATATGACAATCAATATGTATACGAATTTCTCCAAGATGAGAATGTAAAAGATCCTCTGTCTGATGAAGATTGGTGTGTCGCTCGTCAATTCGTAGTATTCTTGAAAGTATTTTATGACGTGATATTAAAAGTTTCATCAACTTTACATATTACTGCCAATGTATTTTTTCAGAAATTTGTAAACTTCATAGAATTATCAAAAAATATGCTGGAAGTGATAACTCATCAATAAGAATCATGACATTTAATATGCAAATTAAGTACGAAAAGTATTAGGGAGATTTCAGTAAAGTCAATCACTTTATGTTTGTCGTTGTTGTGCTTGATCCACGATATAAACTGAAGTTCGTGAAACATTGTCTATTAACATTGCATGGATTGGAGATGACCAATGTGTTGATAATGGAATTAGAACATACAATTAAGAGGTTGTATGCTGAGTACAAAATTGATACACCAACAAATACTATAGAACAAGTTTCTACTTCTAGGTCTGTGGTAGAAGTTATTCATGACGATGAGTTTGAGTCTACATTTCATGCATCATTGAACAATGAAGATGAGTCTGCCAATGGAAATGATGTTGAAAATTATTTATCTGCAAAACTTGAGAATTTTTCATCTAAAATGGATATATTGAATTGGTGGAGAATGCACACTACAACATATCCAACTTTGAGTAAAATAGCAAGAGATGTGTTTGCTATTCTTATTTCAACAGTTGCCACAGAATCGACATTCAGTTGTGGTGGTCGAGTGTTAGATTCATTTTGAAGTTCCTTAGCTCCAAAAACTGTAGAAAGTCTCATTTGTCTTCAAAATTGGATTCGTGATTCTAATAGACATGCAAATATTTAGAAATCAATTGAAGAAGTCATGCAATTTGAAAAATTTATAATTATTATTAGTTATATTCAATATTATTACTTATTAGTTTGTTTATACGTTAGGCTAATTGTTTACTTTTTTTAGATTTGGATGGTTTTATGACGACCTCAAACAAATAGTGATATTTTCAAAACTACTTTCTCTCAGGTGACATTGACAGTGTTTATGTTGATTCTTGTCTTTGATTATTCATTTCATTTTTCATTGATAATACTAATTATAGTTTATACATTTGCAGAATTTTTTCACTAGTTTCGGTGCAAGGAATTCGCGTCCATATTGTTTAGGTAAGAGGGATGCCAACACTGTTTGTCATCAGTACCCAAGTAAAGATGCAATCCAAATAGAGGTGTCCATCCCAATACAGATGATGCATGATATTGTTGATAACGAGATGTGAAATATCAAGATATAATAATTTTCTCTACATCAAAATTTACAAGCAGGGGCAATTTTCATGAATTATGTCATTTTTTTATTTTTCTTGCAAGATTTGATTTCTTGCAATTTTTATAAGATTTTTATTTTATTCTATTACTTAACGGCTGTCAATTTTATTTTATTCTTTATAAATTTACAAGAAGGGGCAATTTTCATGAATTATGTTATTTTATTCTATTACTTAACAGCCAAAACAATCTGGATACTCAAATTTTGATGTTTAGAAAAAAAAAAACCAAACCGAACTAAACCAAAAACCAAACTGATAAAAACCAAAATTGAGGTTTGGTTTTTGACTCGGTTTCTTGTTGTCTTTGGTTCAGTTTTGGTTTTAAAATTACAAAATCGAACCGAGTCAGTTTAGTTCTATTTTGACAAAAAAATTGAACCGAATCGACCATTTCCACCCCTATTAGGTTTGATAGCATCAATGAACTTTAATGACGACCAACTTAAGAATTGTTTTGATTGTTTTGTGGATACTTTAATGGAACTATGGAGTTGGAATCAAGACAATTAGACATGTATAATAAAAGTTATGATTTTTGGAAGTTGCTGGTAAACAGGTGAGATAAAAACTGACTATTAACAATAATAATTCTCTACTTTGGAATGATTTACGCATGACAAAAGTGGTTGGATTTGTAAGCTGATAGTATATGTTAATGAATATTGTTTAAAGAAACTATGAGTTCAAGAATTAGCCAAATTGGAAAAGTATACAAAAGTTATGGATGTTAATGTAAATACGAATGCTAACCTGCCCTATCTTATGTTTTAGAACTTTCAACTCAAGGAAATAATTCATAGTTCGCTGTGAATAATTGCTAAGACTCCAAGGCAAGTAATGATTGTATGGGCTTAGCTTAACGACTTACATTACAAAATGCTAAGACGATATTAATAGTTGTGATAATATTGTGTTTTGTTTTGATAGTGATGATATGATGATTTCATGTTGTTTGAGGATGTGATGTGTTATTATCGCTCGAGGATATAATTATGCATTCTTGTTCATGCATCATATTTTCAAGAAAGAGCGAAAATATTTTACATGCATATGTTTTCAAGTAAGAAAGACGAGAATGAAAATGAATATATGCAAGAAGCTTTGGCTATACAATATCATTGGACCTTTGGTGGGTTTGTCCCCCAATGATTATTAGATTTGGTGTCGTATCCCTATATCAAGATGAAGAACAAGAATGGAAAGAAAGAAAAGAAGAAAAACTGAAACCCAAATGTTTTTTTTTATGAAGAATGCATATCGTGTTTATTATGCATTACTTATTAAACATTAGACTTATAGATGAATCTTGTTGATGTAGGTAAAAAGAATTGTACGACGAGACTCGTGGATGATCTGGCAGTTGATGGCACATATCATAAGGAGTGCTTGGGGTTGTTACGGCCCTTTCGACTTGTGGGATAACTCATATTTTTGTATAAAGAAATTAGAAGCAATGTTGTAATAAATTATGAAAGTTTTTTTAAAGTTATGTTAAGGAATTTTAAGAAGATTATTATGAATTTAAATAGAAAAGTCTTTAGCTACGCTATAGGTTTAAAAAAAAAAAAAGAATGTATGTTTTAATAAGAAAATGGACTGAATTTTTGGGGCGTTACAGATAGGGAGAGGAAATTCATTCCACAAAAAATTTTCTTTCCTTAAAAAAATGCCAAATATTACATTTTCCAGCACTTAGGAATTTGTCTCCAAAATTTAGAACAATTTCAAGAGTGCCTTCAAATAAATGAGGATACTTAGCCATCATCTCATATTCAATTTCCCAAGTGAATTCTCTTTCATTATAATTCTTCCACTAAACCCAAACCAAATGTATCTCATGGTGATGTAGAACTCTGATCTCATAGCTTAGGATTCTGTCAGATTCTTCTTCGTAAGATAGATCCTCCTGAATAGGTACTTCTGTAACAACCCAGATTTTCGTCACTTTTTGAAAATGCTTTAAAATTTGAGAAAACGTGTCAGAGTGCATCTAATCTGAACCGTTACCAACAGTTCGTTAAACTCGTTATAAAAATCGTTTATTTAATAAAATACGGAAGCGTTAAAAACAAATAGTTATTTAAAATGTTGCGAAAATAAACATTTGCGGAGTCGTTAATAAAATGCTTTAACGAAATAACAAAACATTAAATTGGATTTACAATTTAGAAAACTCAATAAATTAATTTACAACTCAATTATATCTTATTGCCTGTAGCCTGGCTAACAGCAAGCTCGTGCGTGCAAATCTCTCATCAACTGCTTCTAATCTGGCGCTATCTTCTCCTGCAGGTACCTACACCACGAGTAAACTGTAAACCTAAAAAGGCTTAGTAAGAAAAGGGTTAACAATCAAAAGAATAGAATTTAATTAACTAGACATGTTTGATATTGGTTAATCAAAGTATTAGTTATTTAAACATGCTTAAATTAGTCAATTAATGAGATTAAATTGATTAAACATGCTTGAATTCACCAACAAAAGATTTAGTTAGTTAAACAAGACAAGGTAATGAGCGTCTCATACACAGCAAGAATAAAAGCATCCACACATATATTAGAAACAAAATTATTATCAAGGAAATTCTTAGTTCATTTGTGCATGAATTCATTACATTCATTACCCCTCTAATCATGGATCAACAAAGAAATAACAGGAACAAATGGCAGGAGATTGAATTGAAGGAAACTAACCATAATATGAATAGCAGGAAACTAACCATAAAAATAAATTACAGAGAACTACCATACAAAACATTAAAATAACCTAAACACATAGTATTCATGCATAGAAAACATATTGAGCACTATCCATACAATTCAGTGAACTACACACAATTTATACAGCAGAGAAATCAACTAGGGAAAAACAATAGAAATTCATCAAAGGAACTGTTAATAACTAAACTAGCAATGGCAACATAATAACCTGCAAGGAAAGATCATCTAAAGCCAATTAACAAAACTAACAGTGGCCATTAATCTAAAATCTGAAATCCATTTACAGCAACTAAAAATGAGCACTTCAAAGAATTGTTAACCATATCAAAGAAAACTAACGACAGAATTCAGCCAACATACACAACTCACACACACATACTCGTGGGTAGGGCTTAGACGGCCGAACACTACCTGTAATAACCCGATCCCAAATTTCCTGATTAACTATGTAATCAATTTTGTTTCCAAACATAATGGAGAGAATATTGCTATATTACATCATTCTGTGAATGTTCTTAACTTCGTATGCGTCTGACATGGAGGAATGTTGAGGAAAATACGTATGAATGATGAAAAGTTAGACTTGAGGACGCATGGGATGCAAAAACAGCATCCTATACTCACTAATTGTATGCTGCGGACGCTGGCTGGGGAAGTGCGGACGCTGCGGACGAATAAATCAGCGTCCGCATTGGATCTGTATGAACAGGGAGCATCCGGACAATACATGCGGATGATTCAGACGAGGGATTTCACTTCCGCATTGAATCTGTCCAATTTTGATTCACGCGGACGACACATGCGGACGAGGCAGACGACCAAATAGCGTCCGCAAACCCATGTCGGACGCTGAGGATGAATGGCCGAGGACGCCAATTGCTGTATGATTTTGGAGACGCGGACGCCGCGGACAATGGTACGGCGTCCGCAATGCACCAGATCTGCGATTTTAAAAGACACAAAAGTCAGCATAAATCAACGAAAATTGGACGTTTGCGAGTTACTCCTTGTGCTTTCGGTGGAGGAAGTCGTGGTAGCCGTCGTGTAGCCCACCCTACTTGCACGTTTTGCCTCCTTGTCATCTAGGTAAGTCTTTCTCTTCTTAAACCTTCTCCCCTGCGTAGTTTTCTGGTTAGTGGTTGCATCCAAAATTTTTCAGACTGTGGAAATTGGCTGTAGAGTTCTCCTTGCTTCATATCGTCAAGAGAAGGTAAGGTTGTGTTTGGCCGTCTAAGCCCTACCCACAAGTATTGTTTCCTTGATTCTTGTTTTCCAATTTGTGCAACTTTTGGTTTAAAATTTCCTGTCCATAATTTAGTGAAAAACAATAGCACGAAATGATTTGATAATGTCCAATGATATGAACATGATGGAAAGAAGAGAATGATGAATTAAATGAAAGTGAAGCCCTGTTGTGGAATTGTTTTATGGAAAAGTGAAGTTCTGTATGAAAAGTGTGAAGCTGGTTCGTTTTCTGGTTTTCTTATGTAATAAGTGTTCTGATATTTGACATGGATAATGAACTAAAGATGGAAATGGAGAATAGAATAATAATTAGTGTCCTTAACTGAAGTTGTTACCGTTGTTAGTTGATGCTGTTTAGTTTTAAATCCTGTAAGTTTTGTACTCAAATCATTTTGTTTTCAGCTTTATACCTTCCTTTGTTTAATACGTTTAGTATGTTAGCATGAAAACCTAAAGTTATAAGCAGAAAAAGGGATTTTTGGTGTGTGTATATCTTGGTTGTGCTAGTCCTGTTCTGGTCGTCCATATCCATACTAGTAAAATGCTTAATGTTTTAATCATATCCATGCAAGTAAAATGCTCAAGGTTTAAGGATACTCAATGTTTAAGAAGTTCTGTAGGATGTTAAGTATAATTAAACATGTTGAAAATTGCTTGTGAAACGTTTTAAGTATGTTGAGGATGTAAGGAGGTTAACATATGGAAAGGAATAGGAATGCACTATTGTTGTGTGTATGAAAAACATAATGTACATTACTTGGTTGGCATTATTTTCTTGATTATCATCAAGCTTATTGTAGAAAGGCTATATATATTGTTATATGTTAAGTAAAGATGAGTAATGAAAGATAAAATTTACCAACATGCTAAAATTGTAACATTAGGATTAAGAGTGATACAAATGAAATGAAGCAAAAAGTAGGGATTTCATTTGTTATATGTTTATTGTTTCTTCAATCTTATATGCTCTTTGTTTCTTCAATATATATATATGTTAGTTGTTGTTGGTTGTATGCTCATATTGTTATGAAATGTGTTCCTTGTACTATGTTAAGATGTTGTTAAGGAAAAGGTTAGATTGAGTCCATGATTAATAGAAATCAAGTAGGGAGTAACCACTTGGGTGGTACTCACATGCATAAGTGAGGAAAAATACTATGAAAAGAAAGAACCCTAAAGGCGGGTATATGCCGGAATAGAAAGAACCCTAAAGGCGGGTATATGCCGGGATAGAAAGACAAGAACAAACCCTAAAGGCGGGTATATGCCGGAACTAGGGAGTTGAGCTAGATGGGTAGTCCGGATCTAGTCTAGCTACTAGGATACACCCCTACCAAGATGGGAAAGGGACTAGTAGCCCATAGGTGGTTAGTTTCCGTACAGCTAGGCCATCTCAAAGGAAAACCCTCAATCTCTGGGCTCGATGTACGAGTTTGATGAACGAATAAAGAAAAACGAACGTAATGAAAGAGTTGGATGGGTGGCCCCCTTCCAACGAGAACTAAAGAGTGAAATGCATAATTGTTTTCCCCTATCCTTACTGAACGTAAGCTCACGTCCTTACTTGTGGTGTAGGTAACGAAGGAGTTATGCCAGCAGTTAAGGAAGAGGACATTCCGGTGGAGCCTGTGGTTGGTCCGACAATGGCTCTAGCAGAGTAGTAGTATGGTATGGTATGGTATGGTATGGAAAGGAGGAAATAAAGAAAAGAAGTTGTGTTTTTATTTGAATAATTGGGTTATGTAATCCCGTAACTTTGGATTTGAACTTCAACTATGTTTTGAATGCTATGTTTTGAATGCCGTTTCCAGGAAAAGTTGTTTTCTCGTTAAGTATGCTTCCGCAAATTTTTACGAATAATTTCTTTTAAGAATGAAAAAAGAATGAATGAATGATTTATCAACGATTCGGATTTTATTGCACTCTGATAACTCTATTTATTCGGAATGATTTAATTAAGTATTTTAAAATGGTTTACAAAATCCGGGTCGTTACACTACCCAATCCTTACCATCGACGAAGATACACAAACACGGACAGTACTCCATCTCTGGCAGCAGCTCCAGCTTCCCCAGCTCCATAGCAGTCCACGGTACCACCACCAGAGAGCAATTCTACTCTCTGCCCAGCCACCCGAAGCAATCCCATCTCCAGAACACCTCCCATTCTACCATATTCCTCACTGCCTCTCCTATTAAAACACAAAACGCTAATTTGAACCGCTAAACCACTATCTAGGTTATCCCACAAAATCAGCCACATCACCTGGTTATACGGATCACAGTCCACACCACGTCTCTACCATCCAACTTCCTTTCCAAACCGCTAGATACGAATCACCGAGACAGATTGGATGAACCGAACCATGAGCAAACCGAACCAGAGAAGCTACCCAGCGCGAACCGAAGCCCAGCCCTACCAACTCCATTCATCGCGAATCACCACTAGCACCGTCCGAGAAACGCCGTCGCGTTCGCCATTCCTTGCTATCACTCTCATTCGCTAAAACCTTGAAAAACATGAACTTGTCTCTGCAGAATGTCCAAGAATTCAAACTGTACAGTAATGGAAGACCGGTCGCTCCTTTTGTTGGAAGAATGTTGTTGCTAGTATTATTGATGAAGATCAGTTAATTCCATCTCCTTCTTCTTTAGAAGGAATGCCATTTTTTTTCATTCAAAAGCATGTTTCTCTTGTTTTCTAGCCTAGCTCTCTCCATTTCCCTCTCCTTTTGTTGCTGAATTTAACCCATTTTAGCTTCTATTTCTCAAGCTCAAAAGCTTGAATTAGTCCACTTTCTGCTCTTCTAATTCCAGCAGTTTGCTTTTATCCACAATTTCTTCTGCCATGGTGCATTTAAAATGTTCTAGTTCAAGCCCATTATTTCTCCTGTTCAATTGCTATATTTGCTGGGAAGACAAAGAAGATGCAGAGATACCCTTTCTTCGCCTCTTGTGTGAAGCTTTGTCATTGTTTTCATCGTCTTCTTCAACTGCATCCTCATTTTCTGCTTCGACTTCATACCTATAAGCTTCGTATTCATGTTGCAGCTGCCATTGAAGCTCAGCTCTAAACTGCATCCTCATTTCCTGCTTCATCTTCGTACCTACAAGCTTCGTATTCATGCACCAGCTACCATTGAAGCTCAACTCTAAAGTTTTGCCGCAAACGTATCTATAAGGGACGTCCCTCAAAGGTTGAGGGACATCTCAAAGGTTGAGGGACATCCCTTATAGGCGAGGGACGTCCCTCAAGCGCTTAAAATGGACGTCCGTTTCTTGAAATGGACGTCGTTTCCTATCAGATCTTGCTCCCTTAGCTTCAGACAAGATCGAAGCAATTGTGCAACTTCGAGATCCTTTGAGAAACTATGACCCAGTTGGCGCACCCATGCTTGCACTTGTTCAAGCAAAGAGAGTGTTTCTCCAACCAAACCCGAGATTCCATGGCTCAGTTTTGGAGTTGACGAAAGATAAAGAGCTTCAAAGTGTTAAGTAAAAGATACTTCATTCCATGAATTATGTCTCCAATTTTTACATGACAGAAACTGGGCGGAAGGAAGTATAAATCATCAATAACGTCGCCACTACTCCACATTCATCGCTCAAAATTCTCGCGACGAGGCCGAGAACAGGAAGAACCAACGACTTTGTCGGCAAACTGGATACAGAGTTTGAGTTTTCCGTGTAAGCTCTAATAGAGAAGAAACCAGAAGAACTCGTGGCTTTGGGTTTGGCGGGTTACCCATAAATTTGGCGGAGAAAAAAGTGAGAAGGTGTAGTGGATTTTGAAGAGGAAGATTTGGGGTTCGAGATGGGTTTGGAGAGAAGAAGAATTCGAAGATGAAGACAAAGCTCTGCAATTTTGCCTCATAAATATTCATGTTGCAAGATAAAGACAGAGGCAACTAAGGAGTTGGGAAGCTCAGTCTGGCAAAAATCTGGTTGAGGTACGTCCATAAAAAAAATGGAAGAAGACGTGACTAAGTATTTAAATTGTCTCTGCAATTTTAGACGGGAACGTGACAAAAGGTTCGTGGTATTCATTTTTTATAGTGTGAGATTTTAATTGTTAAAAAAATTCTTGAAGACTTACTGTATTTTTATTTTCAACTATAGAATTTGTTTGTCTATTTCCCTCGAAAATATTATATGCGAATACAGAGGACAGGACAATTGAAGATTTTTCAGTCATTTGTTTTCAATCATTTGTTTTCAAATAAATCACATAAAAGTCTCGTAATAAATGAAGTCATTCTCTTTATAAGTAGACGGTGTCTTTAATCCTTTTGGAGTTGTACTTAATTTTTGCTAAATTAGTGATTCTAAAGACCCTCACTTATGCATGTTTTGTCTGAGAATAATTTCTTCCACCATACTTTCTTGTCTTACAAGCGATTCGTCTATCGTCATAAGTATAAAAGTTAACCGAAAGGTTTGAATGCTTTTGACATTTATAATTCTGAAAAAGTTTCACAAAATTTATCAACAAACTAAGCAAACCATGTTTTGATTTTTATTTTACAAGTCTCTCCAACACATTACAATATTTTTGAGTTTCCTAAAAACGTGAAAATGCCGCCTCCTTTAAAGGAAAAAATCAAAGGCTGCTTCCACGTATTAGAGTGCAAATATAATTCTTTAAATAATATTAAGTTTTAAGTATTATATATAAATAGGGGTGGGCAAGAACCGACCAAAATCAAGAACCGACAAGTGGTTCCAGGTCGGTTCTGGTTCTTGGTCCCAACAATTACATTGCTGGTCGGTTCTGGTTATTATATGTATTGTCGATTCTGTTCCCGGTTATTGGTGGCGAGAACCGACAGGAACCGAGTGATTTGAAACCAAGTTATTTTCTGTTCTGTAAGAGAAAATACGAAGAAAATTCCAGTGTTCGCTTCTTCTTCTGGAACGAGTCGTTAAGGTGTTCGGCCATAGTTCCAAATGGTGAACGACTCAACGAGGGCTCTGTTCGCTTATTCTTCTGGAACGACTGAACGAGGGTCGAGGGCTCTGTTCGCTTCTTCTTCTGGGTTCTTCTTCGAAGTCCTCTCTCGCCTCAGACGCCTCTGTTATGTTCTGTTCTCAAGTCACGATTCACGAAGCCTCGCCTTGCCTCGCCTCGCCTCGCCTCGCCTCTGTTCTGTTTTCACGTCACAAAGCCTGGTCTCTGTTCTGTGCGTTGTCTGATATAAAGAAAAAAGAGCATGTAAGATAGAATTTTTCATATGAAGACAATTCTGGTGCTTTAAGATATAAGAATTATGTTGATAGATAATACGAAAAAATTTGTTCTTGTATCAACAGAGGCGTATCTATCAAAAAAAATTCTGGTGCTTTTAAGATATAAGAATTATGTTGATAGATACAAGCTTTAAGCTTTAAGCTTTCTGTTGATAATAATCAAAAAGTTTTAAGCTTTAAGCAAAAAATTTGTTCTTGTATCAAGAGAGGCGTATCTATTAAAAAAAATTATGGTGCTTTAAGATATAAGAATTATGTTGATAGATACAAGCTTTAAGCTTTCTGTTGAGATTATGCAAAAGTATTTTATGTTGATAGATACAAGCTTTAAGCTTTAAGCTAGATGTTGAGATTATGCAAAAGTATTTAATGCGTTCAGTTTATTTTAGTTGGTCAGCGCTTAATATATGATGAATTGATTTCTGATGAATAGTTTAGAATTGATGAACTGATTTTTTAATTTAGAACTGATGAACTGATTTTTTAGTTTAGAACTGATGAACTGATTTTTTATGTTTATGCATGCAGTTTATAAAATTGTCTGTGACTCTTTGCTTTTCCAGGGTACAAACAGAATGTCGGAAATGACACAAACTATTTCTAAAAAGCGCATCAGAAATTCTAATGTTTGGGAGCATTTTGTTGAGAATGGAAGTCATGATGCAGAAAATGGTAAAGCACAATGCAAGTATTGTTAGCAAATAATTGCAGTGAATACTAGAAAGAATGGCACCTCTAGTTTGTGGAAGCACTTAAAATCGTGCAAAAAACATGTGGCAGATCTTGATAATAATCAAAGCAAGTTGCCGTTTCAAAAAAAAGAAGATGGAGAATGCTCGAATAAGCCAACATATAGTCAGATGGTTGCACGAGAATATATAGCCAGAATGTTAATCAAGGATGAGTTGCCGATGAGAATGGTTGAATGGGAAGGCTTCAAAGAACTACTTCAATTATTCAGAAATGACTTTATTATGCCTTCCCGTAGAACTATTGGAAGAGACATAGAGAAGATATACAGGAAAGAAAAAATGAAATTGAAAACACACTTCAAGCAAAGAAGTCAACGAGTGTGTTTGACTACGGATACTTGGACTTCTACACAAAATAAGTCCTATATGGTGATGACCGGACACTGGATTGATGACGAGTGGAAGTTGCAAAAGAAGATACTAAACTTTTGTGAGATCTATGACCATAAGGGAGAAACAATCGGCTGCACAATGGAGCATTGTCTACTTGGATGGGAGATTGACAAAGTCCTGAAGGTAACTGTTGACAATGCCTCATCTAACGATGTTGGTATTTCTTACTTGGTGTGAACTGTAAGAAATTGGAATGGCTTGGTTGTAGATAGAGAGCACATGCATGTTCGATACTTTGCTCATATTCTGAACTTGATAGTTGTTGATGGGCTAAAGGAGCATCACGACTCAATTGTTCGAGTGAGAAATGCGGTGAAGTATGTTAAATCTTCTCCGCAATGACTTAGACTCTTCAAGTCATATATCGACAATGTGAAGATTACATTTAAGGGCAATGTAACTCTTGATGTCCCGACTCGATGGAACTCCACTTATTTGATGCAAGATAATGCCGAAAAGTATGCCGTAGCATTCGATAAGATGAGAGAATGTGATAATACTTACGCAACGGTGATGGAGGAGGAAGGGCATCCTACTGCTATAGATTGGAGTAACATTCAGATATTTGTCAAGTTTCTGAAGGTGTTTTATGATAGCACTTTGACGGTTTCAAAATCTTTGTCAATTACAGCTCATCAGTATGTTATTGAAGCTTGCAAGTTGAAGACGATCATCGATCAGTATGCCAACGGTGATAGTTTGATGCTGATAAACATGGCTCATGGAATAATGATCAAATTGAAAAAGTGTTGGGGATATTTCAATAAGATGAACACTATTCTATTTGAGCTTTTCTGCCTTTCTAGTACTAACTACACTTTGAATTCTTACCTTGAGCTATGCACATAAGTATCCATTCATCTTCTCTGCAATCTTCTTCAAATCAATCCATTCAGATTGATTTGTCAATTGGTTTCTACAATCTCTGATTAATAAAGACAGTTTTTTGATGACTTACAACTCTTCAATTTAAGTCATATTACCAATATGTTCATGAATTGAACCACAAAACCGGTTACCTAAGATGGATCTGCAACACACCAGAAAGCAAGAGTGATTGACTCCTTAGATTTCCAGTTAGAATCAGTGTGAAATTTAAGAAGTGATTTGATGTGTTAAATGGAAGGAAAACTCACAGATTAACAAGAGGAATTGAAGTTGAACCACTTACAGATTCTGAAGGTGTTTGAGGTTGCCAAATTCTGTTGGTAGAATGCCGGATAAATTGAGAACCTTCAGGAATGATAAACAAAAGATTTAAGAAGTAAGAGAAGTGCAGTTACGTTAAGAAGTAATAGAGCTGCACAAGCCTTCCCATCAAGCTCAACTTGAGGTTTTTGGAGGTCAGCAAAACTGTATAGCACCCAACCAACAAAGATATTTTTTCCAGATTGATAAATGTCAACCAATGTCCAACTTAATAGATTTATAAAACAGGTTGGAGACACAAAAGTATATAGATTCATATACTTACATCTATTTTTTGTTGTTTCAGACTATTTTAAAGCTTTCTTTCCTTTGTGAAAATTATATGATTGCAGTACCTCAATGAGTTGGATGATCTTCGATCACAACTTACTGCTACTTAGGCAACTGTAGATGCAAGAGCTGCTATTCAAGATATTCGATGAGAATGGTATTCGATGAGAATGGTTAATCAGGATATTCAGGATATTCGATGAGAATGGTTAATCAAGTACTTGCTATTTAGTAATTCTCTATAGCGAAGCCTTTGACGACCAAGGCCTACAGCCCCAGATGATACCAACACAACCTCATATCCCAGAGTTCAATTCCTTAATCTACAAACTGAAATCATAGCACTGTAAGAGAAAATCGCTCATTTCACAATCAAAGAACAGAAAGGCCGGGATTTCTAGGTCAGAAACTTGTAACCTTCCACTGTCAAAATCAAACGGATCAGTGACGCCGAAAGGAAGAAGAAGAAGGCTGAAAGGAATAATGACGCCGAAAGGAAGAAGAAGAGGGCGAGCGATTGAAAGAGAAGAAAAGGTTGCCGAATAGCAGAGGCCAGAGAGCGAGCAAGAAAGATGGCGAAATAGAGAGCATTAGCAAGTGAGATATATCAAAACAGTGCTAGACAAAATTGTTTTTCACTTAGGGAACCATAACTGACCAGAACAGAGCCTTGGTTCCGGTTCTGGATCCGGTTCCTTGCGATTTTGGTTCCGGTTCCTTCTCTAGGAACCGATAACCAAACAATCGATTCCAAGAGGTTCGGAACCGGAACCAATAACCGAACTGCCCACCCCTATATATAAATATATTATCAAGTCAAGCATGTTTCTTAATTAGAGCATCTTTTAAGTGTCTAGAAACCAAATGTTTTTCAAATTTCATTAATTCATAATCTTTTGTTTTCAAGGTTGATAACCTTCTTTGTCACTGCCAAAATTTCTTACTTATTTTTGTGCAAAATACACTTATATTTTTTAATTATACTTTATATATTGCCTTTGAAAATCATTTTACGCAAAGAAATTTTTTTTTTGTAAAATACGTTGTAATTCAAATATTTTAAAACATTGCTTTGTAAAATTATTTCATGTATAAACATTCATCAAAATGTTATACATTCAACATATGCTTACATTAAAATTTTTTATACAAAATCTTCCTTCGTGAGCCATAATCCATAGGTCAAAATCCCGGTAACAACCTCAAGCGCTCTTCATGACTATCAACTGCATCATCGTCCATGTCATAAACACGAGTCTTACGTCAAACTCTTTATTACATCACAAGATTCATCTATGAGTCTAATATTCAGTAAATAATGTATGAATTTCATGTACATGATAAACATTTTCATACAATGTGCAGTACATTATTTCTTTCTTTCTTTTCATTTCATTTCATGTTGAAGTTCAGTATTGGGAACCACGTCTACCAAAACTTCTTTTTCTTAACAGTAGGATACATCACCAAAATCTCAAATTCATTAGGGGACATGCACACCAAAGCTCCATTGGTGACAGAAGCTAACAAAGCTCTATTGATGGCAGTATCTCTAAAGCCTTTTATGTATCTTACATTTTTTTTTATTCTTTCTTAATTAAAACATATGCATAAAAATTCATTTTTGTTACTTTATTAAAAATATGATGCATGAAAATGAATGCAACATTTCACATATCTTAACATATTTTCTAACAACATGCTATTAACCATACATTACAACATATTCTCAAGTCACATGATTAATATCATCAATAACAATATAGCAAAACAACATATCTTATAGTCACATGATCAAAATCATCAATAACACAACATCTTAACAACTAATAGCATCACTTAATTACCTTAGCACCTTGAGATGTAAACCAAAAGACCATACACATTCAAACATTACTTACTTGGAAACTTTAGCACACTGTTACAATTTTTCACAATTTTTCTTCTTCAAACTTTTTCCAAGAGTATAGAGAAATTGACTACTTCTACGTATTTTTATCTTCAGTTCTCATATCAATTAAATATGATTTTACTAAGTATGAAGTGAAAATATCATGAATTGTTTGTTAAGCTGAGGTGTCAAACTTCTAGCTAAGTATCTCATCCCAATCTGTAAAGAAAATGTTTAGTCATTCTATAAAATTATGTCATCTCACCATTAAAAGTTAACAACCTTTCAACTTTTCGGTCGCTAGCACGTTGCTACAAAAACCTACTTATCGCCTGCGGATATTTGCTTCACACTTTTTTTCAAATATCTTACAAGAGCGTTTCATGTGATAAAATAAAAGTTTGGACTTCTACTTCTAAGAAGAACTTAAACCCTAGACATCCACACATTTGTAGAAACCTAAGTGTCTGCTGTGGAAAGCTACGCGTCTGTTGCAAATATCTGCTTCACCCATAATATTTTGCCAACACTCACTCTTTTGCGAATACATATCCTTCTGAAACCAAGTATTCGCAAACACTCACACTTCCGCAAACACCCACACTTCTGCAGACCCATTATCACGCAACAGAAATCAAATATCTGCGAACACTTATTCTTAAACGGATGCCAACGCTTATGCTGCGGATATCCGCTCATATTGTCTGTCAATCACAATCTGCCATATTTACATATCTTTCTACAGAACAACTTCATTCCGTGGATTCCATCTTACATCCGCGCACACCAAAGTTTATATTGCGAATATTCGTTCACATTGTCTGCTAATCACAATCTGCCACCTCACATATCTTTATGTGGACAAACCACATTTCGCAGATTCCATCTCTCATCCACAAACACCAACGCTTTGGTCACTCATCCTTTCAACACCAAGTATCCGTGGACACCCACACTTCCGCAGATACACCTCATGTTCATACATAAACCATTAGGATTTTACTTCATCTTTCTATAAAATTCCTACTTAATCCAAATCAATAACAATTTACCATTTTTTTTAATCTTAAATATCACTTTATATGAAATCGTATGTAAAAAAATTTTGGGTGTTACATTCTTGCTCTCTCTATTTAGTTTATTTATTTATTTATTTTTTTGCAAAATTGAATAGAATTACTAGTGCTTATAATCATATACATCTAACTTAAGATATATGCACACACATATACATATGTGGGTCAGTATGGGTCCTTGGTCATGTACAAATATTCATATGTGGGTTAGTATGTGTCCTTGGTCATGTACAAATATTCGTACTTGCATACGTAATGTTTATGTAATGATTTTAACAGTGCAACTAGCCAGTTCACAGCACTCTACTACTAGGCTATTGAGGAACTTTGGAAATTTTGATATTAGAAAATTTTGCATGTAAGTTTTATCATACAACAATTAATTTTTAATATAAGGGTAGATATTGTTCATTATAATTTGCAAAACATTGCATAGTCTTAGAAAACTATTTTAAATTATCGTTCACATAACTTCATTTCAGCCTAACAAAAACACATAACTAATTTTTAAAAAAAAGAATAAAACATAATTAATTTTAGAGTAATCAACAAAACAACAGTCGGATTATGGGTCAGTGACAAAACAATCACTAAACAATTTTTGCTAATGAATAAAACATTGAACTATGACAAATAAATAAAGTAAACATTACTGTCAAGTTTTCTGTTAAAAATTTCAATTTTTTTATGCAGCGAATAGATCTTTTTTCCGTAGCGGTCTTGTACATGAAGTAGTTCTAGTTAAAGATTTACTTTTCACAACGGAAAGCAAGTGTCAAATGTGGCAAATACCATTTTCATAGCGAAAATATGTCTTTTGCTGTAAAAAGTAAGTCATAATCTAAGGGCTTGATTTCCGTAGTGCGAGGCAAGTATCCGCTGCTGAAAATATTCTTTCCACAATGGAAACGTATCTTCCACTGCGGAAAGTAAGTTATAATCCAATGACTTGATTTATGCGGCGGAAGACAAGTATTCACAACGAAAACTATTCTTTCTCTCAATGTCATGGACATCCTTCAATACTAAACGACGAAGTTGAGCGATCTTCAACTCCATCTATATAAGCGGAAAAGATGTCATCTGGGAGAGCAAGCAACAACTCTAAATTCTTGAACACCATCTAAGAGAAAAAAAGTATAAAAAATGGAGGTGGAGCCTATTTCAGTAGTCTAGGACAATGAGCAACGTGTGTTCGATCACAAAGATGCTATAGAGGTGAATTCAATGTCGGCATCTCTAGACGATGAGCTTCATTCATTATGCGATTCAGAAGATAATGATTGGGCAAACAATAAGCCTCCTCAACTGGAATGTTCTTTCAGATCGCGATATTACATTGAGGGGAAGTTATCAAAAGGTGGTTCAAAGAAGTGATGTTCTATTGCTGAAACATTTGTTGGAGCCTATTGTTATCCTTACAGATTTGCAACAACAACCCCAACCCATTTCAGATTTTGGAAGAGCAATAACAAGAGTATTGCAAATATATATGTGAACGATAAATTCGTTATATCAGCTTCTTCAGAGATGAGGGACATCCACCGCTGGGAATGGACATTCAGAATGGGATGATGGGCGTCCCAAGGCCGCTGTTGGCCGTATACTTGTGCTTTCATATGAATTTGTAAATTAATTGTAAATTAAGTTTTGGATAATTCTACATGGATGCTGATGAATGCAATGGATGAATGTATTGTATTGGGAAAATCTATAAACAGATGCTATTATGTCAAAATTTTTGAAATAAAGTAATATGAAACTGCAAGTCATAAAATGTGAATTGACTTTAAAATTACATCATTTGAGTGAAGAAATAGAAAGCTATATCAATTCAACGTCGACATATATAACCTCAAAGGAGAGAAATGAGAGAAATTGTAAGCTGATGGACTTTCGATGTGGGCTGAGGGATGAGACAGTGAATGTAATGTCCCAAAATATAGAAATACCGTAAATCTATATATTACGTTGTAATAAAAATTTAATGATGTAATGATAGGATTTATGGTATGTAGTAAATAAAATGTAGTGTAAAAATAAAGAAAAATGCAAGAAATTGGGCATTTAGGTCAATTGGGGATGATGTTTGGCGTCCTAAAATCTGATCTGTCGATGCGCGGACGAAGATCTGTCAAAGTGCGGACGCTGATGAATGCTGCGGACGGTAACAAGGTCGTCCGTTTTGAATATGTCCAATTCTGGGAACATTCGAACGCTGCGGAAGACTGCAGACGCGGAAATTTGGCGTCCGAATGAATCTATACTAATTTCTAGACAATTCGGACGAGTGCGGACGATAGTACGGATGACACACCGCATCCGAAAGGTCAAAATTATCCAAAAAAATTGTTTAAATCTGAAGCTTTTCTTCTGCCATTTTTCATTTTTCTTCGATTCTTTCTCCTGGCGACACGTCCAGACGGTGGAAAGTGAGGGCCTGGATGGCTCCAAGTAAGTGGACCTCTTCCCCTCTGGAATGGGAAGCTCCTCCACGCGGCTGAGTTTCTTTCCATCTATCTTGTATTCAGTCTAGGTTTATCTATATATGAGGTAAAAGTGTTGTATTTGGGAGCCGGGTGAAGTTCAGGGTGAAGGTGTATTGACGATAGTGAAAGGTGAGTTTTGTTTTGTGTAAATGACTAAGTTTCTACTTCTACTTTGAGTGATAAGTATATTGTTGTTTTGTTGCTGAAGGATATCTTTGATTAAGGACTACCGTGAAAAACATGTTATAGCTGGGGGGAAAAGTTGGAAATTCTACACAGCTATAAGGTAGGAATTAGGATGATGTGTGGCCAATGGAGGCCTACATCATGAGGTTATGCATGTGTTGTGACTATTATAAGTTGAACTGCCGTTGATGTTATTTTCCTGAACAATTGTTGAATTCTGAATTTGTTAAGTACATTAAGTTGTTGTTGTTGTTGGATTATTCCCAAACATGATATAGTTAGTGGAAGATGGCTGGATTATGTGCAAGAGATAGAAAAAAAATTGCAAGCATAAGGGATGTTGATGTAGGATATATATTGAACTGTCGTTAAAGAATTTTGTGTTTTAAGAAGTACCCTAAAGTAAAAGGGGAGAAGTTGCTGTTTACATTATTCTCTTGGAAAAACTAAAATAATGGAAGTATGATGGAAATTGTGGGTTATGTTATGTTTCCTATTGTTCTTCCAGGTCATGTTAATAAACTCAACATAATTAGGATAATCTTATGAATTGTAAAATTATGATGTTCTTCATACTTCAAAGCATGTATAGTTCTTTTTAGCTAAAAGCATGTGTAGGTTAATGTAAAATTGTTATATATTGAGTTTTACTATTTTTTTGGGATTTGATGACATACATGCATTACATTAGGAATTATGAAATTGTTTCATATTGCATGACATATTCAATCTATGTAAATGGGGTGTGCGGAGATTCGAGAATAACAATGACATCTCATGAGTTATAATGAAATGTTAAAAATGAAAATATAAAGTGAAACGATTATAAAGAAAATAGGTTAAGTACATGGGATCAAGTGCTCATTGTCTCCCGTTCTGAAATCTCCAACGTTCTCGGAACAAAGAGTACATACGGCATGAGGAAGATCATGATATGTTTATGTATAATTACTTGGCCACATCTTCCTCATGACCCTACGCTGTTTGTCATGTATGTACTTCTGAGTTAAATTGCATTGTATGATCATGCATTACATTACATCGCATTACTACATTCTAATTCTTGCTGAGCGTTAGGCTTATTGTTTTCCCCCGTGATGTAGGTAATGATTTGGATGACAATCATGTTATGGAGGAGGTATTCTAAGATGACATTTTGGATTATCAGCCATATTGACTTGTCGGTTGTGGTGCACCACAAATGTGTTTTTGTGATATGTTATGGAACATATGAGACAATAGTACTTTCACAACTAGAATTTGGTATTTTAGTTTGGGATATGTGATATAATGGAGCAATGAGTTTTTTGCTAAAATATTAGTAGGTTAGCTATAACTTTTTTGAAAATGTAAAGGGACTATTCGAAGACTGTTATGGTAAAGTACTAGTATTTTGAAAATCGTTTTACATTAAAATGTGTAGTTTACTCTGATAACTTATATTATTGTAAAATAAAAAAAAAGCGAAAATTTTATAACTAGTTTTAAAATATTAAATAAATAATGGAGAAAAATGAGGGATGTTACAGTGAAGGTAAGGGTTAGGGTTCAGTGTTCGCTGAGGAAATCTCTCTGACTAGTGTGCTCTATCTGGAGCGGAATCTGAAGTTATATATTAAAGGTAAAGGAAGACAAATATCTGTCGCGGAAAATTATCTTTTCCGCTCCGAAAAGTACTCTTTTTGTTGCGGAGAATATCCTTTCCATAGCGGATACGTGTCTTCCATTGAGGAGACCAAATTCTTGGATAATAATTTACTTTCTGCAGTGGAATGCATATTTCTGCTACAAAAAGAGTATTTGTCACAGTGGATATTTGTCTTATATTGCAGAAAGTAAGTATTTAACTAAAACTACTTCATGTACGGGTCCGCTGCAAAAAAAGAATCTATCCATTGAGAAAACAAATTTAAATTTTTAATAAAAAATATAATTATCTCATTTATTTTTGAACCAAAAACATAGTGGAGGTATTTATTTTATTTTCTTTATTTCTCATCATTTAATATTTTATTTATCAAATTGATTGTTGGATGTCTTTTCGTTACCTATTCTTCGGTGGTTGTTTCATCAACCTGACTAGTCAAGTTTAAATAAACCAATTTGCTTAATTATTGAGTTCTTCATCAGTTCTGCGATTTGCCTCCACTCAAACATCGACAACACAAAGAAAAAGTATATTAAAAAATAAACAATAAATAAAGACAAACCTTTATATTTGATTCTATGTGCCAAGCACAGCCATCTTTTTGACTTCAAGTCATATGTAGTTTTCTTGACTTAAAATTCAACGGATAGATTGGAAGTTGAAGGGAAACTCTTCATCAAGTTTACTTCCCGAGCCACTTCTTTTGAAAACTACTGCTTTTTTCTTGCAATTCTGACACTTTTTTCCAGTAGACCTCTATTTAATTACTTACGCAAAATATTTCTAATCTTGGTTTAATCTTACAAGCGACTCGATTAAATTATCAATTGAAGGAAGAACTTAGATCTAGAAAATTCATTTGATCTTAATTTTTTGGGCAGTAAAAAAGGTGGACATTTTAGACTTTCATTGAGTGTATAAATAGAGTGGCTTATAATTTGTTTTACATTGGCTTAAAGTCTAGGAAACCTGATAAGGAGGTCTAGGTATTTGATTGAATGCGCATAAGAGAATGGCTGCTTCATCTTCAACTGGTAAAAGCTTGAGCAGTTGCAATGAAGATGAGAAGGAGCTGAGAAGAGGGCCTTGGACTGTTGAAGAAGACACTTTGCTTACTCAGTTCATTTCTCAGAATGGTGAAGGCCATTGGAATCTCCTTGCGAAATGTTCTGGTTAAGTTTTATGATTGATGAGGTTTTTGTTTAGATTTAGACCTTTAGTTTAATGGGTTTTCAAAAAGAATGGGTTTTTGTCTTTCAGGATTGAGAAGAACGGGAAAAAGTTGCAGGCTGAGATGGCTGAACTATCTGAAACCGGATGTGAAAAGAGGAAATTTTTCCTTGCATGAACAGATTTTGATCCTCGATCTTCATCTCAAATGGGGTAGCAGGTAATCTGTCTCCTCTCTCTCTCTCTTGATTTTCCATGATCTAACAGCAGCTTCTTTACCCTTAAAGCTTCCTTCTTCATCTTTCTGTCTGTCTTGATCTCTCTAGGTGGTCAAAAATTGCAAAGCATTTACCAGGAAGAACTGACAACGAAATAAAAAACCATTGGAGAACCAGAGTGGAGAAACAAGCAAAGCATCTGAAACTAGAAACTAACAGCCCAGAATTTCTAAACATAGTCAAAACGCTCTGGATTCCCAGATTACTTCAGGAAAGCCAAGAATCAAACCCAGTGTCTTCTTCTTCTTTAAACGCCCAGAACCCACCAGAAAACCCACAAATCTGTCTGCAAAACCCTGTTTATGACCATAATTCTGGTGCAGAGTCGATGAACTTCTCTGCGATTTCTCAGCTCTCCATTGATAATCCAACTTTTCTACCAAGTTGCGCGAACCACGATGATTTTAACCAGTTGGACAGTGTTGGGTACGATCTGGAAGCCAATAACATGGTACTTCCATCTACAGCAGCCATTAATTTTGATCAGTCAGTTGGCCATATTTACAGATCAGAAAGTAGCTGGGCTGAGAATGATTTTTTGGGTTGCTTGTGGAATATGGATGAATTATGGCAATATAGAAACTAATTACGATTAATCAACAGTTAATCCTCTCCCACATTAATTTATTGAAGTTTTTTCAATTAAGATTTATCCTTAGGCTAAACAAAATGAAAATTGTGTTTGTCTTTCTTGTATTTTCCTGGTTATTGTCACCAAATAATTTGATAAAAAAAAAAAAAACAAATGTATCATATTCAAATCTATTAATTACGATACACCGATTTTAACGTAAAGATTTTTAATTTTTCAATACTTGATTACTATTTTTTCATCAATTCATCATGTTAAATGAATAAAGTGAGCCTTGCACATAAATAATTTTAATAAATAATAGCTTAGCTTTAATAAATACGAAAAAATTATTTCTCAATTAAAAAAATTATTTACTCGTCTAAGACTATTAAAGTATAGTTTGATTTAAAGTATTTTAATACAAAATTGACTGATCAAAGTGTTGCTCTAAGTTTGGTCAGTTTAGTGTCATTTTATCTCATCTAATATTACAGCGAGGAAATAAATGGATAGGACCCTATTTCCACCCAAGAAAATATGAACATTACTCTCCGAACAAGGTTACAATAAGAAGTATGCATCCTCCACTGACGTATATGATTGATTCTACTGTGACAACAACAATGAGATGGTAGAAAAGCAATATATAAACTAAAAAAAAATGATAAAAATATGCAATAAATCTCCTCCTATACAAAGCATGTATGTATTTCATCTACCTTCATCAATGGAAGAAACGGAGATAGAGTTTCTAGAATAATCCTCCACGGAAATATTAGCAGAAGATGGCTTGGTAGCACCAGATGTACTTGACTGAGCATTTGTGTTGGAGAAGGCAGTAGTTGAGCCGGAAGTCCACAGCCCTTGGCGACCTCTTAGTCCGGGTTTTCCTGGCCTTGGTAAAGTAAAAGAGTCACTCGAAAGCATGAGATGAACTCCATTCATGTCCGGCCGATCTGAGACATTCGCTTGGCAACATAGCAATCCCAGTTGAATGCACATGGCTGCCTCGTCGAGATTGCACTTCACGAGGGTTGGATCCACCAAATCCAAGGGTTTGCCACCTTCATAAAGAAACCATGCCTGTGGAAAGATTCTTATTAGATGAATGATTCATACCCTTTCTCAAGGATTCTTTTGATGCAAAATTTTGTAAGTTGCGTGAAGTTTTCGACCCAGTGAAATGCTTAGAAAGAAGAAAGAAAGATAAGAGGATTTCTAGTGATTGACCTGACCGATTAACCTTCCGATATATCAGGCGGTTCAAATGTAAAGAAGAAAAATGTGATTTAGAGTCATGCACTGCAAGACAGGTTAATAGGCCAACAGAGCACATTGTTTTGTAGCATTACTTGATGTTTTCACAGTACATTTTCTGCAAATTAAATATTATGGCCAGTTGGAGATTTTGAGGCTTCCAAAAAGCTTCGTGTCAAATTTATCTAAGATTCTTTCAAATTTAAAATATTAAAACAAAAATCGATGAATTATGCAACATTCAATCCAGATATCAAGAAATGGACAACAAACTTTCCTGAATAGAATAATTATGTGTCGAAAAATGGTGGAAGAACATTAACTTACATAGCTTAAGAGGTCTGCTTTTGCTGCATCAAGCTTCTTACCATAGTTCTCTCTCCCGCTGACAATTTCCAGAACCAAGATACCAAAACTGAAAACATCTGTTTTGACAGACAGATATCCTTGCATGGCATATTCAGGGGCCATGTAACCACTGCAGATTAAAAGAATTTTAAGTGTGAAACTAGTGACAATGAATAATGCCAAGCAACTTCCCACAGGCAAACCGTAACAAATGGAATAAAATTATAATGAAGTTTGAAGAATGTAAAGTACTTACTGAGTACCCGCAATTCTAAATGTATTAACATGGGTATCATCGCCCGGAAAGAGTCTTGCCAAACCAAAATCCGAGATTTTTGGATTCAGTTTCTCATCAAGTAATATATTACTGGCTTTAATGTCTCTATGAATGATTCTCACTGGGGCCTCTTCGTGCAAGTATAGAAGACCTCTTACAATACCTGTAACTATTTGGAATCGTGTTCTCCAATCCAAGGATGGTGACTTCTCTTTATCTGAAATTACAAACGAGTCGTTTATTTTTATCATTTTCCCTGACATTCCTTTCCATAAAAGAAAAAACATCGGACAATGTTACAAGGGAATATAGTTCTTACCAAAAAGAAAATAATCAAGACTTCTGTTTGATAGATACTCATAAATAAGCATCTTCTCAGGTCCTTCGACACAACACCCAAATAGGGTCACCAAGTTTTTGTGTTGAATTCTCAGTAACAGTTTCACTTCATTAGTAAACTCTTTCACTCCCTGTCTTGACTCTAGCGAGAGCTTTTTAACAGCAACTTCTTGACCATTTGGCATCAGGCCCTGACAATTATATTTTACAGCATCAGGCAAGAACCTCTAATCTAATTTCCCAATAGTATGATAATCGGAAGAAAAAGTTTGGTTACGCAACAAGACTAGGATAAATTAGAATCCTGATGAATCACATTCAAAACGTCCAAAAGAATTGGACCATTTGTCAAAACTATGCCAATCCCTGAACATGATCTCTCCTTAAACTAAAGGAACATGATTTATTTCCCAGGCAGTTGTACCATATTAACAACTCTGAAAATAAATCGAACCCTTTAGTTGTGTAATAACAACTAATAAGGGAAAGAAAAAACATGAAAAAAGAGTCAAACTGCAAGCTGATTCATGAAAAACACGGCATTAAGATATCAAAGTTCTTCCTTGTTCACCTACCAAGAAGTATTAAAATAGTAAAATATAATCAAATTTGGTACAATTCTATTTGTTAGCCACTAACAAATATTACACCCGCTATTAAGAGTTATTACAAACTCATGAATATCTTGACCCTCAACTACTCTTCCCGGTGATTCTTTTATTAAAGGAAAAATGACAAATCTACCATCGTACTTATAATCAATGACAAGTCAACTACTAAACTTTTTTTTCTAACAAATTAACTACTGAACTATGAAAAAACGTCGTCAAAAACATCGTTGTCACGTTTCCCGTCGAATGTAACGTTGCGGTCACGTTAACGCCAAGGACTGTCAAACGGAGATATCTAAGGCAACAACAATGGGGACGTCTGCCAAAATCTGTCGACTGTAACGCCACGGTCACGTTAACGTCAAGGGCCATTAAACGGAGACGTCCAAGGCAGCAACGGACGTCCCGCAACGACGTGGGACGTCCAACACTAATCCAACAGACTGACAAAGGACATCAATTATCGGGAGACATCTGTCCTACCCGTTGAAATGAGGGACGGACGTCCCTCGATCGGAATGAATAGCAATGATAAAGTTTGTCATTTTCTGAAGGCGATGACAGACAATGGTTCATAGCCGTTGGATCAAGAACAAATGTCCCTTGATCGAAATGAACGGCTAGGATAAAGTTTGACATTTTTCAAAGGCAATGGCGGACAATGATTTTTGGCCGTTGGATCGAGGACGGACATCTCTCAATCGGAATTGACAGCTATGATGGATTTAGGCCATCACCAAAGAAAGGTCACATACAAGTCACCCGCTTTTTTATAAGGCAGACATCTCAATTAAGACGGACATCCCTCGGTCCACAACGGACGTCCTGCTTCCCATATCAGACGTCCCTCGATCCAACACGGACGTCCCTTTCCCAGCATCGGACGTCCCTTTCCCAGTATCGGATGTCCCTCGTCTAGAAACGGACGTCCCTCGACTTGAGACTACGTCGTTCTACCCATAACGGACGTCCCTAGTCTCACAATGGACGTCCCTCGACTTAAGACTACGTCGTTTAGGCTGAAACGAACGTCCATCTTTAGCCGAGGGACGTTCGTTTTATATTCGAGAGACTTCTCTGAACGTTAAATTCACCTATATAATCACAAAGGACGTCCCTCGAACATAAAACGAATGTCCCTATAATTCATTGAACTTAGTTCGCCGAGAATTTCGTATTCTGCAGTACTCACCGGAGCACACAGTCGATTCTTATATAGGCAGAACGAAAAACGATGATCCGGCGGATCATCCTCATTCCGCTATGAAACGTGGTCGATGGTTAATTTATTAGCAAAAAAAATATAATGGTTGATTTATCATTGATAATAAAGTATGATGACTGATTTGTCATTTTCCCTTTATAAACCAAATCGCTTATGAGAAAGGTCAACACTAAGGCCAAAACTACGGACAAGTCATGGGCCAATGCCTGGTAGATTACATGTGATAGCAAAAAAATCCTTCTGTCAATCCAAAATAATTAATAACTTTTATTAAACTCAAGTCAGACGGCAGACCTCTACAATGATATTTCTTTTAATCGATGATTTCATACAAATTACTAGGTCCAAATGAGTAATAACTTCAAACCAAAGTTTCCGTCACCGATGTCAAGGTGAACAATGCAATCCCATTCCCGTAATCCTTCTATGATACGAGACTAAATCTAAGTGCAAATAGTGCAACAAATACTGAAAAATAACTTGGTAAATACATTGACATTAAGTAGTTTCTACATTGACATCAACTACCTTCTTATCACAAGTCGTAGAACCGTACCTTGTATACCGGACCGAAACCTCCATGGCCGAGCTTATTCAAATCGGAGAAGAAATTCGTTGCGATTTGCAGAGTACGCAGGTCGAAGAACAAGTCATATGATTCAACGCCGTCGTCGGCTTTAGCAGTATCGGCTGAATTTCCAGCTCCGGAAAATCTCTTTTCTAAGCAGGGACATAGAACGGAGAAAAACCCCATCGGAATCATCGAAAGACATAGGTGAACATCAATTTCAATAGTCGGAAACGACAATTCATTGCGAAATTGTTTGGAAAACTGTAGCGAGAAGCTGTAGTAGAGATAGAGCTTCGTTGCGAGAAAGACGATTCAGCCTTCAAAAAGATGGAGGACTATATCCTCGCGGAGGACTTCCATTACTGACCTTTCGGTCCTTTCTAATGTGCACTATTTGTTTATATATTTACACGTTGCCCCACAACCTTTTCTAATTAAATAATGGTAAATTTTACATACAACTATATGTCATGATATAAAAATTTATTAAAAGTTATGTATTTATATTTACAAATCTAAATAAATACTTTGAATATCATTATGGTGATTATTTACTTGAAATTAAATAAATTGATTATTTATTTAAATAAATATTATCTTATTTGTATTACAAGTCGTGTTGTTTATAACATGTCATTGCGCACTATGTTGTTCACTATAATCTTCAAAAGCAAATGTTTCTTAGTAAAGTAATAATAAAAAAAAATATTAATAATTTACAACGTCAAAAGGAATAAAAAGTAAAGTATAAATTAATTTTTAAACTTACGAGAGTGAAGAATAAGTAGTTTTTTCAATTTTTATTTTTGGAAAATAAATTTTTAAATTTAAGGATGTTAACAATTAAGCTCTTATTATTAGCGATGCCTTTAAAAGAAAAACAAGTCGTAATAGAACGATTTTAGTAATTTAAACTCAACTTGCAGAATTGTAAAATCATCAAAATTATTTAATTGAAAGTTGTTTTTCTTTAAAAATTATAAAAAAAAAAACATCACGTAACAAAAATATAATTCATTTGACAAAGCTTTTAACGATAGGAACATAATTACTAACACACCTTAATTCAGGGAATTATTTATCTAAAAATAAAATTTAACGATTTAGTTGCTCTTCGCCCTTAAATTTAATTGGTAACAAGTCTTAATTTATGATTAAAAATAAAATTTAAAGTTTTAATTATTTTTTATTTTTAAATTTAAGAACTAATATTTTGCCTCGTTATAAAAAATCAAATATTTTTTGGCTAATTAAGAAAACATGCTCCAATAGACGTGCAAAATTTCCAAAATTTGCCCGGTTGGAATTTTCAGACTTCCACCATTTTGCAGATTTTTAAACGCAACTAATTCAATTGGGCAAAATAATTAATAATTATTATAAAAATATATGCCACGTGGGACGTAAGTCAATTTTCGCCAGCCGTATATTTCAACAAATCAAAAGCAGTCAATTTTCGATCACGTTGCATCTCATTAAGAATATGATATTGATTTTAATTTTCAAAACTAGCTTTTTAATTTATTTTAAGAAAAATGTCACATTAACCATCATAGTTTACAATCAATCATAGTTTACAATCAATGACAAGTTAATCACTATTTTTTTATAACAAATTAACCACTCATATATGAGAAAATAACAAGCCAACATTACTGTCACGTTTGTCGTTAACATGCTGATATGGAGTCATCGCAATTCATATACAAACTATCGCGGCGCCGTGGTTTTCCAAGAAAATAAGGCAAAATCTGCCCTGCGCCACCGCGGTGTCTCAAGAGACCGCTGCATTTTAGTATCACACCACAGCGGTCTCTTGAGATCCCACGACGGCGTCATTATTAATCGGCAGCGGTTTCTGGCCTCGGTTTCGAATTGTATAAGTAGATAGTGAACTCCTTGCGATATTCTCAGACATTTTGTCAGCGATTAGTGAACCCTAGAGAATTCTAAAAGCTGAAGAGAACGACATTTTGGCAAAGTTGAAGAATTTGTTGAAAAACAAATGGCGTCTTTGAGTGTTGAAGAATCTGTTATTAACCGTCAAGTAGAAGTGGGGCCCACAACAACATTTTTGGCCAATGAGAATGAGGTATGTAGAATTGGAAATGAAGTTACAATTGTGTTGCATTCTATCTCAGCAACTCTACACGAGGAGGACGATGAAGATCTCCGTTCATTATGTCAATCCACTAATGACGAAGACATTGACATGGTCGAGAGTAGGCTTAGACGCCCACCACAAGCACAATGCACCTTCGCTAGTATGAGCCTTGGCAAAAAGTACAGTTTATTGAATAAAATTAGAGAAGAAATTATCAATCAGACATTGAAGAATTGGAACGGGATAAAATTCACCCACAGTGACACTCATCGATTAAGGGCTGCTTGCCAAGAAGGATGCATGTGGCGACTGTACGCCTAAAAAATGCAATGTGAAATGATGTTTTCAATAAAGTTCTACAACGACTTTCACACTTGCTCGAGAAAGATGGAAAGCCGTCATGCCACTGCCAAATGGGTGGCAACGCATTACTTAGATAGATTTAAAAGTCAGACCGACTGGGACCTTTCTTCTATAATTGAGATAGTCATGAAGGAATTCAACGTCAACATCACACTCAACATTGCTAGAAGGGCAAGAAATGCGGCCAAAAAAATTAACGAAGGGGATGACAATGAGCAATACAAGCTCATATGGTCCTATGCCGAGGAGATTCGGAAGTCTAATCTTGGAAGCTCGGTGCGTGTTGACTTGGACATGAATGCATTTAAAAAGATGTACATGTGTTTGGCTGCATGCAAGATGGCCGTGCGGAACTGTAGTAGACCAGTTATTTGTTTGGACGATTGCCACTTGAAGGGAGCAACTCCAAGCTAGCTGCTCACTGCTGTCACCATCGACGGGAACAATGTAATGTATCCAATTACTGTAGCAGTGGTTGAAGCAGAAAATATGGCTTCTTGGAGCTGGTTTCTGGAATTTTTACTCAACGATCTAAACACTCCATTTGGCAATGGATGGACAATCATTTTTTACCAATAAAAAGTGTTGTTGATTGCTTTTGCCTTCTGTGTTTATGTTATGCATTTTGTACCAATGTCTGATTCATATTATGAATCTTTGCAGGAGCTAGTGTTAGCTATCAGATAGGTGGCAGAGCAAGCGGACCATCGGTTTTGCATCTGACACCTGTATGGAAATTTTCAAAAACAATTTAAAGGCTGGTTGTTAAATGATGCAATGTGGGCAGCATCTAGAGCCACAACAGTAAGGCAGTTTGAGAGAGAGATGACGAACTATCTACAAGGACTAGATGTGACATGGTGGGCCAAACATGTCTTTTGCTCCATCCCCAAATGCGACTTAAGCCTCAACAACCTCAATGAGTCCTTCAACGCCTGCATCCTACCAGCTCGGGACAAACTGATTTTAAGTATGTTCGAGATCATTCGAAAGAGCATTATAAGTAGGATCATGAAAAAATGAAAAGATGGCTCGCTTGATAGACCTTTTGTGTCTGCAGATCAACAACCGATTCGCCAAACTACAACTTGTCGGTCGAAATTGGAGCCCCAAGTTTTCAGGAGCTACCTAATTTGAGGTCAGCAACAGTAACGAACAGTACTCTGTCGATTTGGACAGGTGTACTTGTACTTGTTACCGGTGGGAGTTGACCGGCATCTCGTGTGTCCATGCAATCCCGTGCATTCACTTCACGAGAAATTTGTGCATGTGTGTTATCACCGGAAAACATACATGGCGATGTACTCCAACTTTGTTCTCCTCGTCAATGGACAAATCGAGTGGCCTCCTTTGATGAATGTTGATCCAATTATCCCACCGCCATTTAAAAGACTTCTAGGCAAGCAGCGAAAACATAGAATACGGGATGTGGACGAGGCCCCAAGCCGGACAGTGCTGCCCAGAAAACATATGAACATGATTTGTGGCCGGTGTGGGGGTGTGGGGCACAAATCCCGCACGTGTGAAGATGGAGGCGAGTCTATTGCAAGGGTCGGCAGAGGCGACAGAGGGAGAGGCAGAGGCGGCAGAGGAAGGTCGGAGGACACATTTATGAGTTTCAAAGTCCCCGAGACAGCTCTCAAGACAATTTTTTCCATAGTCCCGGAGATAGTTCCTGAGAGAGTTTTTGAGACAGTTCTCGACAGAATTCTTGAGACGCAAGTGAGCCCATTACACATTTACGTTTAAGTCTTATTTGAACTATGCTAATTTAATTTGCAATGTGTTCTGCAGGAGTATTATACGCAAGGTCCAAAAACACAAACATACACAAATGTTGACTTTAACCTTCCGTGATACACTGGTTTGATAGATTATTTTTGATATATATGTAATTGTATTGTACGCTATATTTGTAAATTTTAAATTGATAAATATGAATTGGTTCCATAAATTTGAATTGGTTTCGTTTTAGCAATTTAAATTGATATATTGGTTGCATACATTTGGTTGTAGAGGATGCATGGAAATTGATTACAGGTAATATGACAAGCCGCGTCGGTTTGTGCAGCACCGCCGCGGCTTGTTTACAAACCGTAGCGGCTTGCTAACAAACCCCAACAGCTTGTTAAAATTGTTTCACTGAATTCACCTAAGTTTCTCCATACACTTGTCTTTAATTATCTACTTGATTTAGGTCATGCAAGATTTACTTTTCACTTATCATCACCCCAATTTATAAAAATTTTGCCAAAATTTCCCTTGTTTTTTTACTCCCCCAAAGCTAATCTCATACATCTTGCACAAAATCTCAAGCAGTTCCAGTATCATCCATCTGTTATCCTTTCTACTATTCATCTTTCATCCAAGATATAATATTTAATTCAAACATATAATTCAATGTACACATATTTTACAACAAAGTCAACTAAACATAAATTACATTGTAAATGTAAACAAATTACAACAAAGTCTACATAAACATAAATTCTTACGCCGCCTTCTTTTTTCTAGTCCGTTTCAGCCCCAAATCTTTCACTACAAAAGACAATTACGCGTCAATGAATACGTTCGATGCTGTGTTGAACAACGGACCCTCATAGGTTTCAGTGTCGTGCTCGTGGAATTGTATCGAATTAGTGCACTGTCGGATCACCCTCATCCCCTCACTCGTACACCGCAAGATGTCGTACAGGCTACAATGCAAAGGGAAGAATTGCAGGTAAAATACGCGGAAAGCAATATTATGAATTTACACAATGGCGAATACATACCACTTTTTGTCAGTGGGAACTACAATGATGGAGATTGCTTCCGGGAACAATTGTTGGTAAGCATATTGAGTGTGAAGGTCAACAGACGACATAAACAACATCTACTTTGGGTGTGTCTGAAATGTAAACAACGTATTAGATGATCTCAGGGAACATGAACGACAACCCGGAGAAGCGAGATGGTTACTTACGTGAATCCACCATAATGTTAGTAGACTTTTTTTCTGTTGATACGTGAATACGTCTTCGTCATTGACCTCATAGCACTGCATATATGTTCGGATGAGTACTAAGATAAAATCTTATACACTAAGATACAAAGAAGACTTCTCACTGTATCTGGCGTCCCGACTTGATCCGGGAAGATGATATCAGTGACGACATAATCACCGGCGATCAGCTTTCCCCCAAGAACTGCGCACGTCTCCTCATTCTTTCGAGTATTTGGCGCAACATACTCTTGAAGATGTCCATCAAATCCCGAGACTGCAACAAAAATGGCAAAAGGCCGTCAAACTAACAAAGCATGAACATGGACGAAAACACATATATAACCAAATGAAAGACATACCACGCACACAGTTCTAAGAGCCCGAGGCTCTGACTCACTAGTCTTTTGCACCTTGGTAGGCACGGGTGGATGAGCAGGTTGGCGGCTTATGGCTTACGGCACCGGTGCTGCAAATCAACAACACGTCATTACATCAAACACAAATAAAGTAAAGACTGGACTTTGCGTACAAAGTAAATAACTTACAAGCGGTATGTGACTTATGTTGCGTCAGAGGACAATGGAGAGATTGCTGTACGGGCTGATCAGCTCTCAATTCTCTGAAATGCTGCCACTAGCTCACGGTGTCTCTCTTCTGCTCGCATATGCCTCTATTCTGCTCGTAGATACCTCTCTTCTACTCGCTCCTTCCATCTTTGTATTTGGACATGTGCCATTTGAAGGTGCTCATCCATCATTTGCATTCTCGTAAGCGACATATTATGGAGTTCCTCCATCCTGCTCATCCAGGCGTACGTCTCTTCAGGCATCGAAGTAAAATGAGATGTCTGAGGAGGGGGCTGTTCCGCTAATGTAATGACCTGAATTTTCGTAATTCCTTGAACATACGTGAAAATTTGAATTTTTCTCTTTGAAACGAGTTAGAGCGCGCCTAAACCAGATCGCTACCAACCGTTCATAAAACTTGTTATGAAAATCTCATTTAATAAAACTGTGCAGAAGCGTTATATTAAAAACATTAATGTAAAACGTTGCGGAAACGTAATTACAATTTAACTGAAGAAAACTAAATATTTAAATACAATTTGTTACTACTTAATTTAATTAAATCTATTCTTCATTTTACCATCTATATGCCTGACCAACCACGAACTCCATCGCGCGTGCAAACCTATCATCCCTGCTCGCTATTGTTTGTTCTTTATCTTTTGCTACTCCTAGTTCGTGCATTCCTCATAGCGTACTAGTACCTACATCGACACCACAAGCAACTATAAGCCGAAGGCTTAGTAAGGAAAAAGGGTTTAATGCATATGAATACCACTCTTTAGTCCATTTTAGAATGGGGGTCACCCAGACCAATCCTTTCATTAACTCATTAATCCGTTTATTACGTTACTAATCTTACTTTGATCCCTTGGGATCCATTATTCTATTGATCCCTTGAGACCCATTATTCTATTATTTCATTATTCCATAAAGGAGGGGCTATGCCTAGATCGCATACTAGATCTGCTACTCATCCACTCCCAATTCCCTTTTTCTTCCCCTTTCCTTTCTTAACTTTTTACCTCACTTATGCATGCTTACGTACCACTCCATGACACTTCCTATTAGTCTCTATTAACATGATGCATGTTCATACATTCTCAACCTAACATGATGCATGATGCTTCGCAACATAATATTTATAGAAATTGAAGTGCGCATATAAAGAATGTAATTGTAATCGAATGCGGTAATTGAAAGCGTATACAAGAAAAATAAAGCATATAAAGAAGTAACAACCATAATGGAATGTTGCACATAAGGACAAGTATAACATTATATCGAAGTAGTGATTTCATATAAGTACGGTAATCATGCAAAGAATTCATTAAATCTAATATGCTTAGGCACATACTCATTAATTAATCCTAATCTTAGTTAATTAATCATGCTTAGTTAATTAACATGCTTATATATTCTATTTAGTTGCTTCAATTAACTTCCTGGTCATTTTACATGCTTCCTATATTTATAATTCATTCTAGGTAATTAGTCTACCTTACTTAGTTATCGTAGGTGCTCTACTTGCTCAAGTTTGATTACTTTAGTTACGTTCGCTAATTCACTAATGTGTTACCATTATCACCTAGGTTCTTTAACATGCTTAAATCAATTAACATACTCATCTATTAGTTGAGTTAATTCAACCTATTCATGAGCTACTAATAAATTAACACAACATACTAGTAAATTAACTAATGACTCAATATGCTAATTTATTAAGATGGCACGCATTGGTCAATTTACATTCTAACTAGTTTCATGGCATACCTAATTAACTAACATGTTCATGTTAATTGCTTACCTTAGTTGATTTACATGCCATTAATTGATTTAACAACAAAAGAATTAACATACATAGTTAATTACATGCTCATGCTACTAAATTGCTTTAGTTAATTAACATACAGATAATTAAACATTTAAGCTAAGTTAAACATGCTATGATTATCGGACTAATTGATTTCGCTAGATCGATTAGCATGCTCCCTTAATTTCAATTAACTACGTTGCTTAGAAAATTAAAATGCTAGATTAGGAAAGTAATGACAAACCAATGGGAGACAACACTAATAGCATACATGAAGGAATTATAATATTTACGACTTAAACTAAGCAACATTTAAAATAGACAATACGCATTCCCTCTTTTCTCACTGTAATCTTTCATCTCTTTTAACCATTAGCATTTACTCTTAACAAGGCAAACAAAATAGATCAATTAAAGGAAATGGACATCAGTATAATCAACCAAGAGAACACTACTTAGCACTCCCAATCTACCCTATCATCAACATAGGAAATATGTGCAGCAAGGAAATCAACGAGCAGTAATCATAAGGAATCATCCAAGAGAACTATTATCTAACTAACAACTACTTCATACTAGCAATAAACATTTCAAGACAAATCAACCTACTTACCATTTACACTAGCAAAACGTTAAACATTTATCATTCGTTAGTTAACATCCATCACCATCTATTCATCCAACTAAGTATTTATATCACATAATAGGCAATAAAGCAAAGCTCAACAATAAAAAGGAAACATCACATATTCAATATTTTCAATCCCTACACTAAAGCAACTAACAACAACCGTAAAACACACACACCCATACTTGTGGTGCAGGGCCTCAATGGCCAAAACACCCCTTAATCCTTACCAATTTTGATGAACTAAAATTAGGGACAGCTCTCTTCAAGCTCCTCCAGCTCACGGCAGTTCCAGCTCCTAGCCCCAAACTCATAACTCTCTCCTAACTCCTCAGCTCACTCACGTTTACACACCTCATAGCCTCACTTCTCTTCACTTACTCTCAATACTTACAGCACACTTAACTCTCCACTCACAGACAGAGAAGCTCGCAAGGGGGAGAGCTCCTTGTAGGGAAGGGGAAATGAAGACTGAAGGAAGGGAGGGAGGTATTACCTGGGATGAAGGGAGGAACACTGTAACATTCTGATAA
The DNA here is from genome assembly GCA_022433065.1 of Begonia loranthoides. NCBI lineage: Eukaryota > Viridiplantae > Streptophyta > Magnoliopsida > Cucurbitales > Begoniaceae > Begonia > Begonia loranthoides. The sequence goes on from CM039471.1 coordinate 8,749,435, forward strand.
TTTAAAGATAAATAATTATCGGGATATTACCAAGGGCGTTGGAGCGTTAAGCTTTTGAGTAAATTATGTAACGTTTGTCCTTGTATGCATGATATAATCGAAGTGGTGAAGTTATGGAAATATTGCATCACGTATCTTGAAGTGTCATTTGACGATGTGTTTTAATGAATGATACGTCGGGAAACCAAGTTGAGTGTAAAAATGTGAAGAAAATGGACTTAAGGACGCCTCAGGACGCCATTTTTTGTCCTAAACTCACTGTTCGGTGATGTTGCGGACGCTGGATGCTGGGCGCGGACACCAGATTTGGAGTCTGCATTGAATCTGTCTTAAGCTGGTGTGTCGCGGTCGATGCATGCGGACGATGAGGACGCAGAAATTAGCGTCCGATGGCTGGGGAAGTGCGAACGAGGAGGACGCAGAAATTAGCGTCCGATATGAATCTGCCTTATTACTATTTTCGCGGACGATGCTCGCAGACGCTGCGGACGACTCACCTTTGCGTCCGGTTTGAATCTGTCCAAAATTTGGTTATGCGGACGACATCAGGCGGATGAGGCGGATGCATGTTTAGGACACCATTTTGTAGTGTAATCGTGGACTTGCGGACGACTGTACGGCGTCCGCAATCGTCAGAATGACAGCAGATTTGCGAAAAATCAAGAATAAAAGTCAGCAAATCAACGAAAATTCAACGTTTTCTCACATGAAAGTCCTGGTAGCTGCCAAAATGCCACGTCGTGTCTCCTCCTTGTCTCCTTAGGTAAGCCCTTCCTATTTTGTGATGGACACCCCTCCATTTTCTACTACAAGTGTTCTGCTGAGGGGGAAGGAAGAGGAAGAAGTGATGCAGAGAGGGAGGAAATTGGTGCTCTCTGGGGGTGCTTGCCCATAGCATTTTGGTGAGGTGGCCGAGAGTTTAAGCTCAGTAAGGGAAGTTGTGCATGACCAAGAAGGAATGGGAAGGATGGAGCTGTGATTCGGGTGTGTTGAGCCGAGAGTCCCTTGCTTGTTGGTAAGAATTTCTCTTTAGCTGTTGTGATGGGCTTATTATGTTTTGGATGGAGTTGACTGTGTTGTCGAGTTATTCAGTGGACGGGATATATTGGGTTTCTACCTTCGATTTTGTAAGCGGTTTGTTGATATGAGGATTAGATAATATATATGGAGTTTCTACAAAGTATATTGATTCTGTCAATAAACCATGGATGAGCGTGTGTATGAAATCGAAAGTCCTTTGTTAGTTGAGATAAATTTGATTTGTTTCTACAACGTTGTGATCGGATTAGTTTTGCTGTGAAAATATATATATATACTCAACGGGTTTTATGCTCTGTAAATGGTACTCTGGTTGTTCTTGTTAGTATGCAAACCTAGTTGATTAGTGTATTGGATTATGCACTGCTGATTAGTTGTTATGTATCTCCTTTGGTTGCCTGTTGGATTATGAAGTTTAAATTGTTAATGTGTTGTTGGACATTCATGGATGTTGAAAGTACAATCTTGTTGGATCAATCTATGGGATCGAACATTAGATGACTCGTTTCTTATATGAACTGCTCTACATGTTTATACAAGGTTAACTGCTGTTACGTTGGTTTTGGCTTCGGTTCACTAATTGGAATAAAGTTATCATGGAAATTGGGTAATGCAGTTTAATGGATAGAATCTTGTTGGGTTTCGGTATACGTTAAGCTTATTTTATAGACGTTATTGTTTCATTTAGGAAACTCTAGTAAGCGACATATAAACATTAATATAGAAAAAGACGACGAAGTTTAATAATTAATTGATTTGATCAATTATAGGAACTTATTAAATTGTGTTGGTAAAATTTGAAGGTGTTGAAGAGAAGAAGGACGACAATTAAGAGCAAACACGTGATAAAGTTTCGAGGTAAGGATTGGGTTGTCTTGGCCAGAGGAGGCCCTACACCTAAGTAAAGTTTGTGTGCGTTGTTTGTGGTTTGATTTCGGTAATGTTTATAATTACCCTTGGTTTTACTGAATGATATAACTCTCACGTTTTCCATTAGTTGCTTACAGTACTTGTTAAGCTTGAATGAATCAAAGGAATGATAGTTGTGAACTGAATGAGAAATGAGAATGGGTCCTAGACAGAGTTCTAGTGGCATTAAAGAGAAAGAAGAAGTTAAGATATTAGAAAAGACTATGTTTCCTTACAAATTGGCAAAAAGTTACTGATTTCTAAATGTTATCCCTTTTTATGCTGTAAGTATACTTAGAGTTTCGATCTTTTCAATTATGAAAAAGTATATGCAACTTGATTAGTTATAGTTTACTGCGGTTTTCTATTAAGGTATTAAGAGGCATATAGAAGCATGCTTTAGGTTAGTTATTGTTGTTTTACTTACTGTCTATAGCAGTATAATTGTTTCTGTGATTCTTTATATGCGCAAATTCAAGTATAGTATGTTTACTTCAATGTGCTTTTCCTTTTTCATTTAAGTATGTTATTTCTCATATGTGATTTGTTTACCAGGAAAAAGTTAGATCGAGTTCATGATAATAGAAACCAAGTAGGGGGTAACCTCCGGGAAGGTACCCACATGCATAAGTGAGGAAAACAAAAAGACTATGAAAATAACGAACCGAAAGAGGCGGGTATATGCCGGAATAGAAAAGAACCCCAAAAGGCGGGTATATGCCGGAATAGAAAAGAACCCAAAAAGGTGGGTATATGCCGGGATAGAAAGAACAAACCCAAAAAAGGGGTATATGCTGGAACTAGGGAGTTGGAGTAGATGGGTAGTCCGGATCTAGCCTAGCTACTAGGATACACCCCTACCAAGACGGGAAAGGGACTAGTAGCCCACAGGGGGTTAGTTTCCGTACAGCTATGCCATCTCAAAGGAAAACCTCCAATCTCCAAGCTCGATGTACGAGTTTAAAGAATGAACAAAGAACAATAATGTAATGAAAGCAGTTGGATTGGTGGCCCCATTCCAGCAAGAACTAAAGAGAGAAATGCATAATTGTTTTTCCCCTCTCCTTACTGAGCGTAAGCTCACGTCCTTACTTGTGGTGTAGGTACAATGATGAACAGATAGTAAACGAATAAGAAGAAAACGAGAAACACAGAATGAGGCAGAGATGGATGATTTCGTACACAATGGATTCAAGCTGGCAAGGCAAAGACAAATGAAAGTTAACGGCTATGAAATAAATGAAAGAAAAATATTATGAATCAATGAAGTAATGGTTCAGTTTCATTTGGTTAACGAAATGATTGAATGATTTAGTACTATTTAGTATCTCTTTTGAAAGAACTCTTACGTTTCCGCTATGATTTAGAAAGGATATTTTATAACGTTGCCGCAAGAATTTAATAGATGATTTTAACGTTTCCGCATAATTAATAAGTTGGTTTTCATGACGAGTTTTCATAAAGAGTTAGTAGCGATTCAGATTTACGCACTCTAATTTGTTTTAAAAAGAAAATATTAAATTTTTACGCATTTTAATTGCTTTAAGAAAATCCGGGTCGTTACAAACACCATGAGTGCCCTAAGGTAGAGAGGAAGATGGCCTAAGGCAGGGGAGGCCAGCTACGAGCATAGGGGACGATTTTCGTCGCCTATGGAGAGGGGAGGGTCGATTCTCTATCGGGAAATTGGGTTATTCAACGATTTTCATCATTTTCTTGTTATTTTATTTCATAGGTTTGGGCTAATTCGGACGAGTGCGGACACATAGGTCTCGTCCGCAAGGCTAAAATCACTTAGGCTAAACGAGGCTTCGGACGGGAGAACCCATCCTCGTCCTGTCCGTACCATCCATAGGTGGGTTTTGGAAGGCATATCGCGTCCGTACGTGGCATCCGTGTGTCGTCCGAAAGTGTCCATAAAATGGACTGAGGAAAATCAGAAGATTCCTTAACTCGTCCGCAGCGTTCCAACTCGTCCGAAACTGTCCAGCTTTAGAACAAATTCGATGCGGATGCAAGCTTCCTCGTTCGCATCGTCCGGACCCTCGTCCGCAACACTACGACATAGTGTACTCAGGATGCCAAATCATGTCCTGAGTCTCGTCCCAACTCTCCCCTGTGTGTGCAACGTGAATGCGGACGATACATCACGTTCGCAGTATCGTCTTCATGTCGTCCGAAACTTCACAATGCAGTGAAGTCAGGACGAGACATCACGTCCCCAAGTCGTCCCAAGCTCTCGGGACGACGCTCCACACGTTTGCGGACGACATGACTCGTCCACAGAGTCGTCTGCATCTGGACAGCTCTTCCCATGTTTTTCTCACTAACTCCTATCCCGTAACCATTCCCTCATGAATACCCATCACAAAATGACACGTATAAATACATGATGCAATACTTCCAAGCTCCCAACACTTGATTACATCATGTATACGAGGGAAACTTTAGCAGAATTACCCCTAAACTTAACACTCTAGAATGTCTTTGGTAATACCTCGATAATCGTCCGACTTAAAATATCGGGGTGTTACAGCTGAGGGGCCTGGATGCTGAGGCTCTGAGGGGGGTAGAGGTGCTAGCTGCTTCTTGGTCTTGCGTACCCATTCCCCTCCAACTTGGGTGATCCCCATTCAGTCCATTTTCAATTTGTTGTACACATCAGTGGCCGACTCTTCAATTCTCAGCTCTTTCTCTGAGATGGGTATCCCATAGTGCTCAACGATCCTCTTGATAAGCCAGTTGTGCGACAGGTTCTTGACTGGGTTGTTGAGCACATCATGCATGTGGCTTAGGATGACGTATCATATGTCCACCTTTTTCTTGGTGAACATCTTCTCCAACAAATAGAGATCCATGCAGCTAACATGGCCTCGATGCACATCCCGAGGCAAAATCGTGTACGTTGTGATCAGGTGGATCACTCAGGCTATGACATTCAGCTCATTGCCCTTTGACTTGTTGTACTCGGTAACCTCGGGATCTCGGTGCAACAATCTAAGCACTACTAGTCCTTCTCCTCGGTTGATAAATGGTGGATCCCGAGACACATGATAATATTGATCGCTTGGTCCCTCCAGTACACATCTAAGCATTATATTTAGATTGTTGGGAGTCAACCTAAACTCTTGTCCAAAAATGTACATCCGCACCTCTAATGGCTGAGTGGACAGTTCCAAATTTGAGTAAAACAATATAATAATCCTCTAGCAATAACTACTCCTCATCCGACACAACCCACCTAATCCAGCATATTCAACCAATTGTTGAATTCTCATTCATGCCAAGGAGTCCAAATCTACTATTTTTGAAACAATAATTGCACGGTATTGTATATCATCTTCATATCGTGCTTTGGCATACATTATCCTGAATAGTTTGGATTAGAAACCCGCTGTAATGGGTTGGAACCAGACCAATGAGCCTCCAACTTGTCGTTGTTCAGGCTCGAGTTGAGGTTGCCATTAAGATTGTGCAATGGTTTCTCCATCGTCGGCAGTTTCTTCGTATGGCACCGCCGCGGGTTGAACATCTTCCATCGCTGCGGTTTGGACAGCTTCCCCAACGAGTGCTCCTTCTTGCACCGTTGACTTCCCACACTTGAACGCCAATTTCTTTGCTCGGGAATACATTGTGATTGAATGTCTGACCTTGTTGTTCGCCGAGAGGATTTCGTTGTTTGTTCGCTGTGAAAATGGCCGAGCCCTAGGACCGCAATGGTTATGTATACTGACTAAGTTCAAAGATCGAGACCAGCAAACTGCTGCAGTGTTTCAAGAGACCGCCGCGGTGTGATATCAAACCGTGGCGGTCTCTTAAGACACCGCGGCGGTGTAGACCAAATTTTGCCTTATTTTCTTGGAAAACCACGGCGCCGCGGCGGTTTGTATACGAACCGCGGTGGCTCCACATCAGCACGCGAACGACAAACGTAACAACAATGTTGGCTTTGTCATTTTCTCATACGTCAGTGGTTAATTTGTTAGAAAAAAAATAGTGATTAACTTGCCATTGACCTTAAACAATGATAGTTAATTTGCCATTTTCCTTTTGTTTTACTATCTCTAATGTAAAAAATGAAAATCGGGCTAACTAGCTCGTCAACCGCCCACTTAGCTTGGTACAGTAACAAGCCAAACCTACCTCGGTTTCAATCGACGGATCAAGCCAATGACAACCTACTTTAATATTCACTTATTTATTTGGTATATTTTGCAAAAGTCTAAATAAAAATAACCAATAATATTAGGAAAAGACCTTTCATGTGTCAAAACATTAAGATTGATCATTTTTTTTTTTCACTTTTGATTATATTTTAAATAAATTATAAATAATTCAATTAATAAATTACATGTAAATTAATTTGTAACAGTCTAAATTATTTTTGCGGAAAAGAATGATTAATTTTAAGCAGCCTTTAAGTTATTGTTGCCATTATAGTCCTATCTTAGGTGTTGAGAATAGTATATAACAGTAACAATGTGTTTTTTTTTTTAAGAATTTAATCTACAACATTTTGCCTTTTAGCAAATATCTATTAACAAATAAACTATTAAATTGGTTAGGTATTTCACATGACATTTTTCATGATCAATTGTCACGTGACTCTCTCGTGCTCGCGTGTGTCACATTACATTTGATTGTGAAAAATGTTACGAGAGAAGGTCATGATGATTTTTATATGGACATGAGTCGATTTGTTGGTAAGTAAAAGGTGGAAAACTAATTTATTAAAAAAAAAGGTATTCTTGGTATCAATTATCTTTGACATTCAAGATCAACATAAATATTCAATTTCAGCTCACTTTTCTTAGATGAAGTAATATTTTACAAGAACTCAATTGATTTACCTAAAAATAAATAAATTAACTAGATAATTTTAATGTAATTATTGTTGAAGTGTATAATTTTTATGCATATTTTTTTTTATTACTGGTGGGCTCACGTGCGTGTTGTCTAACACATGTTATTACAATAAACTACAGAAGATGCAAAATCTTGTTTTTTTTGAAAAATACTGTAGAGAATATGCTAAACATACGAAACATGTTATTACAATATACTGAAGGAGATGAAAAATTTTGACTGTTCGTAAATGTTGTAAAATAAGTTAAGCATATAATGCAGATTATTCGCTTCGCTGTAAAAAAAATTATATGTTCAATTGTTGTAATTATTAATGTTAAATTTTATTTTCTAAAATAAATAAATTACATTAAAAAATATTCAAACAAATTAAAAATTATTGACAATTTTTGTTGGTAGATAGAAATTTATTGATGATAAACCTTGTTGAAACTACTAACGATGATAAAATTGAAATAAGCCAATTATATATTGAGTTGCCAATGGGTCCTTATACTTCCATTTTCTTCCAAGTTGCCCCTTTGTTAGAAAGCTAAAACGGCGTCATGTCATCGTCTCGCAGTCGCCGGTCCTCCGTCTCTTCTACCAGTTGCCCCACGCATTTCTTGAGATTTCAGTATTTCACGCCGACGTTGAGCTCTCACTGACTTTGCTTCGGTGTGAAAATTCCAACCATTTTGATTCTGGAAATTTGATACTTTTTAGGTGAAAACAATAGGGAAAGAGCAATTCTTGCAGAAATCATGAGATCTTCTTCGGAGAGAATCAGCATAGCTGCAAGAACTCGAAGGCATGATGTTGACAATAGGATTTCTCTGCGTTATTACTATAGGATTGCTGATAATATCCTCAAGCAGGTTCGTTTACCTAGTGATTATTTTTTCTTTTTTCTAATTGTTAAAACAATCGTTTGCGTGAGTTTGGGAATTAGTTGTGGTTATGATATTGGTTTGATTCTATTTTTTAATTGTTTATTTTTATATAATGATGTTAAGGGATGCGATTTCTGCTCAGTTTTTCGATTGACTAATAGAGAGCTGAAAATGGTGATTAGACGAATGATTTTGAGGTTCTACTGATCAACTTTCTGCTACTCACTCAGTGGGTTAATTTCTGAAATGGCATCGTTGTAATAGATCTATTTTCCGTGCTATCATTAATATTTTGCTCGTTTTATCTTTTATGATAGCTTCGAACTTGTTTAACTTAGTGATTTCAGATATTTTGAAAAATGTTTCCGTAAAGACGTTTTCTCTGACTTATTTTGTTTATTTTATAGGCTGACATCTTTCGAGCGGAGAAGAATCTAATAGATCTATATGTAATGTTACTGAGATTTTCAAGGTAGGAAATGGAGAGCAAGTAGCTTATAGGGTCACTGGTTTTTAAATAATCGTTCAACCAGCTAAGTTGTACATACTAGTGTAAGCTGGCCTTTTGTATTGTTTTTTTTTCTAGCTACACATATTTTTTTGCTGTTTCAGTTTGGTCAGCGAGACGATACCATACCATCAAAGCTATGGCGCATCTCCTCAAAACCAAAAAACTTATTTGAAAAAGGTGCCAATTTTTCTCGACAGGATAGCATTGGTTATTGAAGTCACTGGTTTTTGTTGGTGCATTTGTTGAAGTTCTGTAACTTTGGTTTAGAGATTAATGATTACCTTGAGGGAGCTGGAAGAATTGAAGCCAGCAGTTCAACGAAGGGTTGACGAGCTAAATACGAAACAAGTATATCAAGCAAATGGGTGGGGTAATTTCCCACAAAATGGTTCACAGGAATGGCGTTCTGTTAGAAAACAAAGTTCTAGTTGCAATGATATTGCTAAGGTACTTACTAAAAATGGCTAAGATATAGTTTGTATTGCATTGAGATGGAAGATGCTAGTTTCTTTAGCAACAATATAGTTTATGTTGCAGGGGGATGGAAATACTTGTCTCTTTGCATAATTTTTCTCTGCGTAAAATGTCTGATGATGTGATGTTTTGTATCCAACAGATATCTGGACCAGTTGTGAGAGATGTTTCACATCGAGGTTCCAGGTCTCAGCAGCTTTCATATTCGAAGCCTGTGGAAGAACAATTCCGCAAACTGTGAGTGTAGAGCTATTTTAATAATCACCTTGAAATTCAGTTTTGGTTGTAGATGTGCTTTCAAACAGTAGGGAAACTAGGGTAGAATATTTAAGTTTTTACTGACGGAAAAGAATAGTTTAATTAGTTATTGCACTTATCAATTGATTTTTTCAAACAAAGTTAACTTTGAATCTTTGTGAGTGTTCGTTGTCCAGTAGTGATGCTTGCTTCTTTGCAGGTCTCTCGCTATTCCATGTCCAAAAGAGGAAACACTTTCTCGGCATTCTATTTTGGGCCCAAACGGGCTTCATGGGCAGTGGCATCCACCCATCGTCAATAAAGGGGTGTGTTGGAATCTTTTATTCTGTTTGTGTAACTATGCTTACTCAGGAAATTAAATTATTTTGGACTTTTAAATGTAGGTCCAATATCCAAGCATTGTGGATTTATCTCCTATTGGCATTCCGAGGTTTGTTTCCTGAGCGAGTTGATGAAATGTTGCCTTTCAAATTAAGCCATTAACTGAAAATGGTTTTGAAGTGTATTGATTTCTTTCTTTCTTTTTTTATGAATTATGTGATAAAAGATTATTTGTTTGATTTGGGCCATAATAAGTTGTCTTTTATACCAAAGCATCCAAATTTACATTACATTTATGGTTTTTTTTTGGATTTTAAGTATTTATAGCTATCTGAAGATATTTATTATTGCTATCTTTCTCTGAAGCAGTCTACAACATTCTATAGATAATGAGCATGTGATTGAAAAAGATCATGGAAACTTAGGACACAAAGTATTAGATCTAGAGTCCCTTCTTACATCAAATGATGCATGTCAGACACATGATGTGATTGAAAAAGATCATGGAAGCTCAGGACGCAAAGTATTAGATCTAGAGTCCCTTCTTACCCCAATTGATGATAATCAGACACATGATGTAAAGGAACCTAGTTCGTTGATCTCTTTTGAAGCGACTGAAAACCTTGCACCTACTGAAATAATCAGACAGCTTTCTCCTCCTCCTGTGCTCGCTGAGGTGCAAGATTTGATACCAGCAGTGTCATCTCAAGTTACACATGTAGAATGTGCTGTGGCCACTCCCTCGTCAGATGGTTTTGTTCATGTTGAAGCTTCCTTACAGTTGCATATAGTGAGTTTTTACTCTTGCTTGTTAGTTTTTACAGTTTTGATTTTGGATTCTTAAGAATAACCTGTAATAAGGCCACTGATAAGGTTTTTAAATTGAACATTTCTTGCTTTAGCTATGTGTAATTTACTTAGAATTCAAGCACAATTGGTGGTCTTTCTCCGTAACATTTATTTCTCTTTGCAGTCGACAACCATGATGGAGAGTTTTATGAAACTAGCAAAGTCAAATACAGACAAAAACTTAGAAACTTGTGGTGTCCTTGCAGGTTCTCTTGTAAGTGCTGTTAACCTTTGTTGACTCATATTTAGTGTTAGAATTTTAACACTTGTTATTATCTTCTTGCAGAAAAACAAAATATTTTATGTTACTACACTGGTTATACCAAAGCAGGAATCAACATCAAACACTGTATGACTCTTGTACAATGTCTATTTTTTTTTCTTTCCTACGTCGTGATTAAGATGTTGGAACTTATTATTCACTGTACCTTCTGAACAGTGTCATACCACAAATGAGGAGGAGATATTTGAATTACAAGATAAGCGATCCCTTTTTCCACTTGGCTGGATTCATGTGAGTATTTAAGGTGTAATTGGAATATTGATTGCTACGTCATATGCAATGGACAATTGGTTAGGACCTTGATTTCTTGTAGTCCACGACTGAGGTAGGTTTGTATATTGCAATCATTGAACATTTTCATCCGTGAAGTCCATATTTCTGCCTTGTTAATTAAAACTTGTACACTATCATCAGTTACGCTCTTACATTATAGTATAATTTTTTCCTATAACTTGACAAACAAATGAGAAAGGCAACCTCTATGTGTTTAGTTTACATCATAGCTCCCAAGAATCGCCTATCATTATTTCTGCAATTATATTTTATTGTAGCTCAACAATTTTGTTAGTTATTTTTAAATTGTTATATTATTTATAATATTTTTATTGTGTGCGAGAAAGTTGGATAATCTTTTTGTTAAATGTGGCTGCCTGAGTCAACTTACATGCACCTTAACTATTCTCAAAGGCCCTGAAGTTGACTATTGGGTAAGTCTTCAATGACTTAGAGGAGGCTCGTACGTGGGACCTCATTGGGGAGCATATTCAAGAGTTTAAGGTTGCACTAGCTTTCACAACTAAAAAAATTTAGATCATGCTTGCGTTGATGCTAGTTAGGATTTCAAGATGAAGATGATTCTGGATATATTTTTGTATATTTGCAGTCTACTGATTTAAGTACAGACTCTTATATAAATAAAGAGAACATTCTAGAAATGAAAAACGGTTATACATGTGCACAGTGATGCTAACATCCCCCTGCAAGCTCAAGATCGAAGAACGTAAAGGTTTGAAACTTTGAGGTAGGTAATGGTTTTGTGAGACCATCTGCAAGTTGCTTGGAAAATGGAGTGAAAGTTACTGCTCATTCTTCCCTTATAAAGTGAAAATCTATCTCAATGTGCTTGGACTTTGAGTGTAGAGTTGGGTTGGATGCCAAATAAGTTGCACTGACATTGTCACAATAGATGTTCAGTGGCTGTGAAGACAAGAAGCCAAGTTCAACAAGCATTGTGCATAGCCAATGACTTCTGAAGCTCCATTTGCAACATTGTGATATTCGACTTCCGTACTGGATCAAGACACACTCTTCTGTTTAGCATAGGACCATGAGATGATATTTTGACCAAGAACTATGCAAAAACCATTTGTACTTCGACGGTTGTTAGGGCATGCAGCCCAATCATCATCAGTGTAACAGTGAATGTCCAAAGAGGGTGATGCTTGAAAACAGAGAGAGAAACAGCGTGGGCCTTGTAGGTAACGAAGAAGTCACTTTAAGGCCCGCTAATGAATATCAGTTAGAGAGTGTAGAAACTGATATAGCTTATTTACTGCAAACGCTATGTCTGGACGAGTTATTGTGCAATACTGGAGTGCACCAACTATGCTGTGAAAAACTGTAGCATCTGTCAAAGGTGTGCCAACATTCTTGGAGAGAATAGAATTAGAAATCATTGGAGTTGGCATGGGTTTGCAATCAAACATGTGAGCTCGCGCTAAAATGTCTGAGATGTATTGTGATTGAGTGAGAGAAAGCCCAAAAGAAGAGTTATGCACTTGAATGCCCAAAACGAAGTGTACGAGACCCAAATTTGTGATAGCAAAATGAAAATGAAGATATTTTATCAAATTGTTGATGAGAGTTAAAGAATTACCCGTCAAGATAATATCATCTACGTAGACCAGCATCACCAGTGTAGTAGAGTCCTTACAATATATGAACATTGAGTAATCAGTTTGGGAAGCTGTGAAACCCCATGCAAGAAGAGCGCGAAGTAATTTATTATACCATGCACATGGATGTTGCTTTAGGCCATACAAAGATCTTTTTAATTTGCAAACATAATCAGGATGAATGTTATCAATACAACTAGGTGGCTGTTTCATGTAAATTGTTTCTTGAAGATCTCTGTGAAGAAATGTGTTTGAGACGTCTGGTTGTCGAGTATCCCAACCAAAAGATAATGATAGGGCAAGTAACAGTCTGACTATATGTGGTTTTACTACTGGGCTGAATGTCTCATTGTAGTCCACTCCTTCTATTTGATCATAGCACTTAGCAACTAGCCTTGCCTTGAACTTGTTTAGAGAGCTGCCTGCATTGACTTTCATTTTGAAAATCCATTTACACCCAATTACCTTTTGATCAAAGGGGCAGGGAACAAGAGACCAAGTGTTGTCGTGTTTGAGTGTATCTAGTTCAACTTGTATGGCATCAAGCCAGTATTGATGTTTTGAGGCTTGAGAAAATGTAATAGGCGCAAATAAATCATCATGCATCAATGTAGAGAGAACTTTAGGTTTGAAAATACCAGCCTTTGATTGGGTAGTCATGGGATGAATATTTGTTTTTGTATCCTTGTCTATATGTGATTCTGAAATAGCTTCTCCAAAAGGAGCAGTGGATGGTGAGGTAGAAGAAGTGGAGGGTATAGATGCATGATAGCCGAGAAAGATAGATGAAGGTGGTGGTGGGAAAGAGTTGATGGAGATCATAGGAACATATGGATTTATTGAGGGTGAAGTTTTTGAGAAAGGGTATATGAGTTCATGAAAGATGACATTAGGACTAACATAGAGGCAAGAGGTGGTAGGGTCAAAAGATAGATATCCTTTATGAGATGTATTGTATCCAAAAAAGACACAGGGGGCAGACTGAGGTTGAAGTTACTTGAGTAAAAGGGGCGTAGACAGGGATAACATGGACAACCAAAAACACAGAGATAAGAGTAGTCAGAAGGTTTCAAAAACGAAGATTGATGGGGAGAAATGTTGTTTAGGACAGGAGTAGGGGGAATGTTGATTAGAAAAGTTGCAGTGGAGAAAGTATACGGCCAAAATTTCAGTGACAAGTTAGAGTGGTAGAGAAGAGATAGACCTGTTTCTGCAATATGTTTATTCTTCCTCTCTACTTTGCCATTTTGTGTAGGTGTATACAAACAAGAGATTCGGTGGATAATGTCTTTAGATGACAAAAATTTTGTGAGGGATCAAAACTCTCCACCCCAATCCTATTGAAGAGCTTTCATAGAGACGTTAAATTGGTTTAAGATTAGATTGTAGAAGTAAATGAAGTAAGATTAGACTTGATCTTTTGTTTTCAACATATAAATCCATGTGTAGCGACTGTAATCATCAATAAATAAGAGGAAATATCTAACACCAGTTATGGAAGATTCTGGGGAAGGACCTCATAAATCATAGTGTATAATGTGGAAAGGAGCAGATGCTCGAGAATTTGAAACAAAAAATGGTAAAGTATGTGATTTACGAATACTGCATGCATTACATGAGATGAGTAAACTGAAAAATAGCAGATAAAGAAAACTTGGAAAGAACATTCTTGAGAATTCGAAAGTGAGAATGGCCCAGCCTGTGATGCCAGAGTTGTGAAGATGACAACGAAGTTGATGTATGAAAGACAGCAGCTGACACAGAAAGAGATGAAGTGAAGGAGTATAGACCATTCTGAACTTTTCCTCGGAAGAGGATCATGTTGAACATGCGATCCTTGACAAGAAAATAGGTTGGGTGAAATTTAACATAAACATTATTATCACAGCAGAGACAATGAACACTAAGTAATTTTGTAGAACATGGAAAAGATGAAGTGAAGAAGTGGGTGAAGATATTTTAGAAGCACCAATAGCAGAAACAGGAATTACTGTACCATTTGCTGCAGTGACTTGGGATTGCCCAGTGTTTGAATGAAGAGACTTGAGGTCCTCGCCTGAGGAGTGAAATGGTGCGTGGCACCAGAATCCATCAACCACGTGGATGGAGTGGATGTAGGGGTTCCTTGTATCTTGATGAATATTAACCCCTTGACTGGAGGAAGCAGAGACATAGAAGGTTCTTGGCTCCAGTTTGAAAGATGCATTAAGGCGATGATAACAATAAGCTGCAGTGTGATCCAATTTCTAACAAATTTGACGTGGTTTATTATTGGGTTTCCCTAGTCGCCACTCAGAAGATGGATGATGAGGTTTGCCGAGAATTCCTTGCAACTGAGGCGAATGGGAGGGAAATGAAGGGCAAGGATGAGAACGTGACATAGAAGGTCGCAGGGAGGAGTTTATGGTCATCGAAGCAAAGTTTGCCTGAACCGAGGGAAGAACGCCAACAGAATGTTGTTTATCCAGACGAGATTCGAAGTTCAAAAGTAAACTGTGGACAACTTCAAGTGACGGAAGATCAGCTTGACTTGTGATGGATGTGACGAAGGAGTTGTATTTCCCTCCAAGGCCACTCAGGAGATAGAACAGATGATCTTTGGGAGAGATTGACTCACTAATGGCCTGTAAGGTGTTGCAGATGGAGGTAATTTTCTGAATATACTCAGTAGCTGTGAGTTCATCTTTTTAAATATTACACAACTGACTCCGTAGCTTAGTGAGGCGAGCAAGAGAGGTTGAAGAATGTTGTTTGGCCAGTGCATTCCAAACATCAGCAACATCAGTAGCAGTGGAATAGCAAACTATTTGCAGAAGAAGAGATTCTGAGAGGGAGGCATATAGCCAGCTTAATAGCAATTTGTCATACCTCTGTCACATTGTGAAAGTAGGGTTGGGTTGAAAAGAAGCAGAATTGAGGAAAGGAGGAGGAGGAGAAGACGAACCATCAAGAAATGATTCAAGGCCATTAGCAATGACTATATTCAGCAATTGATTTTTCCATATTAAGTATGAAAAGTCAAGTTTTACTGAGAGAGGCTGATGTGTTGCAGGGAGAGGTAGGAGGGTAGCAGAAGCAGGACAAGGCATTGGAGAAGGAGGAATAGCAGTACTGTTTGTGGTGGTCATCGATCTTATAGCTTTGATACCAAGTTAGAATTTCAAGATGAAGATGATTCTAGATATATTTTTGTATATTCGCAGTCTACTAATTTAATTACAGACTCTTATATAAAGAGAAAGAACATTCTAGAAATGAAAAAATGTTAGAGAATTTGTAAGAAGAGAATGACATGCGCATAGTGATGCTAACAATGCTTGATTTCTATTTGAAATCTCCACTTCAAGAACTATAGAACGCAGTTAGAAAAACTATTTAGTTCTAACTCATACCTGGCGCTACTTTTCTCCATAAGGGCCAGCTTGTTCTCTCATTCGTTCTGTATGGGGAAGATCTTGAACCATTTGAGGAACAACATCCTCTTTTGTTTGGGTTTAATGTGGATAGGAATCTTAGCCACCTTTTAATCTTCGAAAGAAAGTGGGTTTCAGATGAAATTGTAGTTTCTTCTGTTGTAATGTCTATTTTGCAGTAGGCTTATATATTCGTTTCTTGCTTTCTTTGATGAATATTGTACTGACTTGTTAATTTGCTCCAGACACATCCATCTCAGTCATGCTTCATGTCATCTGTTGATCTTCACACACATTACTCTTATCAGGTATTGTATATTCCCAATGATGCACCTGCCTCCTTTATCGTTGTTTTTATTTACTCCAAATGCAATCAGTTTTAAAGCTGTGTTGTGGTTTTGCTTTTATTAAGGCAAGTTGGTTAAATGATTAAAATATTTCATACAAACGTGATCAAATTTGGTGTTTGTGACTGTCTTTTCCGACACCAATGTAAATGAACATCTTTTTAGTCAAGGATCATTCCAAAAATGAAAAGGTTCACTCTCATCCTTTATCTCTAGTGTTCTCGCCAGTCCAAATCATATAAGAGGAAATCTTAAGAAGTTTCCTTCTCTTTTCCAATAGTTAAACCCTGAATTACGGGGAAGTTAAAAATGGAGGAAGGAACCATCTAATGATTTGCCAAGAAAACTAAACATATTAGTTGAGTTTGATTCCTTTCTCTATTTCACAATGAAATTGCCACTCTTCAGATTATGTTGCCAGAATCAGTTGCCATCGTGATGGCACCTAAAGATAGCTCAAGGTATGTAAAACTAAAATCTTCACTTGGATTTTACTCTTTTGAGTGATGAAAACCCATCTTTATGATTCACTTGTTCATATCTTGTTTCACTATCTTTCTAGCAGAAAGCATGGCATTTTTCGGTTGACCACACCGGGCGGCATGTCAGTGATCAGGCAATGCCAGCAACGTGGGTTCCACCCGCACAGTCAGCCTCCAGATGGTGGCCCCATCTACCAAACATGTACAGATGTCTATATGGACCCCACTCTAAGATTTGATGTTGTTGATCTTAGATAATTATGATCGCTCAAAGATTATGGCTGATAGTTACGTTATATCAGCAACTTGACGTCATTTTCTTATGATGCATTCATTTCTTGGATCTACAATTACAGGAAGCCCATGGAAGTTCACTTGTGTGTATATTTGCCCCTGATTTGTGTGTCAGCTACTTAATGTTGTATCTACTGGCTGGCTAACAGAACCTTTGAATTGCACATTTTTCGACTTCCATAGGAACCAAAAAAAGCCCTTTTTTGTACAGTAACAATTCGTTTCTCCGATTAATCTCGTGTTATGCAAGTGTGGCACTGGATACAAACCTAAAGGAAGTGTACTCTATTATTAACTTCTTGATTAATGGGTAAGTATGCCTTCCATTTTTGAGAGTTTTCCATTATTCTCTTGCGGTTGGCTTGTGAAAACACCTTGACAAAACAGGTTTGCTACAATGGGTACTGTCACACCCCAAAATTTTCGCCGGGGTTTTCACTGTGCGGAATCCGTGTGAACGGCGCCGTAATCCTGATTACGACCAGCTTTCCTCGCTCTTGCTTGATGTGAACACAAGACGAACACCCTCAATTTCTCTCTCTCTCGCGCTCTCACGCAAATCTTTATGGGAGCCTCGCTCCCAACCTGTTCTTTCTATTGATAATAAAAGAACCTAGAACAAAAATCTCCACTCGAATCACCACAATAGCTCGAGAAGTTTCACGATGGATTAACTCCCCTAGCTCGGTGCCTCAAGGGTCCTATATAAACAAATATATCTTATCTACATTTAAATTTTAAAAATCCTAAATTAGTTGTAACAATTAAAATTCGATTTGCCACGTGTCCGCTTCCCATTCGCTGTGCAGCGTGCCAATCCAATTCAAATGTCGCGTGAATCTCACAAATCTGGGATCTTCCTCGATCTCTGCTGCTGCGCACGCGCCTTCCTATTTAGTCGACGCGCAGAATCCCTTAGAATCTAGGATTCTGCGAGATCTTCTCCCAGCGCTCCTATGGTCCATTGAATGGCATTGCGGCCCAACCTCCTGCTGGTCCAACTGCAATGCTGCGAACTTGATGGTGATGGCCCCACCATCTTACTCGGCCCAATTGTTCAACTAATGAGTGTCTTCGGCCCAACTCCCGGCTGGCCTGTTACACGCGTTGCGCGTGTCTGCGAGGCTTCCCGGAAGCCTCCTTCCCGGGCTCCGCTCGTTAAGCCTGGTGAGGAAACAGGCGTGACAGGTACCACCTTTCACATGAGAAGATGAATTGGTATCCTAATTCTGCATCAAGAAGATGGGGAAATGTCTCTGCCTCGCTGTGGCCTACAAGCAACATGGAATTATGTGACTAAGTATTCATTACATTTTTTGTATGTTTTTTAGAACTGGAGATTGGTGATTGGCTAAGAAAAAAGATGATTCAAGGTAATATATGCTCTATGATCTCAAGTAGAGGTTGAATGCGATATGAATGAAAGCGATAGATCATGGGTTTTGTGCTTGTTTTGTATACATCTGAAAATGAAAGTTGTCCGTGGTTTGTTTACCCACCAAGCTTTTGCTCACCAGAAGATGGTGAGTGAGTCTTCCAAGATGTGGGTTGTTGGGTTACATTTCCCTCACCACGTCAACTATTTCCTCTCTTACATTTCCCTCACCACGTCAACTATTTCCTCTCTCTAAATTTCTAATTATTTATTTATCTCATGCCAAAGACTCTAATTTTATATTTTAACGTGTCATTTATACGTTATTCATTTGATTATATAAATGATACATTATTTTAATTATTGAGAAATTAACAAAACAAATCATGAACTTTGGAATTAGTTACACGGCAAACCTTGAAGAAAATTTGTGGACAACAAAAACCTTGAACTATGGGAAATGAACGACATAAATCTTGCAGTCATATTAATGTCAATGACCGTCGAATGGAGATGTCCAAGACAGCAACAACGAACGTCCTTCAACGACGAGAGACGTCCAAGGTTGATCCACAAGGCGGAGTCCTCTAGGCCATCATAAGGCTGAGAGACGTCCTTGTTGGCCGCTAGATGAAGAGACGGAGGACTTTCAATGAGGATGGATGTTTTGGATGGGAGGAGGGGTGCTGGCGGACAAAAGGTCATACCCGTTGGATCGAGGGACGAATGTCCCTCAACGAGGATGGATGGCCAGGATAAAGTTAGGTCACCTCCAAAGGTGCTGGCGGACGATAGTTCATTCCCATTGGATAGAAGGATGGACGTCCCTCAATGAGAATGGACAGCCAGGATGGAGTTTGGCAATCCTACAAAGGTGCTAGCGGATAAAGGTTCATGTCCGTTGGATCGAGAGACGGGCGTCCCTCAACGAGGATAGACGGCTATGGTGGAGTTAGGTCATCCTCAAAAGGCGCTGGTAGACCTTTCATTGAAGGGAGTCATATGCAAGGCACAGACATTTTTAAATGAGAGCAGACTCCCTCCGCTTATGATGGATGTCTCTCATTCCACAATGGATGTCCCTCAACTTATACGGATGCCTCTCGTCTCACAATGGACGTCTCTCTGCCCACAATAGATGTCCCTTAGCCAACAACGCACGTCTTATAGCCCACAAAGGACGTCCCTCCACTTACGAAGTCGTTTAGCATTGAGGGATGTCTGTGGAAGTTAGAGGACGTCCATTGATATTGAGAGACAACGTCATTTAGTATTGAGAGACGTCCCTCAACTTACCAAACCATGGACTTCCCTCATGCCATGGACGTCCCTCAATTCTAAATGACGACATTGACCGTCCTTCAACTCCATCTATATAAGCTGTAAGGACGTAACAGTATTGTCCTCCACCTTCACATGATCTGAGTCTTGTGCAGCAATGTCAAAGGAGGTTGTGCAACTGACTTTGATGGAGGTTGTGCAGCAGACGTGGATGGAGTGTCTACACCCTTGAATCCACTCCCCTCCGACTTTGTTCATCCCCATCCGAGCCAAGGTCACCTGATTGCAGACATCAAATGCATTTTCATTGATTCTTGGCTCGTTGGGAGAGAGCGCCACCCCGTTGCAATCAACAATCTTCTAATGAGCCAATTGTAGGGGAGGTTCTTCCTTGGACTCTTCACAATTGCCTTCATCAGATTAATAATCACATATGCAACATTGAATCTCTTCCCATTTTAGAGATTCTCCATCCATCACATAGAAATTCATGTAGCTAACATCACATAGAAATTCATGCAGCTAAAATTGTCTCTATGTCCATCATGCAGTAGAACTGTGTGGGTTATCATGTGATAAATGACCACTGGCTTTGGCGTTTAGATCCTTAGATTTGAGTATGTAGAAAGATTTAACGTTAGGATTGCGATGCTATTGTTTCAGCAATGTCAGACCTTCTCCTGGTTTTACGAAGTCTGAGTCTTTGGATACGTGAAAATACTCCTTTGCTGGCTCATCCATGGAGCATCCAATCAGCTCATTCAACTCCTTCAGAGTTAGTCTAATCTTCTGCCCAAACAAATAAGTGTTGGCGTAATAGGCATTAGGCTATTTGTTTTGATGATGACAGTATTATTTGTATAATTCAGTTGTTTAATTTGTATTTGTTGATATTTGTAAATACGTTATTTATATTCATTGAAAATACCCTTAATATGAGTATTATTGTCTACTAACATGTTTACCTAAGTTTATGTAGCTTATAGTATGATCATTGGGACTTAGAGATTTCAAGAAAAGCAAAATCGGATGAAGAGGTTGACTAAAGGTGGAAGGAGGTCGACCAATTTTTGGAAATCTGAAGAAGCAGTCAATCGGTTTGAAAATGGTCGACCGGCCGAAATGAAAAATTGCTCGAGTTTTCAACCTGCTAAAGAATTGGTCGACTAATGAAGAAATGGTCGACTGCAACATTAAACAGATTGCTTCTTATTTTTGCGGTAGAGGAAACGGTCGATTAGCCAGTCAAGCAAGAAATGGGAACTGTGAAGAAGTGGTCGACCAGTATGCTAAAATGGTCAACTACCCAACTGGTATTCACAACAGTGACATTCCAATGGTCGGGATGTGGTCGACCAAAATAGAGGTGGTCGACCGGCTTCACATTTTCTATATATAGAAGACACTCTGAAGCTTAAAGCAACCAAGTGAGAATCGAAGTGAAACTCTGCCAAATTTTATACTCGATTCCAAATCAATCAAAGAGTGTCAAACCTAGCTCTCCCATCCTAAAACTTGCGAGTTTACATTTAGAGAGCTTAGGTTATTTGTTGTATTTTTCATCTATTCACATTGTACACAAATCAAGGGTGACGCCCTTCGAAGAGTCAAGGGGAAAGGGTGATGCCCTGAGAAAGAGTCAACATGTAAATGTTTAATTGGCACCCATGAAGCCAATCGACACTAACCGAGAAGGTTAGTGGATTAAGGATCTCCAAGTCGAAAACTTGGAGTGCAGACGTATGTGGGATTTGCTAAACCACGTGAACAAATAGTTTGCACTCTCTAACCCTTACTTTTATATTTGTTATTTGTATGCTTTATATGTAATAAATCACATAGAGTTTAGAGTTAATCAAATTGCACGAAAAAGGTTAGATCGTCTAATTCACCCCCCCTTCTATAGGAGTGCACACAGTCCTACAATTGGTATCGGAGCGGGGTAATTAAAATTTTTGTGGAATTTTGTGCATTGTGGTTTAAATTGCATTTGAATTGCATCTATTGGATTGTTTGGATTATTGAAATTTACTTAGATAAATTTGTTTGAATTCCTTGTTTATATAAATTAGTTATGACCTTCAATATGCAAGTTGAAGGACAATCCTTAGTTATATCTCTATATTTTGATGGTAATGTCTATGCTTATTAGATGTCTAGGATGAAAATTTATATTCAATATTTATAATATAATTTATGGGACATTGTTGAGAATAGTCATTTTATTCCAAAATCATCTATTAAGCTCAATGATGTAAATGAACAAAAATTGAGCACGAATGCCAAGGCAATTAATATGATTTATTGTGCCTTAAGTAGGAATGAATTTAATAGAGTTCAAGCATGTGATAGTACCTTCAATATTTAGAAATTGCTTGAAATTCCTCATGTGGGCACTAACCAAGTTAAAGAAAGTAAATTGAGTATGTTCATTCATGAATATGAATTATTTTGTATGGATAAGGATGACACCATTAGTTGTATGTTTACTCAATTTACTAACCTTACTAATGGTTTAAAAGTATTTGGTAGAGTTTATCCCAACGAAAAGTTAGTGAGGAAAATCCTTAGATGTTTACCAAGGATCTGGCAACCTAAGGTAACGGCAATTCAAGAGGAACGTGATCTCAAGGCTCTAAAGATGGTGGAACTCATCGGTTCCCTAATGAAGATAAAGAAGATGAAGATATCAAATTCATAGCACGGAAATTCAACAAGTATCTTCATTGAAAGAAGTTGAAAGTGGAGAAGGTGATCGTTTGCTTTGGATACGAGAAACCTGGTCATACCTCAATCGAATGCCCCAAAGCAAATAAGAAATTAAGAGCCTCAAAGAAGAAAATGTTTAAGGCCATCTTTGACAATAGTGATGAGAGTTCTTTTTTCGAGATTGAATAAGTCTCCAACTTTTGCTTCATGGCCAAAGAGGAAAAGGTAAATAACTCATCTAGTGATTTAGATAGTGACAGTGATGATAATGATGAGTTGTTGGATGCCTTTAATGAATTGTTTGATAAGTTCAATGTGCTTAAACGTAAATATAATTTGTTGAAAAAAGATAATGACAATTTGATTGGAAAGCATGTTGAAATGGTTAAATATTTTGAAAATCAAATTGTTGAATTAAAAAGTATGTATGAGAGTTCTAGTGCTACTATTAAATCACTTGAAAATGATATTTGTGAATTGAATGCTAAAAATATTGATTTGAACTCTATTGTTGTAAAATTCACAAATGGTAGCAAGAATTTTAACATGCTTTTAGGACAACAAATGGTTACTTTTGACGAAGCAGGAATTGACTATCAACCCTTTGTTAAAAGGAAAAATTATATTAATTTCTTTATTGGCCCATCTATTTGTAGTTTTTGTAATTGTGTTAGGCATAAATCATTTTGTTGTCCTTTGAAGTTAAATGGCAAAATGATTAACTCTATAATGGTTTCGATTCTTAAAGGAACCATTCCAAAGATTCAATAACCCAAAAAGATTTGGGTGCCTAAAAAAAAAACTTAGATGTCTTTCAATTTTGAATCAAGTGTATGCATAATTGGTTGATGAATAATACTCTTGATTGAAATAGATGTTTCTTGATAGTATGCATATAGGTTAAAATTTTATTCTCTTGATGAATATTGATTCTTTTATTTGCATTTTTTTGGTATCATTGTTTTAAATTTGTTTTAACTCTTCAATTGGTATCTTTAAGTTTAAATTTTGTTAATCCAACTATTGGTATCATAAAATTCTTTTTGGATTGTGTTGATTGGATAAGATTTTTGTTGAAATGAGCTATTTAGATTTGGTTATTAAAATTGGTATCCATCTTTGAAAATTTGGATTTTAACCTTTGAAATCTTATAGCTCAATATGTGATAATCCAATAAGTTTTTCTTTACTCCCCATTGTGATGAACTACGGGTCCACTCTATCAATAATCAAGCTTCCAATAGCATTATGGAAGTATTCAAGATCAAACATAAGTGGAAGTTTAAAAACAATTGTAGAATATTTGATAAACTTCACAAATCTGCCTACTTTCTGACCTTTGATGAGTATTTGAAGGTTTGAGCATTTGGAATGACATCATATCAAAAAGTGTGCTTCATAAAAATTGTAGCTGACTTCCTAAGCTTTCTAGAATGGGCTGGATTGTTAAAATTTGAGATTGTTTGCTATGTCAAAAGCCCACAAAATAGAGAGTAAATATTATGCAAAGCCCAAGTGGCCAAGCTTGGAAACTAAGGAAAGTCAAACCATCCAAATGGCCGAACTCAAGAAGGAAGATATAATACCCAGAATTAAGCTTAGACTAAGAATAATAATGATTTCAAATTATTGGAGATTTCATGATGATTTTATTATGGAACGTAATATCGCCAATTTTGGGTTATCGTAAGCTTAAGAAGATAATGTTAATAGGTTTGGGTAATATTCAGAATAAGGCCAGATTACGAATAAGTTCTATGATATATAATAGGTATATTTGATCATACACATTAATTTAATAACTGAAATTAAAATAAAATAAAGAAAAGATTGGATTAAAAAGAGTTGTGACATTGAATCGATTTCTCCTTTGAACCGGCTGGTTGGGTTTTGAAAAGAAAAAGGGTAGAAGAGGCGACTCCCACGGTGTGACCTCCTTTGCGAAGCTGGTGTCCAGCGTGCAAGCTTTCGGACGGCAGGTCGAGCTCGGGCATGCGTAGGGTTGTCTCCATCTGGCCTGCTCAATCGTGGGGCTAGGGCTCGAAGCAACCAAACCCCCGAGGGTGAACGAACCCGTGTGCTTGCAGAATACGATGTTCGTAGCACCAAATCAAGGCAAATATTGGTGAAGCTGAAGGGGAGTTTTGAAGTAGACGGATGGGGCAACGTCTTCTCCGGTGCCAGTGTAAGGTACGGTTCCCCTGCATTTTGGCTTCTCCACCTCCAATGCCAAGTCTTGTGAATTGGTTGGTTATGATGTGTTCCTTCTTTGTTGCATTTTCTGTTGATGAGTATTGTGATAGAATGAGGCTATATTGTTGGGTTGGTTCTGCATTTTTAGTTGTCGTGGCAATGGTTGGCGATGAAGGCAGAGGCCTTTTGGAAGTAAAAATGGCTATGGTGAATGGTGTGGGATGTTGCATGGGAGTGGCTCAACGGGGAAGAATTTTGTGGCGGTCGAGCATGTCCCACGATGAAGTGCAAAGACATGTGAATCCCGAGGTGTGAAATGTGTTGTGATTCCTCCATGTCCCCTTCCTTTATAGATGACAATTTCTAATGGGCGTTAGGTGAGAAATATGGGGATGAATGAAGAGTGTTGGGGAAGCCTTCTAGAGAGATAAAAATAGAGAAAGAGACACACAAAGTGAGGGAAAATACTCTCGGGTGAAATACAAAGAGAAAATGAGAGAGAGCCAGAAGGGAAAAAGAGACAGTGTGAGCTTTTGAAAGAGAAGGAGAGAGGGATAAGCTGAGAGAAGCAGAAGGTCGAAGGGTGGAGGTGTTGCTCCCTGGATTCCATTGAGTGTGCTTCAGGTAATGATTTCTTCCCTGGGTTTTATGCTCACTGTTATGTTTTGTTGAGAAATATTGTTGGGTGTATATTCTGTTTATGGATTTTATGGAATAATAAGTAGGGGATGAATAAATAAAAAATGTTGTGCACTGTTGTTGGATATATTCTCTGTAAATTACAGTGAAGTGGAATGCTCCATATGATTTATTGCTTCTTGGGTTGTGAAGTGTTTACGCTTGGAAATGTTACTCTATTGCATGCATATTGGTGGTTGAGTGACAGTAAATGCTCTCTGTCATTTACTGCGTGAGGAAATCGTGAATTTGAAGGAAGGATTATGAAAACTGTTAAGTGAATTGCTGTATTTGAATTATGAAATTTTATTAAATAAGGAATAACAGTATAGATAATGTTGAGGTTAATGAGCTGTGGTTATTAATGATTAAATGTTATTTATTGTGAAAGTATTGTGAATGTTAAATTGGAGGGCTAAATGCTTTAAGGACGCGAAGTAAATGATACTAAATGTGTTTTGGTCTTTGGGGTTCTACATCGCAAGAATTAGGAATTGTATGTTGACTGTTTACTGCTTTCATAGATTATTAAGTTAGATTGTGATCATGTTCTGAGAATTGTATTGATGTTTGCTTCATGTTTATTAGAAATATGTTCTTTTAATAATGTGTTTATAGCTTTAAGTTATTTAAATTAAGGATTTGATATTAAGCATCTTCTGAAGCCTATATAGAGGAGATTGAACTATTAGGGGTGGAAATCGGTTCGGTTCAAACTGGGTAACTGAATAGAACCGATCATTTTTTATCGGTTCGGTTCGATTTTGATATGGAAAAAAATAAAATATAGGACCGAATTGAACCGAACCGATCATTTCTTGGTTCGGTTCTCGGTTGTAAGTGAGAAAAACCAAACCGAACCGAAAATAAAATTAAACTTGAAAACCTACTTGAGTCACTAATTTAATTTCAATTTTTCTTCTCTAATTGAGTTAATTCCAATTCCAATTTAATCAAAAATATCTTTCTTTTTCAAAATTGAACCGACATGGTTCGGTTCCAAGTTAAGTTTCTATTTGTTTACTTGAGACTTTATGATTTTCAATTTTTTTTAAAGGCATGAGAGCATGGAACTTAATTACGTGGATTAATCAAATAATTATTTTGTTTGTTTGGTACTGTATGTTCTCATTTTTTGCTATTCGTGAAGTTTAGTTAAATTATCATTTGATTAAATAATTGTTTAGTTAAATCAATGTTTGAATTGTGATGGACACCCATTTTTATATATATTTACTTGTGAAACATCAAAACATGTAAAAGTACCATGTTGTACACCTTTAAATTAATTTTAGAAGTTGTTTTATGACTTGTAGATTTTGATATTTGGTATACTAATTATGTTACTTCAAATGTTTATTAATGAGATAATTTGGATTAAAACAGTAAAATGATATTCTCAGGAGAAAGTGTAAACTGTAAATTGTCATACTCCATAATTCATATAATGCATTCAAATAACTTTGAAAACAGATATTTGAAATTATTATTTGGTGTTGTACTGAGAGAGAGAAAAAGTGTAAAGAGACGAGACATCCTGTTTATAGAGGAGTGCACAGAAGAAACTCTGACAAAATATAGTATTAGTCTTTAATCTAATATAATATTATGAAATGAATATTATGAATAAATATTATAAATGGTTATACTAAATCTAAAAATTGCTATAACCAAGCTTAAAATTAGATATCAGAATTTTAAATTCAATGTCTAGAAAAAAAAACAGAATTGAACCGAAAATCGATCCGATAAAAATCAAAACCGAGGTTCGATTTTTGACTCGGTTTTTTATAGTCTTCGGTTCAATTTTGGTTTTAAAATTATAAAACCGAACCGAGTCAGTTCGGTTCTATTTTGACAAAAAAACAAACAAACCGAACCCACCATTTCCACCCCTATGAACTATATGCATTCACGAGCATTGCACGCATCATGGTTTTCAAATAATACAAAAATGGTTTTTCATGCATGGTTTAAGATAATGGTTTCATGGATGCTTATACATACTCAGTGTACGGTGTTTTTGAGGGTTGATCACCCGAAGCGGACAACCATCATTTGGGCTGTAGGAATATCCATTTTACCATGGAAAGTAAAATAGATAATAAACGATGTAAATGGAATAAATATAAAAGAGATGATATGAGATGTGAGCTTGTTAGTTGGTTCTCGATCAGTGCCGAGGCTGGCAGAGGCAATGGTATGATGTGAGGTCGTTTAAGCACTTGGTGCGCACGACCGCTAGTAGAGCTTTTAGATTATGCCATTGTGCTAGCAGAGCTTTCAGATTATGTCATTGTTTCTCATACCGGTTGTGGGATCGCTATGTATTGATGTACACAATAGCTAACATACGGTTCGATCGGAGTTGAGTCTTTATCACATAGCTGGTCCCTGGATGATGCTGGGATGGACCGACCAATGGTTAGCGAGCTTTCAAACTATGTCATTGCTGCTATACCAGAGGTGACGAGTTGGGTGCATTGGACGGACAGGTCAACGGTTAATGAGCTTTCAGACTAAGTCATTGCTGCTATGCTGGGGGCGTCAGGGTCAAGTGCATCGATATGTACGAAAGTGGAAAACGAAAACAGAAAAGAGAATAAAACATAAAAGATAAAAGCAGACAAAAACAAAAACTGCATATGGGTTTTAAAAGCTGCATGACACGTGCATTTTAGATTTTATTTTATATCACTGATTGAGCATTAGACTCATTAATTTAAGTTTTGTGATGTAGGTATGCATATGAGATCAAAACGATGAACAGGTTAAGCAGCAGTTGTTGAATGATTTACACGTTGGATCTTGTGGTTGGCTAAACTAATGGATTTAAGAAAAAGAAATAGTTTGTAAAAGATTTTGTAAAGTTATTTAATTGTAAAATAAAAGGATTTTACTTATTTCTGCTACGATTTGAAAAATGGTTTTAAGAAAATGAATTTTATTATTCATATTTTCATCTGATTTGTTTTACTAAGTCTTCCGCTGTTTTTATAAAAGAAAAGTTTTAAATTTTACACGTTTTTAAATGTAAGAAAAAACTGGGTCGCTACAGAAAAGCTGTCAAAAGACTTCAAGACTTGAAGAAGAAGAAAAGAAGAATTAATTAAATAATCTATTATTTAGTTGACCTAGTAACTATTAAGTAAAGTATCGGCCAAGTTTGTATTATAGCAGATTTAGTGATATTGTTGCTTGTTTAGTTATTTACTATTCTATAATTTGTAATTGGATATTAATATTCACCTTATGTAAATGTTTAAGAAAGTGAAGATTGAATATAGAAAAGCTTTTGCTTATTTTCAAAATTGGAGTGATTCTTTTTTCAAACCTTTGGTGAATTACAACCAAAGTTTCCTTGTGTGTGTTGCATCACAAGATTGAACAGGGGGCAACAGTCTGAAGACCGTTGCTTGGCTGAGGCATCAATGGGCCACGACTCGATTGTTCCAGACACCGACGCACATAGCAGGGACACCGCGCATAGCTTCAGCGAGATTGTTCCAGACACCGTCATCGTCAGAGACGTCCCACTCTGCCGCTGCTTAGTCGACGATCCGTCCACTCCGATTCAGGGTTCCTATTGCCGATCCATCCACTCCGATTCATGCAGAAGTTCTGCGTTCGCCGATTCACGCAGAACCGCCAACTTTCGATTCATGCAGAAGTTCTGCGTTCGTTAGGCCAGCCCGCCAAGCTAGCGAGCTAGCCCGCGAGCTTCTATTCCAAAATTGGTGAACACATTGAACTCTAACCTCCTAGATATAATGATATAATGATTTATGAGGTCATTGTTGTACCTTTCCTTGGACGCCGTCATCCTAAACATAAGTGAAGATTTGTCCTTTGCAGATAGGCAAGGACGAGTTGAATCACCTCGTGATCAAACTTGAGCGTCAAAGGGAGCTGCTTTATGCTTCGTTGTGACTTGTCCAGTCTTCAATGCCGTTTTCTAGTTCTAGAAATGTGAGGAGAGATTTCAAAAAGTTGAAATGCCGCTCGCCAATCAGCTAGAGCTCAGCAGACATCCTTTCCTCTTATATAGGTGGAGTTGAAGGTCACTGAATGTATAAGGGACGTTCTTCGAGATTAGGGATGTCTGTCAATGGGAATGGATGATCAAGATGAGATGATGGACTTCCGAGGCTGTTGTCGGCCATAGGATATGATTATTGAGAAATGATGTTGTTTAGCATTGAGAGACGTCCAACAATGTCCAACATACAACAGACGCCCCTCCACTTTTGACAAATGTCCCTAAGCTTACAACGGACGTCCTTAAAACCACAACAGACATCCCTAAGCTTTCGACGAACCTCCATGTCAATGAGAGATGTCTGTGGTAAGTTGAGGGACGTCTCTCAATACTAAACGATGTCGTCTCTCAACATCAATGGACGTCCACTAGCATCCACATGTAGGACCGATATATGCCTAAGGAATGGGGGTGAATTAGACATTCTAACTTTTGGTGCAATATTATAATTCTAATCCCTAAGTGAGTTATCACAAATATACATACAATCAATACCAAATATAAAGGAGTTAAGGGATAGAAATGCGACACCAAGTTGGTAGCGCAGTTAGGCAAACCCACCTACGTTAGAGCTTCAAAGTCCTGTTGGGAGTAATATGCCCAACAAGCAAATGTAATAGAACACTTTTGTAATATATGAATAAATTTATATTTATTGATATTATGTTAATATTTTATATTATGTTTTATAAAATTCATAGAAAATTCCTTGGTTATTTATGTTAACTTTATATTAGCATATATATTGTATATATGTAGAATAAAATATAAAGAGTAATAACCCAAATATGTCCATAACTTATATTTGAAGTATGGAATCTTCAAATAGTTCATAGTCATAAACATAGTTTATCTCATTAAAAATGTATAGTCATATCCCGACTAAATATGTAGTGACATAAGATAAATATGTTTTATATAATATGATTATATAGGATTGGACCAGATATAATTACATTGTTCTAATAATTTCCGTTCAATATAGAACAATTAATTTTATCATAATGATGATCATATATGTATAATCTTAATTCGTTGTATTTAATAAACTCCTATTTTGTTTTAATTTATTCTTTGATTTACTCGGTAAAGTTTTGTACAAGTTACGATTTGTATACCTTGTATATTGGAAGTAAATTAAAATGAATAGCTGGGAATGTTAATATCGATACAATGTAATCCATTCCTATAGATTCCCTTGTTTGTTAGTTC
Source organism: Begonia loranthoides (assembly GCA_022433065.1). Classification (NCBI taxonomy): domain Eukaryota; kingdom Viridiplantae; phylum Streptophyta; class Magnoliopsida; order Cucurbitales; family Begoniaceae; genus Begonia; species Begonia loranthoides. Next base: position 8,779,734 of record CM039471.1, read on the forward strand.
AATGATTGAATAATTAGCGCGCAATTCATAATCGTTATGAATTAATTATTCAATTAAGAACTAATGGTAGTCAAGAATAAAGAAGCAATATGAGAGGTTAATGGAATATAAACCTAGCTCTATTGCGAATCTAAATGGAGGGTTAATACATATGTAATGACTATATCAATGGACATTACTTTAAGTAAAAATACTCTATGGTTTTGAGAGTGCAACTCTAAGTATTTAGGGTAATTACTTTAGAGTTAATAATTATGTTAATTAATATAAAGAGTTTATATTAATTAACGAAATATTATTGGAGCTTAAAACTATAGGTCCATCGGTCCCTTTGTCATCTTCTATCATTATTCAAATAATAGAAAAATGAACAAATGAGATTAAATAATTAATTATGAATTAATTATTTAATACACTCAATAATAAGTTTGTTATTATTATTTTTTCATTAGATGAAATAATTGAATTATTGATTGTTCAATTAATTAAGACAAAATGACAAAAGTTGTTAAAGTTAATATATTTATTATGTTTCATTAAATGAAGCAATTGAATTATTGATTATTCAATAAAGTAACAAATATAAAGTAACTTTTAAAAATAGTTTTTTAAAATGGATTTTGTCAAATTTGAATTAATGTCAAATTTGATTTAATGACCTTTTGTTTTCCATAACATTTTTGTTATAAATGTGTTATTATAACTTAAATATGCCAAAGTGTTGAGCTATGGTGACAAGACTTTTAATTTCCATAACATTTTTATAAATGTAATGAGGAATTTGTAGTAGTTTTTTCTCTAAATGTCATAATGACCATTATTGAGCAATACCACTATAAATAGAGGTCCAAACTCATTAGCTAAAAAGTTTTTGAGTTTTTTGAAGTCTTTGAAAAAGAAATCCATTTTGAGAGAAAAATTTTAGTCTTCCGTGTTGGCTTTAGAAAAGTGTTTTCTAAATCCAAATAGATTGTCTCATGTGTTGAGAATACGATCTATCATAAATTGAGTGTGATCTTGTTTCGTTCATCACGCCCACACGTGCTTATTCGAGGTGAGAAGGATTGGCGGAGAAGATCGAAAGTTGATCTTGTACCCGTGTGAAGTAAGCTACAAAGGTAACATTCTTTATCTTTTAGATTAGATCTAAAATCATATTATTATTAATATATTATAACAACGATCCGATTTTATGTTCATGATAAAATTGTTTTTTCATGATACATAGGTTACACACGTTACCGTTGTTGTGAACATCGGTAATTCTGCAATGCGATAGAACCTAAAAACCAACAAGTCCCCTCTTGAAGATTCCATAACCCAATAACCTCCCTGGTTATTGTTGATTTAACTTCACAGATGTCAATCAAACATTTACAATGACTATTCATCGGGCGTCACCCTTGGCTCTTGACTATTACGAGACATCACCCTTTTATCTCACTCAAGTGGAAGAATTATAAATATTACAATGAAAGATCTAAATCCTAAGCTCTCCAAAAGTAACTCTCACATTTGGGAATGAGAGGGCTAGACTAAGCAGTTAATTATGAAGAGAAATATCAAGAATAAATTTTGCAGCGCTTCTCTATGGTTTCTCTTCTTCTTTCGTCCAATTGCAAGTTCTTCTATATATAAAAATCTATTTAGCGGTCGACCACCCAACTCGTTCGGTCAACCGTTTCTCAACCGTTACAATGTAGCCATTATAATTCTGTCTACCCGATCTCCCTCTTCTTCATCTCTGGTCGACCGCTTTTACGCATTTCAGGAATTGGCTTGGCACTGTCCAATTTTTGATCGACTGCAATTCATCCTTGTTGATCGCTCTTTTACATTTCAGCATATGTCGAGCAATTTGTAATATCTTCAATCGCCCGCATATCTTTCTCCAGTTGACCGCACCATGCTGTTATGCTCTTTGTAGCAATTTGGTCGACCGCTTCTCTTACACAGGTCGACCTGTACTCCGTGTTTTGCACTTTTTAAAGCTTCTAAGTCTAATTGATCTATTCTTTAACTACATAGAATTAAACATAGATATTAATAAACATTAATACCTTTGTTATTAACTTAATTCTGTCTACCCGATCTCCCTCTCATACACCACTGCCATTTTTTCCAATCCTTAAGCATTTCCACTTCAATTAGATTATAACTTAATTAATTTAAAAGTATTTCTCACTTAATTTTCATGCTCATATTTACAGCATTATATCAAGTGTACCATGAAAGATCAAAATAACCTTTTTTTTTTTTTGGGGGGGGGGGGGGGGAGGGGAGTTTTAAAACTTTTTTAATTGATTGATTAGTTCAATTTAATTGAGTAAATTTGAAACAATTAATCTCAAAATAAATAATCAAACAACCACAATCGCAATTAACAATATGAGAGAGGGTATGAAATACACAACTAAGTTATTACCGCGGTTTGGCAAAGCACGCCTACGTCCACACTTTAAGGCTCCCCCTTAAAGATCTTTTCACCTTTACCTTTCGGGTTACAACTGATTGAACTTCATGGACGTCAATCCAATCGTTTACAAACTAATTCTAAAGATGTCACCTTTCACTTGACTAATTCGTAGGGCGTCACCCTTTTCGTTCGATTACAAGATTTGCGAAAGTAAAAATTACACTTTAGAACCTAACTCTCAAAGAGTAAACTCACGTTGTGGATTGAGAGAGTTAAGACTTTGCACTCTTTAAATAAGTGAGACAATAAGTATAGAATTTGGCAGTGTTTTGGTAGGATTCTCACTTCTTAATTTCAACCTCGGAGTGCCTTTTCTTAATTAAGTTTTAAAACTTTTTTAATTGATTAATTAGTTCAATTTAATTGAGTAAATTCGAAGCAATTAATCTCAAAATAAATAATCAAACAACCACAATCGCAATGAACAATATGAGAGAGGGTATGAAATACACAACTAAGTTGTTGCCACGATTCGGCAAAGCACGCTTACATCAGCACTTCAAGGCTCCCCCTTAAAGATCTTTTCACCTTAACCTTTCAAGTTACAACTGATTGAACTTCACGGACGTCAATCCAATCGTTTACAAACTGATTCTAAAGACGTCACCCTTCACTTGACTAATTCGTAGGGCGTCACCCTTTTCGTTCGATTACAAGATTTGCGAATGTAAAAATTACACTTTAGAACCTAACTCTCACAGAGTAAACCTCACGTTGTGGATTGAGAGAGTTAGGACTTGGCTCTCTTTAAATAAGTTTTAAAACTTTTTTAATTGATTAATTAGTTCAATTTAATTGAGTAAACTCGAAGCAATTAATCTCAAAATAAATAATCAAACAACCACAATCGCAATGAACAATATGAGAGAGGGTATGAAATACACAACTAAGTTGTTACCGCGATTCGGCAAAGCACGCCTACGTCCGTACTTCAAGGCTGCCCCTTAAAGATCTTTTCACTTTAACCTTTTGGGTTACAACTGATTGAACTTCACGGACGTCAATCCAATCGTTTACAAATTGATTCTAAAAACATCACCCTTCACTTGACTAATTCGTAAGGCGTCACTATTTTCGTTCGATTACAAGATTTGCGAAAGTAAAAATTACACTTTAGAACCTAATTCTCAAAGAGTAAACCCCACGTGGATTGAGAGAGTTAGGACTTTGCACTCTTTAAATAAGTGAGACAATAAGTATAGAATTTGGCAAGGTTTTGGTAGGATTCTCACTTCTTAATTTCAACCTCGGAGTGCCTTTTATTTATAGACTCAGCTGAATCAGTCAACCAATTCATTTTTTGTTAACCTTATCCGAACATTGGTAACTAGCCATTACATTGTCTAGCATTTTCGATTGACCACATGCTCAACCGCTAACTCAACCATAGATATGATGGGCAATCTGTAATATGTTGCGGTTGACCATTTTGTTCTTTCTCGATCACAAATTTGAGAAACAATTTGTCTTTAAAATTGGTCGACCAAATCTTTGCTACTTGACTGCTTTGTCGACCACAGAACTAAGATGCAATTCATAATGTATTTCAGTCGATCTCTTCATCCGCATACTCGACCGCATAACTAAGATGCAATCAGTAATGTATTTTTGTCGATCTCTTTGGCAGCATACTCGACTGCTTCCTTAACCGCAGAGTTAAAATGCAATCCATGTTATATTTCGGTTGATTAACTGGACGACCAAATCTTCAGTTTACTCGACCTCATGTCTTCATTTTACACTTCTTGATTTCTCTAAGTCTCTATGTTTATACTATAGGGTTACAAGGACTTAGACAAACACATTATGCAACATTAATACGCTAATTAAGGGTATTTCCAATTAATATCCATATAAATGTAATGTTTATACAATTAAAAACATTATCCAATAAACAACTTATAATTGCACTCAATACAATCATCATCAAAACAAATAAGTCTAACAACACTTAGGCTAACATACCATACTAACGGAACGTATTTCCTTTATCAAAATATGTATTCCGAAGAATTTCTTACATTATACATAGAGGGATTTATCCGAGTATTACACTTGCATCACTACAAATTAGATACATCTCAACAAGGTTGGCATCAATCTAATTATCAATCATGTGCAAAATGTCAAAAAAATTACAAGTTAAAAAAATACTTCAAAATTCAAATTACAAAACATCCAAATTTAAATAAAAATCTAATCTTCAACGTCCAAATTTTTAAATTTTTCTAGTATTTCGCCCTCTTGTTGTTGATTTCTCGTAATGGCATCGTTCCAATCCTTCATGCAAATTAGTGCCTCCACAAGGTCGGGTGCAAGTCTTCCTCGGCGTTCATCGTACACACATCCACCTGCACTAAAAGCAGACTCTGATGCTACGATAGAGACCAGAGGTGTTAGTAGATCTCGTGCCATTATAGAAAAAATAGGTTATGTAGTGGAAAACTTTTTCCACCAATTTAAAATATCAAAGTTCTCATTGTGAAAAAATTGATATCGAGTGTCAAAATAAATATCTAGTTCATTTCGCATAGAAGTAGAATAAACATTTGTATCTAATTCATTCCAAATATCATGAATACCAAATTGTGGAGCTATTGTAGCTCCACCACCACTACTAGAACTAGCATATGAAGAAGGACGTGAACGACTTGTAATTGTTGGGTTTTAGGTTCCCTCGCACGGCGGAATTACCGATATTCATAATAACGGTAACGTGCGAAACATATGTATCATGAAAAATAATTTTAACATGAACATAAAACGGATCGTTGTTATAACATATTAATAATAATATGTATTCAAAAATCTTTATTTAGATATAATGTAAAAGATGAAGAATATTACCTTTGTAGCTTACTTGACACGAGTACAAAATCAACCTTCGATCTTCTCCGCCAATCCTCCTCACCTCGAATAAATACGTGTGGGCGTGATGAATGAAACAAAATCAAACTCAATTTATGATAAATCGTATTCTCAACACATGAGACGATCTATTTGGATTTAGAAAACACTTCTCTAAAGCCAACACGGAAGATAAATTTTACTCACAAAATGAATTCCTTAATCTTAAATATTTCAACCTTATAACCTGATGAGGTTGGACCTCTATTTATAGCGGTATTGCTTAGGGGTGTTCAACTTGTGGTTCTGTTCGGTTCGGTTTTGGTATAAAACGGAACCAAACCAATCGGTTTCGGTTTGAAAATGCCTAAACCGAAACCAAGATTTTAGTTTTAAGGAATCGAACCAGAACTTTGGTTCCAGTTTCGGTTTTATCTTTGTTTTATAATATATATATATATATATATATATATATATATATATATATAAAATGCAATTTACAATAAACAACCAAAACCATGTAATTCTATTCGCAATGTATATATATATACACACAAGAATCGTCCATTCACAATTTGGATATAAAGTTTCTGGAAGTAGTCAAACATATGAAATCGTGTCAACTAAAACATGCTCTAACTATCAGAGCTTTGGAGCAACATCAGGTATCTACATACATGTACTACAGTCGGTGTTTAGATAATTCAGAAAATGGAGAACTACCTAATTGAAATCAGAATGTTATTTATTCACTGCAAATAATCAACATAATCAAATTCTGATACAGTCGGTGTTTAAATAATTGCTCAAATTATCTACATACAATTATGCAACATCAGGTATCTACATACATGTATACAGTCAGTGTTTAGAAAATTGCTCAAATTCTGAATTCTGAGAAGAGAAGAGAAAATTACTTACCGAGCGAGAAGCGAAAATTACTCCGAAGTCCAAAGCACTTTGGACTATCGAGCGACTACCGACTGCACAACACTCCGAGATTTAAACGACTATCGACTACATAGCATAGCATTCCCAGATTTAAGCGACTACCAAGGAACATTGTGTAGAGCGAGCGACTGCACAACAATCCCAGATTTAACCGGCTGCTGGAGTCTGGACTACTGGAGACGAAACAACGAAATGGACCCAGTGCAGAAACAGAACAACCTAGAAGCTGAAGCCGTGGGGCATGGAACGAACAAGAATAGGGAGGAGGCCGGAGGGAATGACTTAAAGTCTGAAACAGAAACACTAAAGTCTAAACAGAACAACCCTAAGTCCCTAAAGGCCTTCGGTTTCGATTTTCGCAGTTTTGAGAAATCAAAATCGAGAGCTGAACCGCTAAGGACTAGTTTTTACCCATTTAATCCAAAATTACTTTTTTTTTTGCACAAAACCGAACCGGACAGCCCAAAATCAACCTGTTTCGGTTCGATCCGTCGGTTCCAGTTTTGTTTGCACACCCCTAGTATTGCTTTATAATGACCATTATGGCATTTAGAGAAAAACACTACAAATTCCTCATTAAAGTTACAATTGATTTCATACATTTATAAAAATATTATGGAAATCAAAATGTCTTCTCACCATAACTCAACACTTGGCACTATGACATTAACTTATTAATCTTTCATTTAAGTTATAATTGATTTCATACATTTAAGTTATAATTGATTTCATACATTTATAACAAAAACGTTATGGCAAACAAAACGTTTTGTCACCATAACTCAACATTTGACACTATGACATTAACTCAAATTTGACATTAACTCAAATTTGACAAAATCCATTTTAAAAACTATTTTCAAAAGTTACTTTATATTTGTTGATTAATTGAATAATCAATAATTCAATTATTTCATTTAATGAAATATAACAAATATATTAACTATGATAACTTTTGTCATTTTGTCTTAATTAATTGAATAATCAATAATTCAATTATTTCATCTAATGAACAATAATACACTTATTATTGAGTGTATTAAATAATTAATTCATAATTAATTATTTAATCTTTTTTGTTCATTTTCTATTATTCAAATAATGAAAGAAGGTGACGAAGGGACCGATGGACCTATAGTTTTAAGCTCCAATAATATTTCGTTAATTAATATAAACTCTTTATATTAATTAACATAATTATTAACTCTAAAGTGATTCCACTAAATACTTAAAGTTGCACTCTAAAAAACTATATAATATATTTACTCTAATTAATGTTCATTGATATAGTCATTACATATGTATTAACCCTCTATTTAGATTCGCAATAGAGCTAGGTTTATAATCCGTTAACCTCTCATATTGCGTCTTCATCCTTGACTACCATTAGTTCTTGATTGAATAATTAATTCATAACAATTATGAATTACGCGCTAATTATTCGATCCTTGAACTAACAAACAAGGGAATCTATAGAAATAGATTTCATTGTATCGATATTAACATTATCAGCTATTCATTTTAATTCACTCCCGATATACAAAGTATACAAATCGTAACTCGTACAAAACTTTGTCGAGTAAATCAAAGAATAAATTAAAATAAAATCGGAGTTTGTTAAATACAACAAATTAAGATCATGTATATATAATCATCATTATGATAAAATTAATTGTTCTATATTTAACAGAAATTATCAAAACAATATAATTTTATCTGGTCCAGTCCTATATAATCATATTATATAAAACACATTTATCTTATGTCACTACATATATAGTCGGGATATGACTATATATTCTTAATGAGATAAACTATGTTTATGACTATGAACTATTTGAAGATTCCATACTTCAAATATAAGTCAAGGACATATTTTGGTTATTACTCTTTATATTTTATTCCACATATATACAATATATATGTTAATATAAAGTTAGCATAAATAACCAAGGAATTTTATATGAATTTTATAAAACATAATATAAAATGTTAACATAATATCAATCAATATAAATTTATTCATATATTATAAAATTGTTCTATTACATTTGCTTGTTGGGCACATTACTCCCAACAGTAATACCCCAAAATTTTATCGGGCTCAAAACTATATTCTTTATGAATTTTGGAGATTTTTGGAATCTGTAATGTTTTGGTTTAATTATAAAAGAATTATAAAATAATTGAAATTAAAATAAATAAAACAATGATCGCTGAAGATTGAGGGGCGGTCGATCACATGCTGTTGTGATCGACCGCCAGCCAAGTCTGCCGGTCGATCACGTGCTGCTGTGATCGACCGCCAGCCAAGTCTACCGGTCGATCACGTGCTGCTGTGATCGACCGCCAGCCAAGTCTGTCGGTCAATCACGTGCTGCTATGATCGACCGCCAGCTAGGTCTGCCAGTCGATCAGCAGGTTGGCGGTTGACTGGCACTCAGATCTGCCGACGAAAATGCTCTATTCCAAATGCTCCGCCTAACTTTCCATGTACCAATTGTTACTCAATATCCAAAAATTGCCTATAAATAGGCATTCTGGCTAAAGAAGAAAAACACACCAAAGAGAAAAAGAAGAGAGAGGGAGAGAGGGAGAAAGGAGAGGAGGAACGACATTGTGAGGATATATTTTTGGAGAAAAATTGAGAAGAAAATTGTGGGGAAGGAAAGTTACTTTGAAGATTCGATATGTACCATGGGAGGAAAATTACGATACCGCCTCTTGAATTTTCGGTAATGTTTATGTCCTCAAATTTATTTCTAGAATTTAGAATTTATCGATAAATGTTAGTTGACAAATATTACACGAAATATTATTAGTGGTGTAATTGTACTGTGCAAGTAAGTTTTGTCTAGGAGACTGGTATTTAATCGGACCGTTGTGACCCTCTAGTCTTTCCTGGGAACTTATTTGGAAATGATTTTTTGTCTAAGGAGAATTGTTAAGGGTATTCTTTCCTGAAAATATTCCTGATCAGTATTATCCACGTTTAATAAAAGAGATAAAATAATAAATGAGAAATAACGATATTAAAGTTAGAATTTATAATCAATAAATAAATAGTAATTATTTTGAAGTTATTAACGGGAGAAAGGATAAAGAGTTAGAAATGCTAAGAAACGAGGGAGAAATCTTCAAAGGTAAGAAATAGGATGTGGTGACCAGTGGAAGTCCTGCATCACGGGACTATTTTTATGCTTTAGTTAACTGTAAACTTCAAGGTTTGTTATAATTGTGGTGAATCGTATGGTTCGAGGATTGTTATGGGATAGTTATACTTCGACGATTGTTGTGAAATAGTTATAGTTCGTGGATTGTTATGAAATAAATATAAACTGTCATTCATGTATCATGATAGATCTTATGAAAATGTGACATATGCATAACATGATAAATGAAATGAAAGAATAAAGGAAAAATGGGCATTTGAGGGTTTGGGAGAGGGTGACGGCTGTAGGTTCACCCCTGATGGAATTCTCCAGCTCACATAGAGTATGGAGTCAGTTAGTCCACACCGACCAACAGATGTAATCCCTACTTTTAGTCCTCAAACGTCAGACAGAGATTAGGTGACGATAGTGGTGACGCCCCTGATGGAATTCTCCACTCACGTAGAGATGGAGTCAGTTAAGCCATACCAACAGATGTATCCTATCTCTGAAAAAAAAAAGGAAATAATGAAGGGAAAAATGAAGAAAAGATAGGTTCTTTTCTAGAAAACAACTGCATAAGCATAAACATTATATTCTATTTTTTGCTGAGCGTTAGGCTCATGGTATTACCCGTGATGCAGATGATTTTCATGTGGAGAATGAGGCATTACCATAGGAGGCATTGGGTTATCAACCGGATTCGACCTGAAAGGTTATGATTCCAGGAAAATAAATGGATAGTTTTCAATAAATGGTTTTGGATAAGGATTTGTAAAATTATGAATTGTTGTATGATTCTAAATAGTTTGAATGAACTTTTAAAATATGTTTTAAAGTTACTTCCGCTTAAACACTCTGATTAAGTTTCAAACCACATGTTTTCAATTAAAGAAAAGAAAATTTTTAATTATGGCTAAAAAAATGAAAGCAAATAAAAGATTTTTAAATGCGAGGCGTTACACGACTAACATTAAAATATTTAATTTCATAAGAAGAATATAAACTAGCAATTGCATGTGTTATTTAATCACTAGAAAGTAAAGTAGTACATAAAATAATAAAAATTCTATTGATCATAAGACTCACTCCTCTTAATTTATACCTAGAATCGATTATGCATGCATAACAAAAAATAGGAAGAATGTTAAGCCAATATTTTTTAAATTTTGTTTTCATTTTATTAAGTATATCTCTAAATTCATCTATTTGTTGTTATTGTACAAAATTATCTGTTAAATTTACAAAAATTGGGAGAACAAGATGAGAAGTGAGACAATAAATTTCCGAACATTCATGTGTAGCATCATAAAATGGTTTCAAAAAATCAAGAAATGTTTAGCTACATCACAACTAGATTTATCAAGATTAATATTTTGTGTTTTCTCATTAATATAAACACAAATAACTTATCAATATGGCCTAACATTTTTAAACATTAAATAAGTTAAATTCCACCTATTATCTACATCGATTTTTAATTTTCTTGATTTAAGTTGGGAAGTATTACAAAAATCTCTATATTATTGTTGTCTTGGATTAGATCCAATGATATAGGAAATTACGGATCTGATTAATTCAATATGAGGTGGAATATATGTCTTACCATTTTTAACAACTAAATTCAAAATATGACATACACATTTCATATGGAAAAAAGAATTGTGAGTAGTATCTAATTGAAAATAATTTTTAAAATGAAAAATAACAATATCCTTAGCATTAACATTATCAAGAGTTATGCTAAATACTCTATGTCTAATAGAATATTCTTGTAATATTGCTACAATATATCTATAAATAGTAATACTAGTGTGAGGATATTCACAATTACGAAATCTTAAAATTCTTTTATTTAATTGCAAAGATTCATCAATAAAATGAGAAGTTACAACAACATAGCCTATAACATTACGTGCACTCCATAAATCAGAGGTAATACAAATAGATATTGAAGGAGCGTTTCAAAAAAATGAAATTAGTTCATTTTTCATATCATTAAATATTTTAATAATCTCATTTCTAGTTGTACTACTAGGAACATGTTTAAAATTAGGAGTAACATACTCTTTCATATATTTTTCATCACTATCGGTGAACGATGAAGGCAACTCACATTGTGCTACAAATTTTGCTATTCCTTCTCTCATTTTATTTTGTGAATATAAAAAAGTGTCACTACCACTGGTATTCAATAATATTTGTGTAAGGTCTCTTACTTGCTCATTTAAGTAACATTTTTTTTATAATGCCTACCAAGTGTGCTAGTTGAATTACCGGTAACATATGCATAATTTTTAATACAATATTTGCATTGAGCTTTAAATTCTATTTTTCAACCAATTTTAATTTCTTTCATTTCAAAATATTTCCATACCTCAGACATTTTGTTTTTTTTTAGGTGAAGAAGTGGATGCTTGTGCATATTATTGTCTTATTGAAAATGCAGGATTTAATTCCCTATTTTTCTCAATATCATCATCAATATTCTTAATATTATAATTATGTGGATCCATTAAAAATAAATATTTCAAATAAATTTCAAATAACAAATTGATACGACAAATCCAATTGATCAACAATAGTTTGTAGGTGGTGTGAATTTTGTGATCACCTCCACGTATACGAAACTTACAAAAATTCACACAATAACTGTTAAATCATACACGTAAAATTAACAACAATATAAAAATACATTAAATAATAAATTGAAATATATACCTTGTTGAATGAATGGAAAGAGTATAAAAATTGGTAAGAACAAGAGAGATCAATTGAGCACTAGAAATTCAAAAGTAGGAGGATAAAAGATTGAAAGACAATTTGATAAAAAAAATTGAAGGTATTTAAGAGTATTTATAGAGGAGGAAAGAGGGGAGAAACTAGAGAGGGGACAGGAGAGAGAGGAAGAAGGAGGAGAATTTCCCCCTCCTCACACAGGTTGGCAACGGTCATTTGACTGTTGCCCTTGGGGGAGATGGGCCTTGGACCAGGTAGGCTCGCCTGGCTCGGTCTTCGACAGGCTCGCGAGCCCAAAACAGCAGGCCCAGCTAGCTCAGCCCGCTACAATGACAAGCCGCCAGCTCGCCTGTTGAACATCTCTAATCTTGGTTGTCCATCTTCTTTGAGGGACGTCTGTCCCTCGATTCAATGGGTATGAACCTTTGTTTGCCATTTCCTTTGGAGAATGACCTAATTCCATCATCGCCATTCATCCTTGTTGAGGGATGTCCGCCCCTCGATCCAACAAGCATGACCCTTTGTCCGCCAGTGCGCCTCCTCCTATCCTGGATGTCCATCCTCATTGAAAGACGTCTGTCTCCTCATCTAGCAACCAACAAGGACGTCTCTTAGTCTTACGATGGCCGAGAGAACGCCCTTCGTCGTGGATCAGCCTTGGACATCCTTTGTCGTTGAATGATGTCCATTATTGTTGCCTTGGACATCTTTGTTCGATGGTCTTTAATGCTAACATGACCTGCGGTGTTTATATTGACTTTTTTTTACTGAAAGTGTGACTGTGAGTTTATATCGTTTTTTATTATAGTTTGAAGTTTTAATTGTACACAAATTTTTTAAAAAATTTATAGTGCAACTGATCCCAAAATCTAAAATTTATTTTATTAATTTTTTTTAAATTATTTATAATTTATCGTGGTCAAAATGAGCCTATATTATTTTTCATTTAATTTGATGTATCAAACATATGGCATTGGTAAACATTGTCTGTAGACGATGGATGATGATAGGGTGGAGTTGACGGGACAACACTTCATGTCTCCCTCTACTCACTAAACATGTTTTATGTTTCAAAATAATTGCAAGAATTATATAAATGTGGAATAAAGTTATTTTTGCAGAAATTTTTGGGAATTTAATAAATCAAACAAGTGTTTATAATTTAGTAAACTATTTAACTGGACAGTATTGAGAAAATCTGAAGTGGGTCCCCCAAACATAATTTTTACTTTTCTTTTTGGTTGATGGGAGACTACGAACTAGTAGTTTTGGCTTATTTTGAATCAATTATTGAAGTCATCGTTAATATATATAATAATAATAGTAATAGTAGAAGTAGTAAGAGTAATTAATTATTCAAAATTTTCATAAAATAACTTGATATTGTGATATTATGGATTAAAAATATAATACCTGTAATTTTTAACGATAAATTATAATGCAACAATTTAAGGAGAAAATAAAAATAATATAAACTTAAATTAGTAATTTTCTAAAGATATTCTAAAAAATTTTCTGATAGATTAAATACATAACATCGGTAAGAAAACTCTCATATTAGATAAAAATAAAAATTTAAGATTTGTGAAACATCTCTAGGAGTTAAAAACTAATAAATCATTTAAATGTAAAAACTTGAGGTTATTAGATATATTAACTCAAATTTAGAAAGATCGGTAGAAGGATAAAAGCTATTTTGGACCCAAGGATGTAATTAAAAGTATTGATTTGAGGACGTTAGAAGGTAGAAACTTGTATATAAGTGGAAGGATTTGAGTTTGATCTTTGGAAATTATTTTGGGAGACTATAAATTCTTAGCTAACCACACTATGATTTAGGATAATAATTTTATTAACCCTACATATTACATACCTAGGATTCCGTAGAAAGAGTTATGAATATTATATACATTTTATACTTATTAAAAAAAGAAGGTTTTATGTCTAACAAAATAATAATAAGTACTTAAGTATTTAACATGATCGACTCTAGACGAATAAAGTATAAAATTTGATAAGAAAATATGATATTTTTAGGTTTTGTCATTCTAGAAATAAAAAGATATCTAAGACTTTTTCGTAAAACAAATTTTGAGGACAAAATTTATTTAAGGGAGAAAGAATGTAATACTAGAAACTTTTCACGATCGATTATAATACGAAAATTTAAAATTTAATAGATTAATTATTGTTACAATTGGAGAATTTTAATAAAGGATTTAAAATTGTAGAATTATTAAATAAGTATTGGAATTAAGAAAGTTAAAATAAATGATTTCATTTGATAAATAACAAAATAGAATATAAATTATTGAGGAATTAAGAAAGCAGAGTATATTAAAATTAATAAAGAAATAATGTGTAATAATCCACGGTAAGAAAAATGGTAAGTGTTAGCATATATTTTATATTTTGGATTAAGGCATTAACATGTAGGAAGAATCAAATGCAATAGGAACCGTTGGATAAGATTTATGAACTGCTGAGATCAATCTAAATGGAGAAAGATGCTTCATGGGAGTGTTTGAAGCGGGAGGTTGTTGGGCCATTGGATTGGATTTAAGGAAGGAATGCAGATCATTAGATTTAAGAAAGATGGTTACGCGAGAGTGTTTGATGTCGTTTGAGTGCAGGAGAATGTTTGACCATATTATTAGATTAGCATAAGGAATGTACATCGTTAGATTTAACAAAGATTCTTCTGCGAAAGTGTTGGACGCCGCTTGGACGCAGAAGAATGTTGGGTCGTTGGATTTGATTTAGTAGAAGGAGTGTGAACCGTTGGATTAGGAAAAGATTCTCTGTAGATGGGAAAGATGTCGTTTAGCAGAAGTTAAGTAAATAGGAACATTGTCGTTTTACATTTTAGTGTGTTTCTACGACTGTGTTTGTGTCCTCGGCAGCAAATTTAGGGTTGGAATGACATCGTTTGAATTAATAAGTCTCAGTTAGTTGTGTTAGAGCGAAAGCATTCGCTTTAGCAGATAGGTTAGTGTCTGCATTAGGTTTTGGATGAAGTGAAACATTGTCGTTGGATTTAATAAATTCGCAGAGACCCTGATGTCTGTAGGAGTGTTAGCATCCGCAAAATGGATTTTCTCAATGGATAAAGGCACATGTCAGACGGCGATTGTTGGATGAACCTATGGATTGGAGTTTTCGCAGGAGCACTGGCTTATGCGAAAGTGTTGGCATCTGCGATTGCTTTGGCAACCGTGAATGTAAGTTTTAAGGCTGACGTGACTATTGGTCATCGGACGTCCACTGTAGCACGGGTAGGTTTTAAATAAGTTAGTGTTTTTCAAATTATTATGAGCTATGATTCGATCTTTAGACTGTTTAGAAAAAGATAGAATTAAGTTACGATTTTCATGGTATTTTCTCCTACGAGGTTCTCTGTTTATGGGTCTATAAATAAGAAACATTGGGTCGAAACCCTATTTACCCTAGAGCTATGAGGATGAGACAGTTATTCTCTCAAACTCTCGAGTAATTCTTCTTTTAGGTTTCTCAAGATAGGTTCTCCACTATATGGTTTCTGAAGTTGTGTTTGACTGTGAGTAATATTTAAGGTTATCCTTTTAATAATTGACTCTTTGTTTACTTAAAGGAAAACTCACCATATTGTAAGTGTTGGGACAGTTAGACCTTCATTAAAGATTCTAGATAAGTGATGTTAATTGTGTTTGGTGTTTGGCCTGCATTACAAAATGTTAAAGTAAGGTAGAATTATGATATTATTCTATGATACCTAAAGCTATTGTTCAATGATCTGTTATATACTAATTGTTTACTTTTTACTGTTCACATTGTGATATTATTTGAGGATATAATTTCTATTGATTGTTTATCAAGGACATATTTTTTATGATGATACAATGTCATGCCTACGGGTTATTGCTTGAAGATATGATTATTGTTTGTTTACTGTTCATATTGAGACGGTGCTCGAGAATATACTTACTATTGTGTTCATGTATGTTAGACTGTCATTATGTGTTACGTGTATGTTTCATGGATTCATGAAAAACTTTTTCTTTAAAAAAGATAAAAAAGAATGAAAGACGAACCGAATAAATGTAAATAGTCGTTATGGGCGGGGTTCAAGTTGGTTGTTTTGCATGAGGTGGACCTAGTGTCACTTTTTTTCCTAGACTGAATTACCCATAACGATTGAACTGTAAAGTGAAAGAAAAAGAATGTTGACCGAAAAAGACACGGTTTTTACATGTTGCATCTCATAGTAATGTTTTTTTTTTTTGTTATACATCTCTTACTGAACGTTAGATTCATAGGTAAACTTTGTAATGTAGGTAATGATGAAATTATTGAGGAATATGATGATAGGAACAATTGATAGCATGGTTGAACATGAATTCTCATAGACAAAGCTAAAGCGAAGTTGACCCGTGGGTGAGAATTGAAAGGAAGATGAATTTTAATAACATGTCATAAATCCTTTTATTAAAAATTATGTTTATTATTGTCAGGATTTAAGTAAAAATATTTTATAAATACTTATGTTTATTTAAATGATGAGTTTTATTGCATTTGATTTTAAATGAGTTTTTGTTAAAACTTCTGCTGCATGATTTTAAAAGGTACGAAAGAATATTTAATTAATATTGAGTTTGAACTAGCTTAGATTTCAAATGAGATTTTCTTTAAGATATTCACTGTATGTTTTTCCAAAGACATGGTTTTCTACAAAAGCATAGTTTTTATTGTAAAAAAAAAAAAATTAAGGGTACGAGGCGTTGCAAAAAAATCCAAGAAATTAAAATAAATAAAATAGTTAAATTAATATAATTAATCTTGACATTAAAATAATAATAATAAATTTATCCAAAAATATAATTAATCATGTCTCAAATAAATGCATAAACATCAAAGTTTGATTAAATTTGAGAAGAACAATTCAAAGATTGCATTAAGAGTTGAATGTATGAAAGGAAGTTGGGAGTGATGTCTCCAAGTGGCTCGTAAGATATGGGCAAAGTCTCCTTCCATTACTCCTATTTTTAAAACCTAGCTAGCATTTGCCCTTTTTTTTTATTCTTCTCTAAAAAGTTTTCTTATTTTTAAATAAAAAAAAGACTTGAAAACTCTACATAATATTCATTCTTACATATTATGATAGTAATATTAAAAATGATTCCTTGTAGGGTAAATAATACTGTAGACCCTATAGTTTGCGATCAACGACAAGTCAAACCCTGGAGATTATTTTTTAACAACTAAAACCCTGAACTATGAGAAAATGTTGCCGGCGACCTCGCAGTCACGATTTCCGTCCAGAGCCGTCGAGGTTAACGCCCCGTTTGTACCCTGTCTAGCGGCATCGAACGGAGTCGAAGGGCGATGGCAGAGCCGACGGTCGAATCGTCCAGAGCCGACCGAAGTACGACATTCGCTGGCCGTTGGATCGACGAAGAGCGTCCCTCGTCTGGATCGACGGCCAGGATTGAATCTGGCGCCCCTGCCAGATGCGATGACGGACAAAGATCCTTGGCCGTTGGATCGAGCGAGGGACGTGCCTCGGATCGACGGCCAGGATTTAATCCGCCTGGCGAAGACGGACATCGATCCTTGTCCGTTGGATCCTCGCCTGGATCGAACGGTCAGTAGTGACTCCAAATTAATTGGGTCACGTGCGGGTCACATGCGATCCTAAATCGCCAGAATTCCCCATTATGACGGACGTCCGTGGGAATACCACAGACGTCCGTCTTTAAATAACACGTCATCAGCATCTGGACGGCGTCCGTCGGACCATGACGGACGTCCGTCATAACCAAAACGACCGCGTTTTCGTCCTGACGGATGACAAAACGCTACTTATACTCGCTAAGGGCGTCCAAGCCCTAGAAATCGCCCTGTACTTCAAATTGCGAGCGAATTCCCGATTTCCCCCGACGAATTCCCGAACTCCCAATTTCCCCCGACGAATTCCCGAACCCCCGAGTTTTGAATCTGAAAATGGCGCCGAGGAATAGTCAAGCGTCGAAGAAGCGTAAGGTGGTGGCTCCCACCGAGACGACGGGTCCAGTGGAGTCTGTAGAACCTGGGATGTTCAGCTCAGCCTCCGCCCATGTACAGTATGAGAAGGACATTGTACCCCGTGCAATAATTATATCCAAGAAGGTAAATTTCAATTCATTTGCTGATTTTGGATTGAAGGCAATGTTTGAACAAATTGGATTGGATAAACTGTGCACAATGGGAGGTTATTTCTATGAGAGAGCTGTCAAACTGTTTTATGACAATTTGGAGTTGGACAAATCAAGTGATAGAGAGTTGAGGAGTTTTCTGTTTGGAAAACAGATTAGGATAACTCTAGGACAATTAAATGAGCTCATTGGATGCTCCACGGAGGAGCCGTTGGAGGAGTATTACCATGCGACAAAGGACCCCGAATTTGTCCAAAAAGGAGAAGGTCTTGCATTGCTGAAGCAATTGGTTCGCAATCCTACAGCCGTTGAGTCTTTCTTCTGGCCTAAATCAAAAGACCTCGATGCGAAAGCAAGGGTCATCCATCACATGATCACGCACACATTTATGCCTCGTGATGGACATAGAGACCTTGTCACAACCATGGATTTGTACGTAATGGAGAAGCTATACAATGGGAAGAGGTTCAACCTTGCATACGTCATTATGCAGCAAATGAAAGCAACTCTGAATAGTGCAAGGAAGAATCTCCCATATAATTGGCTCATTCAGCGCATTATTGACAGCAACGGGTTGGTTGTCCCTCACACAGAGCGACGAACAGACGAAAAACCACTTGACATGTATAATGAAGTTACATTGGCTCGGATGGGGTTGCAAAAAGTACGAGGGGAGTGGGTATTCAGAGGAGATGTGGCAGCTGTACCTCCTGCACATCTTGTACCTCCTGCACCTCGTCCTTCCACTTCAGCTGCTCCACCGCCATCCACGTCAGCTCCACCACGGCCATCATCGTTAGCTCCACCACCGCCATCCACGTCAGCTCCACCACCGCCATCCACGTCAGCTCCACCTGCTCCTTCCATGTGCACTGCCATAATTCCGTGGACAGCAAACACACAACCGACATATCACGTGGAGGTGGATGACGATTTTGTGCGTCCTGTGGATGATGATTTTGTGCGTCCTATGGCGGATGATGCACCTCCCCCACCCCAGTCCTCATCGTCGCCCTCCGCACTCAGCAGCGAAGAGAGGTGGCAGTGGCTTGTCACCCAACTTGGCGAGATTCAAGCCAAGTTGGATAGACAGGAGAGTCAACTTGGCCAGCTTCAAGCCACTGTACTACAGATGCAAGAAGTACAAACGCATATGGCAACTACTCGCACAACCGCCCAACCATCTCATCCATCAGCATCTCATACATCTTCCGATGTCGGTCCAGACGGATGCCAGTATGTCTTTGATTTTACATGTAATTTCCTTATATGCATTAGTATCGTTGATTAACAATGTGTTACAATTATGCAGGTCTCCGATCATCAGGCAACCGTCCCCTCCTCCAACCCTGGCTAAAGTTCAAAAGATTTTGGCCCCAGGTCCTTCAGTGGTGGGTCCTACCGCTCGTCAGAGGATGACAGTGCAAGTGGTATGTCTTCTATTTGGTTTTATACAATGTGTAGAATTTACACTTACACTGAATTTCCATTGCAGCCTGTGAATTTGATGGAAGAGTTCATGGCACTTGCACGGGTCAATACGAAGAATAATAAGGAGACGTGTGCTCTCCTTTGCGGCTCCAAGGTAAGAAGCAACGTCATTTGAAATTTATTATCAATTGTGATTAGAAAATTAATGTTGTGCGTCGTGTTGTTGATTTACAGGGTGACAAGATATATTCAATCACAACTCTCCTTGTGCCAAAGCAATCGGGCGCTCCTGACTATGTGAGAATGTTTAACCAACTTATATTATATTGTTACTAAAAATAACTACATAAATCGTGTTCTTAAAATGCAGTGCGTGATGACAAATGAGGAGGACACCGCCGCTGTTCAAATAAGGGAGGGTTTGTTGACGATTGGCTGGATCCATGTAAGCCACTTCTATTCATTCATGAAATCATACATGGTTTAATATTTCTTCCTCCTACAGTGCCACCCGGAGATGGATTGTTTCATGTCATCGATTGACATGCACACGCAGTATGCGTACGAACAATTGATGCCGGATTCAATTGCAATTGTCATGGCACCTGTGGACAAAAAACGGTATGTTTTTGAATGACCTGCGCTTTGAATGACGTGACAAACTAATTTGCAGTTCCAATTGCAGCCAACACGGCATATTTCAAGTCTCCCGCCCTGTAGGGTGGTCGGTGATGTCCAAATGCAATGGGCAGGGCTTCCATCTCCACGATCCGTACGATCGAGATGAACTCTACGAGGAGTGCACGAGTGTGGAGATGAGCTCCGATTTGCATTTCAACATCATCGACATCCGGGACGCAGAGCCTTCCATATTTGATGAGGCACCACCTGTTCAGCCACGCCCAGAGGCCCCAGTTCAGCCACTCCCAGAGGCCCCACCTGTTCAGCCACTCTCAGAGGCCCCACCTGTTCAACCACTTGCAACGGTACCACCTGTAACGTATTCTAGATATACAAGAAACGCAGGACGTGCAAGAGGTGCAAGAGGTGCAGCACGTGAAAGAGTTGAAAGAATAGAAAAAATGTTGAACAAGTGGCTCAATTGAAATTGAATTCAATTATTTGTTGTAGTCTGCTTTGTGGTTTTCTTCATACTGCTTTATGGTTTGTTGTAGGCTGTAATCTGCTTTGTGTTGGCGCGAGGGGCGCCCAAAACAGGGCAAGTGCTGTCTGTCTGCATGTGACGGACGTCCGTCAGAAGGGGTCGGACGTCCGTCTCAAGGTGACGGACGGCCGTCTGAATGTGATGGACGTCCGTCTTAACATGATGGACCTTCGTCTTAACATGACGGACGTCCATCACATGCAGTGTATTATACATGAACAAATATTATCCAAACAACTACGTAAATGAACAAATAAACTTCAATGTATTAAAAACTTAAGTGTATTATACATGAACAAAACAAATACGTAGATGAAGCTCCATGATTAAGGATGTGGGTGTTGGGCGACGGACTCCTGCAAAACACAAAAGGAAGTTCATGTCAGACGAAATGCTACGGGGCTCGTCTGCATCTCGCACTCTTCGTTTTCGAGGCCGACCCGGGAGTCTCTTTTCTGGTGGTGGCAAAATTGGAGGCTGGTTCGTTGCAGGCCACATGTGGTGGCCACTGACAGGTCGGGTAAAATGGGAATACATCCTCATATATGTGTCCCGATGGTACCATGCATGCACATAATCCTCCGCTGAAGTCCGCATAAAATTGATGCAAGGGATGGCATGCACGCATGGGATTCCAGTCAGCTCCCATCGGTTACAATTACAGGTACGCGTGTCCAGATCGACTGCGTACCGTTCGTTACCATCACTTACCTCAAACCGATTACATCCTGAAGGTGTTGGACACCAATTCCGAGCCGCATGTTTCAGTTTGGCAAGCTTCTTTGTGGTCTTAGGACACAAAAGATCTGTTGATTCAGCCAGCTGCTTATGTTTCTTAACGATCCTAGTCATTATGCCCGTTCTAATCATCTCGAACATAGTGAGGATTGGTTTGTCCCATGCTGGCAGGAGGCAGGCATTGTAGCACTCGCTCAAATTATTAAGGCCCATGTCGCACTTTGGGACAGGACTGAATGCATGTTTTGACCAACACCTCGGGTTAATTTTCTGCATATATGCATGCGCTGTATGGTCAAGCGCAAGTAGTTTACTCATCTCTTTCTGAAAGTTCGGTGATGTTGTGGCCCTTGCTGCCTTTCACATTATATCTTTGTATTGTATTCCTGTAAATTGTTTTTTGAAATTGGCATACAAATGTCTTAGGCAAAATCGATGCTCAGCTGCTGGTGCATATTGTTCAATAGCAGGAACCAACCCCTTCTGTCGATCGGAAATGAGTGTCCATCCTCTGCCTATGTCACTGTCTAAGTCCGTCAGCAAGCAACACAAAAACCAGGTCCAGGAGTCTCTGCATTCTGATTCAACAAGTGCCACAGCAACTGGATAAATCCCATCATTGGCATCAATGCTGACAGCTGTGAGCAATTGGCCTGGGCACGACCCCTTCAAGTGACAGCCATCAAGACAAATAATGGGTCTACCAAACTCCTTCAGACCCCTCTTGCACGCATCCAAACACATGTACATTCTTTTAAATATTGGACTTGGACGGGCCACCAAATCTAGAAAATCTACCACCAACAACAGTGTGCTACCTGGATTGGATCTTCGAATCTCTTCTGCGTAGGACCAAAGTAGCTTGTACTGTTCGTCACCATCCCCTTCGTTTAAAGTCTGTGCTAAATTCCTTGCCCTTCTAGCAAGACTCAGAGAAATATTGACATTAAAGTCCTTCTTTACAGTCTCAATCATGGAAGCAAGGTCCCACTTGGGTTGACTTTTTAATCTATCCAAATATTGGTTTGCCACCCATTTGTAGGAAGCGTGTCGGCTTTCCATTTGTCGTGCACATGTGTGCTCCTCATTATAGCTCTTAATTTGAAAGGTCAGCTCACCTTTCATTTTTGAAGCGGGAAGCCGCCAATTGCATCCATCACTGCACACAGCAGTTATCCGATGTCGTTCGCTTTTAACAAACCTGATCCCGTGCCCATTTTTCAAAGCATAATTAACCACTTCATCTCTAATATCCTTCAACGCACTATACTTCTTACCCAGACAGAGCTCCGAGGACGAACATTCAATCTGGGGATGCATACTCTCTGCCCAATCATCATCCTCTGAGTCACATATCGAACGTAGCTCCGATTCCAGGGATCCCGAGATTGAACGCAATTCTATACCAGCTTCGTGGTAGAACCACCGATTCTCATTGGTCTCTACTGCCGAAATAGGATTAGGATTAGGATCCACCTCCATTCCACAGTCAATGGATTCTTCAATCATGTATGATAAAGAAGCACACCTTGACGACTCTATGTGATGTGCAACACTCTTGTTCGTTCGCTTACGTTGAGGGAGTTGGTCAGGGGAAACAAGTTCTCTCTCTCGAATATCTATGGCAATGGTCGGACTTTTTGTGCTCGACTCTGTTAGGGTTTTAGTATAAAATCCGAGAGTGACGGACGTCCGTCATGGTCCGACGGACGCCGTCATTTAAAGACGAACGTTCGTGGTGTTCCCACGGACGTCCGTCATAATGGGGAATTCTGGCGATTTAGGATTGCACGTGACCCGCACGTGACCCAATTAATTTGGAGTCACTACTGACCGTTCGATCCAGGCGAGGATCCAACGGACAAGGATAGACGTCCGTCTTCGCCAGGCGGATTAAATCCTGGCCGTCGATCAGAGGCACGTCCCTCGCTCGATCCAACGGCCAAGGATCTTTGTCCGTCATCGCATCTGGCAGGGACGCCAGATTCAATCCTGGCCGTCGATCCAGACGAGGGACGATCCTCGTCGATCCAACGGCCAGCGAATGTCGTACTTCAGTCGGCTCTGGACGATTCGACCGTCAGCTCTGTCATCGCCCTTCGACTCCGTTCGACGCCGCTAGACAGGGTACAAACGGGGCGTTAACCTCGACGGCTCTGGACGGAAATCGTGACTGCGAGGTCGCCGGCGACATTTTCTCATAGTTCAGGGTTTTAGTTGTTAAAAAATAATCTCCAGAGTTTAACTTATCGTTGATCGTAAACTATAAGGTCTACAGTGTTATTTACCATTCCTTGTATAATTTTCATATGAAAATGTTATTATAATTTTCAAATATCGTTATCAACAAAAAACAGAGCGACAAAAATTTAAATGATTATAGATTATTTAACATGATTGGTTATGTTGTTATCATTAATTTATAATAATAAATAATATTTTCCTATATATATATAATTTTAATATTTAATAGCCATAAAAAAAACATAATATTTTATACTCATACTCATAGTCCGTGGCTTTTTCAATATATCTTCGCCAATAAATGCACTTTCCTTTTGTTCCCCAATGTTTATTATTTTCTTCTGCAATTTCTTCTCTCTCTCTCTCTCTCTCTCTCTCTCTCTAAATCGATGCTTCGGGTTCCATTTTTGGTCCTCCTTGTCAGTTGCAACCTCTAAACTTGCCAAAAAGAGTGTCTGAATCTTCAATTCACAGCATCTCTTTTCCTTGTTTCACCCGCTTGAAAGTATCTTTTAAACTTCAACCATTGAAGTCAGAAGAACTCCAGAAAAGAAGAAGAAGAAGTTTTTGATTCTGGAAATGTGCTCTGAAAGCGAAACGAGTCCTCCGAGATTATCGTTTTCCCATGATTTTATTTGCGAAGAAACTGAGCCAGTCGAAGCTGGTCGAGGATCCTGTTATCTGGGTTCAAATTCTGATTTCGAGTTCAGTTTCGTAAGCGAAAATGAAGAACAATCTTCTTCTGCGGATGATCTTTTCTGCAATGGAGTCATCGTCCCCATTGAATACAGAAACAAAATCCAGATTTCTGAACAACCCAGTAAGAAAAGAACTTCATTTTCCCCTCCCCTTCCTCCTCTTCGTCCTTCGTTTTTAGAAAATCTAACTGCCATAGATGATAGCTCCGAGCTCGAGCAGAAACAGAGATCCAAATCTTTCTGGGGATTCAAACGAAGCTCAAGTCTCCATTGTGAAAGCGAAAGGAGCAGAATTTGCTCAATTCCTTTTCTTTCACGAAGCAACTCAGCAGGTTCAAATCCAAATCAAAAGCGAACCACTTCGAAGGAAGTTATCAAAAAATTTTCCGAGAAACAACACACAGTCGCGGAAAAACCATCTTCACGGCCACTGTTCTACTCTTCTTCATCAAAATCATTTGCTCAGAGGAAGATTCATAAAGGATTTTATGGAAGTTATCCGTGGATTAGTCCTGTTTTGAATGTTCCTCTTCCATATATTTCAAGAGGAACTACAAATCTTTTCGGTTTTGGCTACTGTCTGCGCCATGGAAAAGAAAAACAGAGCAAGAAATGAACTTTTTAGTGTCACTGAGATGGAAATTGTGGATTTGGAGTGGGTTTATCATCTTCAAGTTTCTGCACAATTAATGGCAGCAAAAGCAGAAAATTGAGTTTTGTGCATAAATTATTATATGGGAGAGAGAGAGAGAGGTGAGGGAGACAGCTTGAAGAAATCCCTTGTCTGTCATTGTTCTTCGTCTCATATATTTCAATTTACGGAGTGTGGGATGTTTGTTTTGTCTAAATTCAAGGCATAATTTGAGGATTTGTCATTTGATAATGTCAAAATGATGGACTTTTAGCTAATATGATTTCAAGATTACATTCATAGGAATAGTCTAAATATGTTATTTAACCACAGTTCTAGGAAATAAACTTGCATAAGCTCTGTAAATCAATCTCGAGTCTTTAATCTAAGATTACCAATAACTTAGTTTAACTTTCAACTAATGTTAATAGCAATTACATTGATAAAAATGTCAGAATTTATTAATAGGAATTAGGAAGATCAAATTAATAATTTTTTATACCAACTCATTAATATAATATATTATAAATAATAATTATGAGATTAAAAAAAAAAAAGAATAAATATAAACTTTGATTTTTAAAAGGATCGAATATTTTATTTATTTTCACATACCGAATGTGGATTAAAAAATTAAATTGTATGAACTTTTTTTTAATAAATTTCTGAATTGTGTAATAATTATAACTGTTATGAGTTCATTTCTGTTTGCAGATGACCCTTTCCTTCTTTTTAATTAATTAATTAATTATTAAGGGGATAGCAATAAATATTAATTTCTATTTTTTGTTTTTTATATCTTTGTCTGAAAAATAAATTAGTGGGCTGCTTTGTGTAGTGGAGCCAGCCCGCCCACTCGGCTCAGTACTGTAGCGATCCGAGCCGAGCTCGGATCGCTACAGTACCGAGCGGGCTCAGATCGGGCCCGGTAGACGGGCCGAGCCGAGCCCGAGCACCCGGGCTCGCGAGCCTGCCTGGCGGGCTGGCTCGCGAGCCTGGCGGGCTGGCCCGGCTAGCCAGCAGGCGAGCCAGCCCGCCAGATGTTCACTGTGAGCCCGAGCTCACGACTCGGGGAGACGGGATCCCACGACGACGGGGAGACAGGATCCCTCTGGCCTGAGCTGACGAGTCGCGACGACGGGGACGGAGCTCGCGACGACGGGGACAGAGCTCGCGACGACGGGGACAGAGCTCGCGTGAAGGACCGGGCTCGCGACGACGAGGACAGAGTCGGGACGACGAGGACGACGAGGACTGCGTCAATGGCGATCGCCGGCAAGACAGAGCTCGCCGACTCTGTCCCGACGTCGCGAACTCCCGACGCAGAGAAGCCTACGGGAACTCCCGACGCAGAGAAGCCTTCGCGAACTCGCGACGTCGCGAACTCCTGACGTCGCGAACTCCCGACGTCGCGACTCTGTCCTTCGCCGCTTCTCTGTCCCGACGTCGCGACAGAGCCTTCGCCGCTTCTCTGTGAGATTTCTCACAGAGAAGCCTTCGCCGCTTCTCTGTGAGAACTTCTCACAGAGAAGCAACGGTCTTCAGACCGTTTCTTGCAACGGTCTGAAGACCGTTGGCGAGCAGGCGAGGGGCGATGGCATTGGCAACGGTCTCTAGACCGTTGCCTGGAGCGCACTGGAGTCTGGAGGTGAGCTCCCTCCCTGTGGCGAGCCCCCTCACTGGCAGTGAGTCACTGCCAAATGCCAACGGACCGTTGGCAACGGTTGAAAAATTTAACGGTTGAAAAAAAATTTTCTATATATACTCCTCATTATCTCTCAAATTTTTCATCCCAACTTTCTCACATTCTCTCAATCTTTTCACAAATTCTTCTCTTTTTCTCTCAATATCTCCTTCTCAATTGCTTAATCTCTCCATCATTCTCCCAATTTCAAAGGTATATTTTATTTTTATAATTTTAATTTTTTTAATTTAATGTGTATTACAAAACAACTAATTTTTTTTTTTGCAATTTTTGTAGGACTCGTATTCGGGGAGGAGGTGATCACAATTCACAACAATTGCATACTATTGTTGCGTAATTGGTGTGCGGTATCATTTTATTTATTAATTGTTTCGTAGTAGTCAATTTTTTTAATTATGGATCCTTGTGATTTTTTGATTGACACTTTTAATGACACTAACGATGATATTGAAGAAATTAGGGAAGATAATCTCACAATTGCAATTGATCAATCATCGGCACATGCATCCACATCGTCACCTAGAAAAAAAAGAAGTAAAACATCGGAGGTATGGAATAATTTTGAAATAAAAGATATTAAAATTGGTGGAAAAATAGAAAGTAGAGCACAATGTAAATATTGTATTAAACATTATGCATACGTATCCGGTAGTTCTACTAGCACACTTGGTAGGCATTATGAAAAATGTCACGCTAACAAGCAAGTGAAAGACCCTACACAAACACTCATAAATGCTAGTGGCAGTGGCAATTTTATGTATTCACATAATAAAATGAGAGAAGGAGTAGCAAAATATATATCACAATCTGAAGTACCTTTATCTATGTTTGATAGCGAGTTATTTGAAAATTTTATGAAAGAGTATATTAATCCTAGTTTTAGACGAGTCCCTAGAAGTACGACGCGAAGTGATATTATTAAAATGTATAATCATATGAAAAATGAATTAATTGAGTTTTTTTCAAATGCTCCGTCTATGTCTATTTGTATTACTTCTTATTTATGGAGTGCACCTAATGCTTTAGGATATATTGTCGTAACTTCTCATTTTATTGATGACTCTTGGCAATTAAATAAAAGAATATTAGGATTTCGTAGTTGTGAATATCCACATAGTGGCGTTACCATTTATAGATATATTGTTGGAATTTTGCAAGAATATGCTATTAGAGATAGAATTTTTAGTATTACGCTAGATAATGCTGCTGCTAACGATGTTGCAATTTTTGAATTTAAAAGGTTATTTCAATTAGATACGGCTCATAATACTCTTTTTCATATGAGATGTGTTTGTCATATTTTAAATTTAGTTGTTCGAGATGGCATGTCACATATTTCGCTACATATTGAATCTATTCGATCTGCAATTTCTTTTATTACTTCATCTAATACGCGACAACAAGAATATAAAGAATATTGTAAAATTGCTCAACTTAAACCAAGAAAATTAAAAACCGATGTAGATACAAGGTGGAATTCGACTTATTTAATGTTAGAAAATGCTAAGCCATATTGGTTAGTTATTTGTGCTTATATTAGTGAAAAAACAAAATGTATTACTCTTGATCATAATAGTTGCGATATTGCTAATTTATTTCTTGATTTTTTAAAACCATTTTATGAAGCTACAAATAAATGTTCGGGAATTTATTATCCCACTACTCATCTTGTTCTCCCAATTTTTATAAAATTAACGGGTACTTTTCAAATATTTAAACAAAGAAACGAATTTTGTGCATTAATTGAAAAAATGGAAAAAAAATTTTAAAAATATTGGCTTAACATACCTCATATTTTTTGTTTTGCATGCATAATGCATCCTAGATTTAAATTAGATGGAGTGCGTATAATGCTTGATAGAATTTCTTCTAATTTAGGTATTTCTTCTTCAATTAATGGTGCTCAATTAAGAAATGAAATTGATAATTTATTTTCTTCTTATGAAATTAAATATTCTAATAATCGTTCAATTCCGTCATATGATATGCATGCTAGTTCTAGTAGTGGTGCTTGTGGTGGAGATCCACAAGATTTTATGTATGATATATTTAAGCAAATAGATAGCAATGTTCATTCTTATAATTCACAAAGAAATGAACTCGATATTTATCTTAACACCTACCATAACATTTCTTGCCCCGAGGATTTTGATATTTTGGCTTGGTGGAAAGTCAACTCTATTTCATTTCCTATTCTTTCTAGAATGGCACGTGATCTACTAACACCTCCGGTCTCTACAGTAGCATCGGAGTCTGCTTTTAGTGCAGGTGGACGTGTGTACGATGATAAACGAGGAAGACTTGCACCAGAAATCGTTGAGGCACTCATTTGCATGAAGGATTGGAACGACGCTGTGACGAGAGATTAACAACGAGAAGATGACATAGTTGAAGAATTCAAAAATTTGGATGTCGAAGACTAAATTTTTATTTAAATTTGAAATTGTAATTTTCATTTTCATATATTTTCTTTATCTTGTAAGTTGTGATTTGAAATTGTAATTTATATTTGAAATTGTAATTTTCATTTTCATTTTGAAATTGTAATAAAAATATTTATTCAATTCAATAAAAATATTTATTCAATTAAATTATTAATTATAGTATTTTTACATTATAATAAATTATTATAATAATAAATGATACTGCACACCAATTACGAAACAATAGTATGCAACAATAGTATGCAACAATAGTATGCAATAGTATGCAACAATAGTATTTATCAATTACGAAACATTATATAAGATATTATTATTTATGTATATTTGGCTCGTTAGACTCGGCTCGTTAAGGCTCGTTAGGCTCGCTCGGCTCGTTAAGGCTCAGCTCGTTAGGCTCGGCAGGCTCGTTAGGCTCGGCTCGTTAGGCTCGGCTCGTTAAGCTCGGCTCGTTAGGCTCGGCAGGCTCGTTAGGCTCGGCTCGTTAAGCTCGGCAGGCTCGACGAGCCAGACTTTTTTAGGCTCGGCCGGCTCGGCTCGGCTCGTTAGCCACCTCTAGCTGTGTGTGTGTGTGTGAGGGACCCAGTTTTTTTTTATTTTTAGTAAAAGAGAAATTGAATTGTCATTTACCCATTGACTTTAATTTTACGTAACTAAATATTATTTTAAGTATCATTACTTATTATAATTATTATATTAATAAACCAACAGTATGGTATTTAAAATTAAACGTAAAATTTGATATGATTTTTCACAAGTGTTGGAACCTAATGGCCAAACAATATGAATATACGAAGAATAATATTAAATTTATTTTCTAATT
Organism: Begonia loranthoides; assembly: GCA_022433065.1. NCBI lineage: Eukaryota > Viridiplantae > Streptophyta > Magnoliopsida > Cucurbitales > Begoniaceae > Begonia > Begonia loranthoides. The sequence continues at coordinate 8,809,945 of CM039471.1, forward strand.
TTATTATTTCAAATAATATTTATTAATTGATGTAATCACAATTTTATTTTAATTATTAAGATAAAACCTAATTTAAACCAAGACGTCTGAAATATTTTATTATAAATGAGACTTTAAGCTATTATTTTTATAAAGAGAACCACAATCTTTTAGCTGTTAGTAATTGAGAATTTACAATTATTTATCTTTTAAATTTAGTAAGTGTTTTGCACATGATGATTCTTTTTTTTTTTTACCAAAGAAATAAAATAACACGTAAAAAACGTAGTAGATAACTTTGTCTATGTCTCGTTTTAGAGCATGGAGAAGTGATAGCGTCATCGTATCAGGATCAACACATAGGATCAACACATGCGCATTGATAGCCCTTGCCTTCAGGTGGTGCAGCGACCTGTTTTTTATTTACTTAAAACGTCGAGATTCAAAACATTTTTTCTTTTATAAAATATAACATTGTAGAAGACTTTTCCGTAAATAAAAGCATTTGAGAAGAATAATGAAATGAACATCATAAATAAAATTCATTTCTTAAAATCATATTTTGTTCAAATATATATGATAACTTTAAAACACATTTTTCCTTTCTTTTATCTTTTAGCTCAGCCAACACAAGGTTCGCACCGCATAAATCCCTCATTAACTGCTCATTTCCTTCTTTACCTTCACGCTTACCTACATTACAAAATTTAAACTATGAGTCTAACGTTCAGTAAGAGATAGAATGAAAATGATGTTCATGTTGACTCAATGTCCATGCTGTCCATTCCAGAAAAGAACTTATTTTTTCTATCCATTATTTATAGCCACATAGCAGTCCATAATGTTGGAGATTATCAGTCCAAGAGAAAAGATATATCATAGGGTCCATCTTGGGTAGAACCATCACTCAATCCCCACAAGGGATGAGGTACATCATCTTGTAGTTCTCCCAAGTAGAACCATTGCTGATCCCTCCAACCTCCAACACCTATTTACCTTTATCAGTCCATTTCATTTACATTTATTGATACAAGGGGGTAATCATACAACCCAAATGGATATTATTCACTTTTGGTGAACTTCGTCCTGCACAGATTTGTTCTTGGGTCAGCGTCTCATACCATTAACTCAAAACGCGTCCACTTAGTATGAATGACCACCCACTTATCATTTACATTACAATGCATAAAGCATTTTTATACTTTTTCATCAAAACCGTGATGCATGAAATGCGTATGAACCATACAATGCACATTATCATCCACACAATTCTTACCACAGTAACATATTACATTCCCTTCTTTGTCTTGTCATTAACAATTAACATTTTATTCTTTAATCACATCAATACTAATATCATATATTTCTTATAACTAATCACGTGTGAGCATAAAAGTAAGCATGCCATAGCATAATAATATTCCCATAAATACACAACATATCAAACAATTTCCTAAATTATTGTGATGTAGGCCAATAGGCCAAAAACACATATCTCTTACCTAAAGTTGTTGCTATAGTTCCAATCACTTAAAAATATCTTCAAAATCTAAACACAGTGAAACTTTTATCAATAGCTACTTAATTACATAACACTCCAAGTATGCACACAACTAGGGTTTCTTTCACATTCTTACTCACCATTAACTATCCATAACTCTCTCTTTGATTAACCAAACTCATCAATTTCCAAACCTATTTCTTCTTTAAGTTGTCTTAGTTAACATATTTATTCAGCTTTACCCAAAGATGTCAAGAAAATAGACAACATGCTTCAAACATCTTAACTACTCGATTACACTATTTCTTTCATTTTTTCTTCTTTCCTTCCCTCTAAACTCTTACAACTTCACATATTCTATAAAATCATAAAAGAAATCTTTCATACCTTTGAATTTTAGTGAAGGAGAAGGGGAGAGTTCTTGAGAAATTCTTCTTGTTTCTTTTCCATTCTAAGGCTTCTTGGTCTTTTATTCTGAGTAGAAACCTCTTCTCCAGCCTTAAGCTGGAATTGCTTGAAGAACAAGGTTGGTGGAGATGATTCATCATGGGATCACCAATCAAAACACGACACTTTTATTTAATTTTGGTGACTCCTTACATTATGGTAGACCACTTCTGTATTGGTCAACCAAAAATCAACCCGTGGCTTCATTCTTTTCATTATGCATGATTTGTGGTAGATCACTTCTTTAGTGGTAGACCACAATACTAAATTTGTGGTAGACCATAATTCTAAATGTGTGGTAGACCACTTCTTCAGTGGTTGACCACAATTCCACTTGAGAGCCTCCTTTTATAAATTTGTCAATATTTTGGTCAACCACTTCTATACTGGTCGATCACTTTTCAATTTGAGAGCCCCCTATTTTTAATCTGTTTATATTTTGGTAGACCATTTCCAAGTTGGTCGACCACTTTTACAATCAAATGTTCCATAACCATTTGAATATCCACCCATCCTTAAGTCATAACACAATACTCCCAAATTATAACACATATCATAATTTTAACAAATCCAATTCAATTCCAATAATATTCATTATTTAACCTAGACATAATATGATATGAATTTAGGATATTACAGGTGGGTTTTCTTCTATGAGAGAGAGAGAGTCTTTCCAGCCGCATAGCCATGAGGTCGAGGATCTTCATCATCCACCTTCACGGCTGTTTTTCTTTTCTCTGGAAGAAGAAAGGCTAACTCATGGACGTTATTTTATCTTGGTTATTCAGGTGTCAATAGTTGAGCAATGTCAGAAACGAAGGACCAGGTCGAACAACACAACTCTTGGGTTCAACATGGTTTCACTGCCCTTTCCATCAACTAATTACGTTCTCGGGAGCTACTCACACGATAAATTTAACAGAGTTTGCCACACAATCACCCTTTTTTTTTTTTTTTATGCATTGAGTAAAATGAAAGTTTAAGGCGCTGGTTGTCCGGATTCCTTAAGTTCAAGATCCAATTTAATGTTAAGATTATTTGAATTGTTTGTCTCTTTAATCTTATTGTCAATTTGATGAAGTGTACCCATTGCATATACATGACGTGGCCCTGATAGCCAATGAAGTTCCACAATCAGTGCCATCGTCCAAGTATGAATCCCGAACAAAGTGTTGTTTATCTCACTGTCTCTCATGTTAGCGGTCAATTCCTATATCATTCAAACTTGTTAAGTTTGACAGTCTCTTTAATTTAATAAAACAATGACTCGATTGGAACTTATTCTATAAAATTTATGGGTGCCAAAATTCTTATGACATATCAAAGAGTACTTTGTTAAATGGTAATAACTTTATCATCCTATTTTACAAATTGATGTGTGTTTTTTGCATGTGAATCTTACTTGTATTCGAAAGAAACATCTCATTGAGTGGAGGAACACAAGCTCACGTTTTTCTTCTCGCTCTTGATCACGCGAGTGTTGTAAGAGCCGCAAAATCTGCACTTGTGATGTAGCCAGTGGAATCTCGACTCCCCCTTTTCATTACAGTCGTTACAAAGTATGTCCTGTGTACCCATAACATGAACAATGTTTCTGTTATAATGACTAAAAACCTTGAAATAATAAAACACCAAATTATAGAATGAAACTCGGATTTGCCTAGCACAAGTTAGAATGTCAATATGTATGGCTAATCGATGAATTTTAGTTAGAGAATGTGTATGATGATGAAATTTTACGTGTTCTTACGATCGTGTATGCTTACGTCCATTCACAGACTTATGCACTGTGTTTGCAATGATTTTCTAATACTGAGTCATCGACCGTGAGAAACTAATGTGAAGCAAATATGAATAACTTCTACTTTAATAGCCACCTTTTTAAATAGCAAGAAATTTAACAAACAACTTTCAAATCACAGATCCCTCCTCCAAATGAAGTAAAATAGAGGGGCAATAAAGGCAAGGAGAAAAAATAGGAACCTGATACAGATTCTTGTACTCCTCGGGAAGCTCCTCAGCAGCCAACAATGCATCAAGCATGCCAAAATAAACCTGAGTTGCACGGAAACAAAGATAAGGAAGGATCATGCAAACGTGTTTATATTTTCTTCTTTAAGTAAAAGACAAGCTGGTTTGACCATTTGGGTGGAGCTGAACAACGTGGGTTTGAAGAGGATTGCTAATGAGTGAGAAAATGAAGAAGTGATTTTTTGATTCCATGGCTAGAGATGAAGAAATTCATGGCTGTGTTAAAGAAGAATAGAGGGGGTTGGGGATGGGTAGAATTCGAAACTAGCTTCCAACAAGGATCAGACAAAAAGAGATTAAAGACAATAAAATGTTCCTTGCTTCACCTACAATTTCTCCTACAGAATCTTAGGGATAGAATGAAGGAATGGAACGGATCCTAGTTAAATTTTGTAAATGAAATATGAAAATATTGTAGCTTCATACCATTCCAACGTAACTCTTATAATGGAAAATCCGTGTATGGTTTAATGACTACACAGTTTCAAAGTTTTCAAGTCGTAAACCTCTGACTGAGATCAGCATGATTCTATATATGTTATTCTCTGATTGAGTCCAGGAGGAGAGAAAAATTAAACAAGGGAAGAATAGAATAATATAGGCGTCCAAAAGTAAGAAATTAGGAGACAAGGATTACATAAAAATAGCACAGTTATCATCATGCAAAGATGCTAAATCAAAAGAAGAAATATTGAATAGAATCAGAATGACATTAAAATAAACAAGCAAATAATGAGAATTGAGAAGTAGAAATGTATTTGCACAAGTATAATGGAAAGATACGGGAATGTTCAATTGCAAGGAGGAAGATTCTCTTACTGCCATATCTCCTAATGATTTGCTGCAAATTGGACAGGTGTAATGGCTGCATGAGTATGCCTAACAGAAAAATAAACATAAACTGTATATAATTAGTATTTTTTATCGATAAGGTGTCCATCAAAATCATAAGAGTGACCTACAAAAATCTCGATACCTCAATCACCTCATTATCTATAAGAAAAAACTAAAATGAATTTCCTTACAGAAAAAAGTGTCCTACAAAAAGAAGACAAAAGCCCAGACGTATAAAATCTCGTCCACAAAAATGAATCGCTTCAAAAATGGTTAGCTTCCTTTGCGGATGAAATAAATGCAATTATTTGATATTATCAGCTGGATATATAAACCTGAAAGCAAGCTGAATGCATGTAATGCCCACAAGGTAAAGGTTTGACTGGTGCACTGGAGGTGAACAAAAAGTCACAGCAAATGGGGCAATTTATCTCTAAACCTTTCTCTAGGCATTTGTGGTTCACTGAATTTGTACCAAGGCAACAATTGCATGTCATACAATGAAAAATATCGATCCCAAGACCAGCTCCAACACGGCATAAGTTGCAAAATGGACAATGATATACGCTCCTGAAAAATATAACGAATAGCCAAAACTTTAGAAATAATCATAGATTTAGCCAAACTCTTAAGAGAGAATCCAACCATTCTTAAATCACATCATCAATCATGATTCTTGATAAAATCGAGTCAAGAAACTTCTTTCCAAATTATGTCCAACTTAGCAGTTGAACAGGACAGTGGGACTTGTGTAGCTTTTCCAGTAGTGGATAATGACAAAGCGAGGTAATTGATGATAGTTGATTAGCAACTCATGATACAGTCTAAAAATGTGGCAATAAATTAGCGGAGTTATAGACAGCATAAACTTTCAGTAGCCAATACTCAATTGGCCTGACCCATATCCGTGACATTCCTATAAATATTGACTCGGAGTTTTATTAAAGAAATCCTGAAAGGTTAGCAGAATATTAAGTACCTTTCATCATCAAAAAATTTACAAATATTGCAATAGTATTTTCCCATTGAAAAGCCATTGCAAGAAGGCATAATGCATATTGGTCCAACTGGCTGGACATTGAGACAGAGCATACACATCATTTCTGATGTTGCTTTCCTGTAATCATGGAGTAAGTCAAAAATATAATAGACCAACTTGAAGTTGCTAAAATCTGAAAATTACCTGTCCATGGAGTGGTCGCTGACATTATCATGACAAAACCGACAAGTAAACAACTTGCCACAGCAAGCAGCTAGAAGTTTGCAGTTTCTTTTGTAATGTTCACATCCGAAGACATTTCTCTCTGGATCCCGAAATGAAGGTGAGCAACCAGGAACATCTTCACTGTTGGAAGTTTCTCCCTCTGCTTGAGGCAACTTCTGCTGAGCAGCAATCCAGTGACTATGATATGATAGTTAAAAGTTAAAATCAAATTCTTTTCTTTTCAATCTTTCACCCAGATTGTACAGCCATGTTGCAATTGCTGAAGTTTATCACATTGAAAATAATTTCATAATACAAAAGTTTAACCCAAATTACTCTGCCAAACTAACCTAGTCATAAGATTCTCGACAAGATATGCCTTTCTCCTTGGGTCAAGAGTCAAATCCTGATCAGCTTTGTGGATCTCTGATTCAAGCTCATTTTGATTCATACGAAAAATATCCTTCCAACCAGGTTTGAACATCTGATCATTCTGGTCCAAACTTTGAATCTCAGGGACTGCAACATAAAAAGATTCAAAGTAGCTTCCTCAAATACTCTTTGAAAGTAAATTAACTTGCATGGAGCATATGCAGGTGAATAAATGATCTCGCTTGAAATAGATGCATGTGAGATAACAGACAACAGTAGCAAAAGAAATCATAAGAAGGCTAACCATTATGAGAAATTTTAGACTAACAGACAACACTAGCCAAAAATTATAAGTAGACTAACCTTTATGAGAAATTTTAGCTTCAAATGTTTCAGTTTGTGATTTTGAAACCAGGCTTCCATTCCAACAATCCTTTAGCCACTCATTGAACATCGTGTTTTTGGTGGCTTGCTTCCACGTTTTCATCATTTTATTCTGTTCCTCCTGTGTCAGTGCAGAGTTTACCCATGGTAGCATAGATTGGAGAACTTCAGCTCCTGTTGTCCCAATTATATGGCCAACAAGTTTGTCTTGCTCTTCCACAGAGAAATGTATGTCAAACAATGGCCACAACTCAAGTTCTTCCCTAAAAATATGCTGATCCAGAGTCACTCTGACCAATTTGCACATTCCTTGAAGTTTTGTAGCCATTTCTTTATACTTTTCAATACTTTTACTCGACCCTCTTCCGTCTAAATCCTCGCCCAAAAGGTACCCCTGCAAATTTTGATGAAGTAGCGAAAGCTCAGAGAGAACACATGCGATATCTTCAAATAAATTTTCCTCCTGCTTATGGTCCACCGTGTAGGAGTGGCTCACATTATGTAGAGCCTCTTTGGATTCTAATGCAGGGAACACTATTTCGTCTTCTGCATTACTGTGTGCCCTGTACAACCCCCACAACAGGAGCAATCTTCCAATGAATTGCCTAAGAAATGTTTCATCACAATTACTTAGTTTTCCAGATTCAACATCTAAGTATTCTAAATCTTTACTTATGGCCTTATGGAACTGGAAGATAGTATCAATTGGCCGTCCAATAGATCCACCATCAGAAGGGCCATCATATGTTTCCCATAAGAAAAGGCTGGAATTGAGAGATGGGGCACAAAAGCTGGAAGACAAGGATCGGAAAGACTTAACTGTAAAAAGAGAACTTAAACCCAGGTTATTGGTGTTTACCCCAAAACCTGAGACACGGCAAGATTTATCATCACAAAATAGTTGTGAGACACAAACACCATCAGAAGCGTTAAGGCCTCTACATCTTGCACACAAAATCGACAAACATTGTTTATTTGACCCTGTGATGATGGTAGAAGTTTTGGCTTTTTCTCTCCCAACAAGTGAAGAAGCACATGAATATAATGATTGCATAAGTTCATTTCCAGTATAATAGCTATCAATTCCTTTTGAAGACAAGCATGAACGTTTATTACTAGTCTTGAAAGCCCAACCAGAAAAGAGTTTCACTAGAGCAGTGTCTGTTAGTGGAGCTGAATCAAAGAAAACCTTTAGATGTCAGAGTAAGATAAGTACATCACTAGTTTTTTTAACAAATCCATCATAGTGAGGATAGTATACAAACCTGCCAATTTTAAGTTTTTAAGAAAATTTCTGGCTTCACCATCAGTTATTGATCCAACAAACCATGGTAAGACACGTTCAATCCATTTCAAGGGCATCGTACACAAGCTTTGATACAAAAGTTCTCTTTGTTTTTTAAAGCTAAATAGCTTTCGAGCAAGTGGAATGACCTAGAAATGCACAAATATTAGTATGCCTCTCGAGACAAGGATTTCTCAAAATATCTTCATTCAAATTAACTTTTATACCATCATATCGGCTTATTACAAAAAGGATGAGAGAAGGATTTTACAATAATTTATTAAGTTAACAAAAGCTTGATGCATTGGTTTTTAGCATCCACCACATAAGAATTTCACCTGAATGTCCTCATTATCGAAGTTCCTCTCCATGGAATCCAGTACTAGCATAGCATGAGAACTCAAATCCCTGTAAAGTTCAGTTGCAGAAGAACTTTCACCTACATTCTTAATTCTTTCCATCAAATATCTGAACTTATTAAATTGATTTTTTTCTTCGGCATGTTCACGGAGAAAAGAAAATTCTCCATCTACTGCAGGAAATATGACCCTGTCCTTAGAAACACTGCAATTCAGAAAGCAGTATAAGATTCATGAAATCGAGAGAGAATACAGTAAATAAACAGATCAACAGCAAGTTTCTTCCATGTCTTCAACATTCATTGAGATTAAGAGAGTGGAACCTGTGAAAAATGCAAACTTCGATAATGAATTGCAACCTCTTATTGAATGCTGATATATCCATGAAATCTCCAGAAAGCTTTATCTTTTCAACCTCCTGAGATATCTTCTTCCACTCATTTTTTATAGCATTGTGCCAAAGTAATATATCATTAATTGGATGTCTATCAATGCTATCAAAGGCATCTAGATTAGAGTAAAAAAATTTCCTTTTCCCAGTTGTGGTTGATGCAGGTGTCCAGTTAACTTTATCTGATCGAAGAGTTGATTTCTTGGCCACAACATCCCCGCAGACACGAGAATCATGTACACAACTTCCAACGACATAAGCAATATCTTTGCTTTCCATCCATGTGAAAATGATCTGAATAAACAATACCTTTTATAACTCAACAATATAGAGAAAATAGACACAAATAAAATTGAATTCTGCAAGCAAAACAGTTTATTTACCTTTTGAAGAAGTTTTTCCTGAGGAACTATTTTTCTTAGACACTTGTACAAATCTTGTCGTTCATCAGATGAAATTGATGAAGAAAGCCAAGGAAGGAATTCAGCCATCATATCCACTGGAATGCTGCATAAAACCTGCCAGATCAGAGATGCTTGTTCTTCATGAGAGAAATTTTCAATAAGTATTGGAAATACCTGAAGAAAAAAATATGTAAGTTTTCTGTCAATGATATTTAACTATTACATAATGTTGTAAAAAATGTGCATAGAGATTTATAATCATTCCACTGGTTACTGTTGCAATTCTGCAATAAAGGCTCCCAAGGGTGAACAATTTAATCTATTTGGAAAGGAAATGTTTATTTGTGCTTGAAGTATGATTTTTCAGTTAATGAGATGGTTGATAGGCTGTAAGTTTATGTAACTTCTCCCAGCTGTCAGCAAGAGGAAACACAAAAGGCTCCAGTGAACTATGATTGAGTACTACAAATCTGAAATGAATATTTAATCCTTGATATATTTTTAATGAATAACTATTGTGCATTAACACTGACAAGCGTATGGAAGGATATGCATGTGAAGCTTATTCCCAGTTAGCAGACGGTGAAACAATGTAGCAAAATGTGATTCCGACATTTCCAGCAGATATCTTTCCAGCGTAAGAATCAATCAAATATATAAATATGGAAGGTTCAATAGTGTGTGAAGAGAATATACCGCAAAACTCTGATAAAATAATTACAATCAGGAGTAAAATTATAAAACAATATAGCAATACATTTAACTAGATTATAAGGCGAGATCTTTAGATTCCTTCCTTTAAGGTCTTGCCTTCTTATCAACATAATTTGGTTCTTCAAAAAGAAAACGAAAAAAAAAAAATCTACGGTGAGGCAACATAGCTGGCTATTATAGAACTGGAAATCAGTAACATGTTACTTTAATCTACATCACATCCAACCCACATATCTATGCTTTTAAGTAAAATAAACTAAAAGTAAACCATGCTTCAAATAGGTAGTCCATTTGATGAATGAAAATTTTTTCCTTCCTTACAAAGCCATCAAAGGTCTGTTTTTTTGAAAAGATGAAATGTCCAGAATACGGAAGAAGTAAGGAAGTTTGCACATCAATATATGAAATTGTAAAGATTGATGAAAAAGAGGTACATGTTCTTCTTCCTTGGCCATGTGCTGGCTAACTGATGTTTGAAGGGCCAATGTACAGGATGCTAATTCCCTTTGAAAACTTTCATCATCACGCTTAAATGAATTGAACAGCTCAAAAAGGTGATGAAAAAGATGACTTTCACCCTTGTGTTCAAGGGAATACGTTTGCGTTACATTTTTCACGCGCATATCAAGTGCTGGAAAGATTACCTGCACATGATGCTCCATAAAATAGTAAGATTGGGATGATACAGAAACAAAATATGTGTTTATTATTAAGCGTCCTCATCAAGAAAATGCGTAATTTTCATGAACTTAATGAGCTCCATATCACTAAAAAAGAATGATTTCCTACTACTAAAATAAGGAAAATGAATCCAGATTTTTGAAATTTCTCATAGCAGGGACATGCATTATCACTTGTTATGGTCAAATATAGTTCATGTTGAATTGATGATGCGTTATGGAGTTTATTGTATGATGCGCAGTGTTAAAAACAATACTATAGTTTTTTAATGGTCAGTTGATAAAATTTTATAACAGGAAACTGTTATCTCAAAACTGGTACATACTAGAAGAAAATGTGCAGATAGATTTGCAGCACGCAAAACCAGATATGTGCGTGCTCATATTCTCACATGAGATGGCTCATAACTCCTGGCCACAGAATAGCGAATCACGATGTCGCACTAGCAGGATTTTTTTAACCTCATACTCGAAGATGGCAAAAGGAACCAGTCATTCATTATAAAATTTCCAGCTTCGTTTAGTCACAAATAAATTAGCATACAAAACTATCAATAAAAACAGCAAAGAAAAATAATGAAGTTCAAATTGAAACACAAAAAACTGAGATTAAAAACGTCTAGATGTTAAAATGCGCAACAATGAATAACAGATACCTCGTCTTCAGCATTGGAGTGGTGCTTATAAATCGATCTTATAAACTGGTACCGCTCCCGAAGCGGCCCAATATCACCTCTACGGGCGGTGGTAAAAGCCATGGCCAATCGGTGCAGCTCGTCCAGCTCATTGCGAATCGCTTTGTGGAAGAACAAGAAAATAAGAATGGGAGACATTGACTCTGAGCTAGTCAAACAGTAGTTAGACGATGAGGTAGACGGAGTAGAATCTTCGTTATTAATCGAATTGCACAGCACTCCAACTCCATTACCGCCGGCTCCATCCATTTGCGGAACTCCCGTCGCAAGCGTCGCTCTGTCTCTCTGTCTCTCCGTCTCTCTCTCTCTCAGCTCTAGTGACAAGCTACAATTCACAGAATCCGATGTAGAGCTGCGACTCCGGAGGATGTTTATATAGCAAAAAACACGTGGTGGAATTCTACCACCTTTGATGACGTCATCAACGGCCAGGTCACGGGAGAAAGAACTCAGATTCACGACGATAAGGAGGTTTTTTGTCATATTGCAAATGCTGTACTGTTCAAATGCTTCAATAGTCTCTAGGGCTGGGCAGGAATCGCCGAGAACCAGAATTGGAACCAGAACCAAGGTCGGTTCCAGGTTAGGTTCTGGTTCTCAGTTCCACCAAAGAGGTTTAATCGGTTCTCAATTCTGTGATTTAAAATGGGTTCGGTTCTCGGTTCCAGAGGGTAAAGAACCGAGAACTGACAACTTACCCAACATATACTTCTCAGAACTTCACCATTAGTGCAGCAACAAAACGAGACTCATTATCCAAGCAAAACATTTCAACAGAATCGAAAATCAAATTCACCAAGATTGAAGCAGACATAAACACTGCAGTCGAAAGATCAACGAAACGTGCAAAAATTTTATCGAAATCGGAGAGGTGGAAGAAGAAATGCCCTCTGTTAGCTTGTGCACTGAATGCTCCAATGGACTACTCCACCCCGTTTAGAATGTCTTTCCCCTGCGTCGAAAATTCGTCGACTTCTGTGCTCTGTGTGCTCGCCGTTCGTCGGCTTTCTCAAATGGACGACAGCGCGTCTCTCGCCGGCTTCCACTTAGAATGCCGAGTCATTCGTCGCACCGCAGTCAACCGACCTCTTCCTGCAAAATCACCTTTGGCGATTACCATCTCTCTCCTACGATTTCTCTTCTCAGCCCTCTCCAGGTTTTCTCTCTGTTGGCTTAAAGGAGAACAGGGGTAAGAAGATGCAGAGATCCCTACCTCTTCTCTAGGTTACAACCTTCTCTCTTTCCTCATATTCCAACTTTATCCATTTCCCTTTCCGGAACCGAGAACCGACGATTCCGGACCCAGACCCAACCTCGGTTCCGAGTTCGGTTCCAGACCCGAACGGTTCCAGTTTCGGTGCCGACTTCTCGGAACCGAGAACCGACTACTCGGTGCCGAACGGTCCGAAACAGGACTCAAACCCGAAATGCCCACCCCTAATTATCTCGTCGATAATTGATAAATGTCTAAAAGGTTATGAAAATTACCATATTGGACACATTTATATTAAATTTCAAAAACTACAATATCACGAATGATTAATTTTTGAAAGAATAATTATGAAAGCAAACTCTAAATTTATTTGATACGCTAAATATTAAACAAATTTTATAAATAATTAAAATTTTTAACTATGAAAAATAAAGAAAATGAACATCTCAGCCATATGTTTTTATTATTATTATTATTATTTTTGTAATTAATATATTGTCTTTCCGCAACGGACCCGTATATAAAATAATTATAGTTAAAGACTTATTTTTTGATGGAAGATAAGTATTCGTTGCTGAAAAATACTCTTTCCGCAACAGAAACGTCAATTCCGCTGCGAAATGGAGAAAGAATATTTTCTGTAAGGAAAACATGTCTTTTATTGCATAAAGTAACTCTTATTCAAAGAACTTATTTTTCTCGGCAGAAAACAATATCTCCTGCGGAAAGGTTAATTTCCTCAACACAACTCAAGAGTGAAGCATGACCTTAATGTAAAGCACAACTTCAACATCGACCTCAAACATGATTAATATCTCAATTGGTTCGTTTCTAACATATATCAAATTGTTCTTATTGATCGGTCTTCAAGACGAAATCGATATACGATAGGTACAAATTTGATATTAAAAATCATTCAATTATTATATCTCGAATAGTATAGTTTGATACATTAATTGATATGCAAATAGAAAACACATTTCCACTAAGGAAACTGAAATTCTGCAGCATAAGACAAGTATTTATTGCGAAAATTATCATTTCTGATGCGAAATGTATTTTTCACAGCGGATACTTGTATTCCGCTAAAGAAAGTAAGTCATTAGAATAAAACTTACTTTCCTCAGCGAAAAATGCGTTTGCGTAGTGAAAAATATCCTTTCTGCAACGGAAGATACGTTTCCATTGCGAAAAGAATTTTACTTGTAGAAAATATCTTTTTCACAATAGATATTTACTTTCCATTACGAAAAGTACATTATTGACTACAATTATTTTATGTATAAATCCATTGCAGAAAGACAACTTATTCGTTGCGAATATTTTTGTTTTTTAATTTTTAACCAAAAATATAATGGTCATATTTGAGTTCTTCATTCATCATAATACAATATTTTAATTATTCGCAAAGTTATTTTAAAATTTGTCTTTGTCACTTACCTAATAATTTCTTAATTTCACATTTTGAAAACATTAATATCGAAGACCAGATTCAAAGTACTACCTCCGATGTATATTGAGTAACTTTCAAGCATGACTCTTGCCAGCCTCATGAAACACTGGAGTGATCGATCATAAAAGAACATTTTTTTCAAACCCAATTTTTTTTAATTATTATTTACAGTGCAGGGCTGAAAATTATTCTACCAGAATTTGAATTATCTATTATTAAAAATATATTAAATTGCTGGGTTCAGTTAAACCTGTCACGTAGTTGTGCTTCATTATAATTAAAAAATCAAAGCAGCATGAAATGTGAAGGCCTCCCATATTTTCGTGTAACGTGTTAAATGTTGCTAATAAAAATTTTATTATAAGGTTGCATGAATATGCTTGACATATAAAATTGACCAGATTAATTATATACTTTTATTATAATACATAGTATTAAAACTCGTAGAAGTGGGTCTATCGGGTTGGGTTAGTTTAGAATACATAGTACTAATAAAGAATCATCAAAGGAAAAGTGTCGGGGCATATAGTTGTACTTACTCAGTATTAAAATAATATTATTAAATTCAAGACCATATGATCAGCGTATAACCTAAGATTCTAGAATCAGTTCGTCTTAGTGACTTGTTACATTGTATAAGCTATGGTGCATATAATGTATGTGGATTTCTAGTCAAACCCCAACTTCACCTAAAATCTAATTTTAGGTCAGAATGTGAAGACATCATTTTTAAGAAACTTACATTAAATTATGGGAATTCATTGTCACTATCATTTCTTTGACGAATTTGTGCATATAATTATTGATTTGATTGTATTAGGTAACGCAACAATTTTAAGTGATTACTTTAATTATGGGTTGAAATTAATAATATTTTAATGTGATAACATAGTACAATAATTTTGTATTCAAATCATTATTTATTGTTTTTTTTTTAAATTGCAAGAACACTATTAAAAATTGAAGAACAAGATATATTTAAATTTCAAAAAATAATAATGTTGAAATTGTGCTAATGCTTAAAATTCAACTGACGTAAAAGTTTGAGCGGGATATATTCGAGTTTATATTTAACTTTTAAATAAGAAATAAACAAGATAAATTTGTCAAAGCGATTTAAAGATTTTAAATTTCGAGGCAAATTCATTCGCATTCACGTGTAGAATGAATGATTGTTTGAACATAGTTCAACCCAAAAGTATATAGTATCTAAAAATTAGTTCATCGTAGCAAGAATTCAAATATGGTTTTTGGTTTACCCCAAAAATTTTCATTATAGTGTGTCATCAACTTAGTATTGTCTAATTCCAAACCTAACACCAAACATTTGGATTTGTATGTTGCGCACATGGCTTGCATAGAATCTGGGTCTAATGTTTATATCCACTCACATTTCACATCAATCCACTAGGAATGCATCATAAATTGTCACAAAATTTATCCAACTTTATTAAAATCTGAAAAATATTATATTTTATATTTCAATTTGTCTCCTTCTTATGTACACTTAAAAGACCACTTGTCAAAGATGACTCTCATTTGTCCCATTTGTGATTAACATGGATACTTACTATCAATTCCAATCGAAAGTCTGGTTAGGCTTTCTCATAGATTTTTACCTCTACAAATTTTATATTTTGTCTCTTGGTGGGCATTGAACGAGTTGCTTCAACACATCTTTCGTTCATTTATTCTCTTAAATTCATGTCATGAAACATAAAATATGATATGTAAATTTGATTGGATGATACCTTTGTTGGATTATTCTAATAATCTATTATATGGTTGTTAGAGATCGAACGATAACCGAAAAAAAGAAAATACGATATGAGACACCAGATTTACGTGGAAAAACTCTTTCGAGAAAAAAACTACGGCAGAAGAATAATCTACTATGAAGATCAAAGTACAACCGCAAATTTTGCGACTCTAGCTTACATTAATTTATAGAGAAAACAAAACCCTAAATGAGATCTACAATACAGGTCCACTGGCCTGGCCCAATAGAATTCAGGTCATACCGAAATCTAACAATCTCTACCTTGACATGAATTCTATGAAAGAGATCCATAGCGCGTGCTCGTCAGCCCGACCCAACAAAACGAATTCAAAACCCTGAATTCTGACAATCTCCTTCTCGAAACGAATTTTGATGCAAGTAACCAATTTTTAAATTTTCAAATCTTCCTCTTCCACACCCTTAAATAAGATCTGCAACGAGGGCCCCATCTACCCCTCTCAAAGAAGTATACAGATCACCAATATAAAAGTCTTCAAGGGTAAATTCAACAACTGATGCTGATCAGGTTTAAAAACATTTAAACCACGATGGTGACATCTTCAAATCCCACAAAGAGTCAGTCAAATCTATACGAGTATATCTCGCCTCTTGACTTGCCATATCAAAACGTCTTTCAAAATTTTTTAAAATTCTACTCTCGTTATCTTACTATAACGAAATCTTGAATTTCAATTCAAAAGTGGAAGATCTTCTTCAAAGATCTCATCGCCCTAGAAACATAATCTTCAACAAAATATCTGACCCAAAATATCACTGACTTCAATAAAATATTGAAGCGGAAAACCATGGATATTACAAGATTCCAAAAAATATCTCCAAAATTCAGATATGTTTGCCATAACAAATCATCCTCAAATCAAATCGTCAGAATAATCGCAAATATTACAAAATTCAAACCTTATTTGAATTTCGACCAAAAACAATATCCACGATTGAGATATTCCCACGATTCCAAATTTGCCATAAATGTATCAAATTTAATCTCCCAAAAAATTCTGAAAATCCCAATGATTTTGAAAATTTTTTATCTTTGGCAACAATCCAATTTTGCAAAGGACACTCTTGAGGCAACCCCAATCGAAACGGCTTGGCAACAAGAATGGAGAACACCATTGTAGATGATCTATGGAAACTGACGATAAATAAAAAACCCTCCAATGACGAACCTGTTGTTCGGAGACACACTGCTTTGGAGAACTCCAAATAGAGATGAAAAACGAGGCATCTGTTGCTGATGACGGCTAGACGATAGAGAGAACAAATCTCATGAGCAAGATGAATGGCAGGGGGAACAACTTTCCTGTTCCTGTTTTTTTTTCTTTTTCCCAAAAAATTGTAATTTTCTCAAAAAACTACACAAACCTTGTTCAATGCGGAACGACCGGAGTGAATTTGTTTCACCACACTTGGAAACACGAACTCCTGAAACCAAAGCTCTGATACTATTTGTTAGAGATCAAACGATAACCGAAAAAAGAAAATACGATGTGAGACACTAGATTTACGTGGAAAAACTCTTTCGGGAAAAAAACCACGGGCAGAGGAATAATCTACTATGAAGATCAAAATACAACCGTAAGTTTTGCGACTCTAGCTTATATTAATTTATAGAGAAAACAAAACCCTAAATGAGATCTACAATGCGGGTTCACCGGCCTGGCCCAAAGTTTGTATTACATTAAT
Organism: Begonia loranthoides; assembly: GCA_022433065.1. NCBI lineage: Eukaryota > Viridiplantae > Streptophyta > Magnoliopsida > Cucurbitales > Begoniaceae > Begonia > Begonia loranthoides. Next base: position 8,827,375 of record CM039471.1, read on the forward strand.
TTTAATACAAAGTCTGGTTAGACTTTCTCATAGATTTTTACCTCTACAAATTTTATATTTTGTCTCTCAGTGGGCATTGAACAAGTTGCTTCAACACATCTGTCGTTAATTTATTCTCTTAAATTCATGTCATGAAACATAAAATATGATATGTAAATTTGGTTGGATGTTACTTTTATTGGATTATTCTAATAATCTATTATATGGTCCATGTTAATTAAAGTGAATTGACTTAATATTAATGTGCTTAATGTGATGATTGTTAAGCATAAAATAAATTAAGCTGATTGAGTTTTAATTTCCTCATCTTGACTTTATTAAAGTCTATAATATATGGTTGAAGAGATGTAAATAAAAGAGATATACATAAAAAGGTATTTGCATAAATTTCCTATAAAGTGAAAGGATAATTATGTAAATTCCTTTTCTAAATGTCTCTTTAATTCACTTATGGGTGGGCATTTTTGACGTCTGTGAATAGATACACAAGGAATTGAAAAACTGTGTATCTCTCTCTGACGAGAAGCAACCATTTGCTCTTGATCATCGAAGAGAAACGAAAGGCTAAATGATCAAGGCGATAAAGTGTTTTTGAATTAAAATTTATATTAAAAGCATGGATCAAGGTTGGTAATTGTTGTTTTGTTTATCCGCAATTGATAGAAATCTTATAAATAAATGGTTGAATCTATAACGTTAAATTGAGAATTATAGTATTGTTATGAATGTAAAATTCATCTAATAACTTTTAGTACATTTTTGGATGCAACAAAATAATAATCGGATGCAAATATTTAAGTGCAAGATTTCAATCTTTTACTTTTTTTGTGTTAGAAATCGAACGATAACCGAAGAAAAAAGATGTGAGATACTAGATTTATGTGGAAAATCCCTTTTAGGAAAAAAGTCCATGAATAGAGGAATAAGTCTTCTATGAAGATCAAAATACAACCACAAGTTTTGCGAATGGTAGATAGAACAATTTTTCTTCTTTTTTTTAAAAAAAAATTTGTAATTTTTTGAAAAATTACACAAATCTTGTTTGATGCGGAAGAACCGAAGAGAATATGTTTTAGCACACTTGGAAACATGAACTCTTGGAATCAAAACTCTGATACCACTTGTTAGAAATCGAACGATAACCAGAAAAAGAAAATAAGATGTCGGACACTAGATTTATGTGGAAAACCCTTTGGGAAAAAAAACCACGGGCAGATGAAATAAATTTACTATGAATATCAAAATACAACCGTGAGTTTTACGACTTTAGCTTACATGATTTTATAGAGAAGACAAAACTCTAAATGAGATATACAATGCAGGCCTACCTGCCCGGCCTAATAGAATTCGGGTCATATTAAAATTTAACACTTTTACAATACGATTTATAAAAGCGAGTAACCGTGAAATCTAAATCAAAGCACGTTGCAAAGAGCTTCCATGCAAGTAGAAAGAAATAATATATCATAAAGAATGATGTTATAGTTACCTTTTATTTTTACTTTTTAATTCTGACATTCCAATGTGACAATGAAATTAATATAATTGATAACTTATTTTAATTATTTGTGATGTACTATATATCAAATGCACCAATTAATTATTGTTATGTCAGGAGATTAGAATTAAAAAATAAAATTAGACAGTTAATATATTATTACCTAAGAAAAGAAAGCAATACATGGAGCGTAATTGGCCGTAGATTCCACTAAGATTAAATCATTAGGTGTTGCATGCATGGAAGGATTCAACTGAAAAAGGTTTTGATTTTTGTGTCCCAAAAGTGAGGCAACATATACACACACTCAAACTAGCTCTAGAAGCATAGTTGGATCCGAGGCTTTCGACAGAAAAATGGGCGAAGCGGATTAAAAAGTTGGCTGTCAATATGGTCTATCTAAATGGTTTAACATGATAGTGTGTAATTGTATAATACTTATTGTTAACGTTAGAGCATTTTACATAAGAATTTAGTCAAAAATAGTAAATATAGGTACATTTAATAAACTTATATTATTATTTAAGATTAACTTGAATTTAAAATGGAAAGAATCCTTAATTTTAATGGGCTGGGCTTTTGGCCCAAAAGCAAAGGCCATTTTAGGCTGGTGCATATTTCCGAATTTGCAGAGATAGCAGAGAGGCGAAATCTCTCCTTTTCTTCGACCGTGACCTTCAGTTGTAACATTCTATCTGAATTCCGGTATTGGCAAAGAATTTGAAGCTTTTTATTCCCATCAATGGCGGGTCTTCACTGATGGACACACAGTTCCAGCCCACTTTGGACGACCTCATCAAAGGCTTCCGGCAGCAGCTCATCGGGGAGAGTACTTTCATTTCAAAGGCCGTGGATGAGATTCGCCGGGAGATCAACCCTATAGACCCTCAAACCAAGGCTACTGCGCTCGAAAAGCTCTCATATCTTAGCTCTCTACATGCAATCGACTTGTCATGGGCTGCTTTTTATGTCGTTGAGGTCATATCTTCCTCCCCTTGCTCTCAGAAAAAGATCGGTTACCTTGCGGCTTAGCAATCATTCGATGAGAACACTACTATTCTCCTCCTCGTCACTAACCAGCTCCGAAAATATCTAACCAGCACAAATGAGTTCGAGGTAAGTCTTGCTCTTGAATGCTTATCGAGAATCGCAACCATTGATCTTGCTAGAGACTTAACTCCAGATATTTTCACCTTGCTGTCTAGTAGTAAGGTTTTCGTTAGAAAGAAGGCAATTGGTGTTGTTTTGAGGTTTTTTGAGAAGTATCCAGAAGCTGCGAAGGTGTGTTTTAAGCGTCTATAGTTGAGAAGTTAGATTCTTCTGATTCACAAACTTTGTCTGCAGTAGTTGGGGTCTTTTGCCAGTTAGCTTGCCAGGACCCCAAATCATATCTGCCATTGGCACCAGAATTTTATAGGGTTTTACTTGATTCCAAGAACAATTAGGTACTAATCAAAGTGTTGAAGATATTTTCTAAATTGGCTGCTACGAGGATTGTGGATCCAATATGTGATCATATGAAGAGAACAAGGTCTAAATCTTTGATGTTTGAGCGTATTAGGACTGTGATGATTAGCTTGAGTAATCATGCGTCAGCAGTCAAACTTGTAGTTCGGAAGATTTGGGAGTTGCTCGTAGATGATGACCGAAATCTTAAGTATCTTGGATTGCATGCCCTTTCTATTATTTCGGGTAAGCACTTGTGGGCTGTTTTAGCAAACAAGGAGTTTGTGATCAAATCTTTGAGTGATGGAGATCCTAACATAAAAATTGAGTCACGACGGCTTGTTTTGTGTATGGTTTTTGAGAATAATGTTGTTGAAAGTTGCAGTGTCACATCCTGGAAGGGACCTGATATAAAACAGGGAGCGACCCCGACCCAAAATCTGGACCAAACCTCCCAATCCTTAGCTCTTTTATTTATTTACTTATTTTTTTATGCAGCGGAAGACTTTAGTAAATTATAATAATTTTCAGGGTCTGACCAAATGAGTTATACTGAAGATTCAATAGTGACATCGAGATAAAATGATAATATATGTCCGAAATAAAAGTGTCAACAATTTCCAAAGAATTTATACAAACATTATTACAATTTTTAAGTATAAGATTTAACCTCACAAATCCCTCAAAATAAAATATTGTAGTAATTAAGGAAATGTCGGCTCAATCTTGCGACGACAACCGATGATGGTCCAAATTAATATCTGAATATATATCGTTGGGGTGAGTCGACTAAATTCAATAGGGGAAGTATTTTATATTCAACAATTAGAATTTTATAATTTAAATGAGGGAGCATGCTATGATTAAAGCATTTAATTAAACACAGAGAAAAATCGACTAGTGAGCCAAAATGTGGAAAACGTCCACTATAGTGTGGTATGTACGTAAAATAGGCCCCCACAAAATCTCAGTAAAAATGAAGTCACTCATAGATCCGGGCTCACAGTGCCATATGCAAATAAAACAAGACGATACTCGACAATCGCTAAAGCCACAATAATAAGTCTTAATCAGGTTTAGAGTTTTACGCCTAGGAACACGGCACAGTCAGCCGCCCTATTACTCTAGTTAACACAACAAACACATTAAACACATTCTCCAAAAGTCGAATGTGCGTATATAAAACAGGACTCCATCACGGGTCAATCAATTGATATGCATGCTTGAAATAAAACATACCAAGCAAAAATCGTACGTATAATATTGCAAAAACGAACGGTCATAACGGACTCATTATTTTATATAAGATATCGTTTCAAAATAATCATTTGGAAAACAATACAATGGTAGATATAAAATAAAACTCCTACCTCACAATGGCCAACCAATAATCAAAGTTCAATCCAATACGGGAACATCAAATAGTTAGCTGAGTCCAAATTTCAAATCCCGGAATCTAGAAATAATTATTTTACAAAATTAGATCGAATTATCCCGTTTAAATTATAAACTTTAGGCTTACGAAAATGACTCGAGATCAATTGAGTCTGAGGCTAAATTAATTCTAAAACTGGCCTTGAATCAACCCAAAGACAATCGGATTAATTATCCAAAAAGTTCTTAAAACCGAGTCTAAACCGGATTTTAAATAAACTAAATTGTGGTCAAAACCAGACCCTAGCCACGACCTCAAATTCCTGAGCCGCAGTTTAGTAAAAAAATTTGAAATCAACCCAAGAGGGTCAGGCCGTGGCTTGGAAGATCCAAGCCGTGGCCTGACGTCCTCTTCCTCGACACCGGCCACCAAAACCTTTGACGGACTTTATATTTTCCGACATGAAACAATCTCAAACCATTCATACGCCGGTGGTTTACAATTATAGCATGATTTAAGTCCAAAATCAACAGATTAAATCAACCAAATCAACTTCAATATCAAATTGAAATCTTAATCTCAAAACCAAACGGAAATCCCAAAAACTCTTCAATGAATTTAACTGTTAATCCAACACTACCTCACCGAGAAGTCCGAAATTCCACCACAGCCTGAACCAACATGTTCAACGAATTCTCACAACTTCAAAAATTTCTTCTGAAAACTTCATCTCTTTTCTGAACTTAAAAATAAACACAAGGAGAAGAAAAACACCCTTTTTAAAGACTTCACAAGAAGTCTATTATTGGTGTGGGGGTGGGGGAGTTTATGCCAACTCGTTGGCTGCCTCCCACCAACCCCACACCCTCAACTACAACATGCATGGTCTTGGTTAATCTTGCCCTTAAATCTGACCTTGCAACCACATTCTAGGCTCCATTTTAGCCACATGTTATAGAAATCTGTACGAGATCATCTTTGACTTTGATTGGTATGTGTCACTGCTTGGAGAGATGTCAAGAATCCCACACTGCCAAAAGGGTGAAGAAATTGAAATGCAGCTAATTGATATTGGACTGAGGGTCAGTGATGCTAGGCCAGCACTTGTTCAAGTTGGTCATGATTTGCTGATCGGCCCAGCATTGCTTGGTAATCAATTTCTCCATGGGATACTATCGGCTGCTGCTTGGCTGTCTGGGGAGTACGTTGAATTTTCAAAGAAACCATTAGAATTTATTGAGGCATTATTACAACCTTGGACGAGTCTCTTGCCACTGTCAGTAAGGGCAGTTTTACATTCAGTCAGCTTTTGAAGTCTTAATATTTTGGCTACTTTCTTACATCTTCCAAGAAGAAAATTTAGGCACACCATTTCCTGAAAACTTGTCATTTAGTGTCACTGAAATGGGATCTTAAAGTAAATGCCCTGAATCTTTGAAATCTGAACCATGTTATACTCATTCCCCATTGGAAGAAACTGAAGGGTTCAATCCAAGAGTTTCAAATGAGTCAATGGAAAACGTTTTTCTTAGAAATGGAGAGAAAAGTAACCATGGTATGAAATCTATAGTTTCTTCAAAGAATAACAGTTCAACACTTGGATCTATTGTTGAAATATTAAACTTTGTTGAATTGGCCGTGGGAGCTCTAATAGGGAATCACGATGTTGAAATACTCGAGAGATCAAGAAATTTGCTTTGTTTAATTGAGTTGATTGAGCAAAAATTCCCTGGCATTGTAGTGGAAAAGGATCAAACAATGGAAGCAGGAGTATCAAAGTTTTCCAAATTCACAGAATTGATTCTAGATTCGCTTGATGAGGAGATGGGTCCGGTCTCAGTTATAGCTCAGGGAAGGGTACCTGTACCTGATGGTTTGGTTTTAAATGGAAATCTGGCTGACTTGGATGCTATCTGTGGTAAATTTCATCTGCCTATATTGAATTCATTGGGAAATTCTCCATACAAAAACAGCAATGGCATTTCTTCAGTCTTCTCTTCAGCTTGAAGAAGAATCTGAGCAGTCAAATGAGTCCACATTACTTCTTTTGGAGCATCGTAAGAGACAGCCTATATTATCTTCGTTCAGAGAAAAACGAGATTACTCCAAATGATTATCCACCTGTCAGTGAACCTAAATTACAAGTTAATCTCAATGATGATTCAGCAGATCTAGTTAGGCTAACGGAGGAACCACTTTCTCTGAAGAAAAAAAACAATCCATGCTAAGCCCAGACCTGTAGTGGTAAAATTGGACGATAGTGATGACTGCACACTGTAATGAAGAAACCACAGCTCAAGGATGATTCTTTGTCGGGTGCTGTAAGGGAAGTTCTTTTAGGGAATGAAGATCGGTCCAATTCATCCCAAAACCCATTTAATAAGGCTTGGAGCTGCACAAAGGGGAAAGAGAAGCAGAATTCTCTTAGTTCCTCTTCATCAAAAGAATATGTGGACAATCCTGAAATGGCTGGGCATGGGAGTTCTGGAAGGAGACACCATAATCAGGGTAAAGAGATGAAAGGAACCGGAATGATAAGGAGGGGAAGCAAAAGAGTATTCATCGGCATGGGAGGCACAAGGGTCGACGAAGAATGGAGACCGCCTTGCCTTTGGTTTCACAGTCGGCGGCAATCCCAGATTTCCTTCTATAGTTTCAGAGAAATTCATTGCATAATTTTTGGGCAGAGCCAAGTCTATCACCATTCCACTGCTTCCTTTTCAAAGGTTTTTCTTTGCTCGATTTGTGGTAATTTTGATCTTTTCTGAAATTTGTTCATTTGAATGTATATTACGAGTTCTATTCAAAATTCTTCTTTTCTGGTTTCTTGTGGAAGTGATCATTATATTATTCAATTCTGTGTATACAAGTCTTGACTTTGAGATGCTCCACGTCATTTGGAATTTAATAGGAACTATCCTCATTGATCTGCATTTTCCATGCAATTGCTTGTAATATAAACCCATTAAATTTGTTAAGGTGGTGAAGATTTGGAAAGGACACTGCATTTCCGGTGGGAAATTTGGTCCTCTTCATAAATATAATGGAAAATTCTTAGTGTATTCATTTATGGGGGAACTACGAGCTGCAAAGTGAAGGAAGATCTTTGAATGTGCGTCTTTAGTCTTTACAAAGTTTAGTCATTGAAAAGTAATTCCTGAGGAAGTTGGAGGGAAATGGGGGATCCTTTTCCAGCCAAGAATAAGATATTATTCATCCCTTCAAGTTGGACTTCACCAACTACCAAACAGCGGCTCTGGAGAAGATCAACCCTCATTTTAAAATGACTTACAAGACTTGGGGATCGTTGCTTCTCTGTTTTTTGAGATTATTAAATGACCAACTCCCCATTATCTGGGTCAGTTGTGAGTCCGAATATTTAAATGTGAGCAGGGATGTCTGTAACATCATTTTAATATTTATATATTTTTCAAATATTATTTTATGACAAAATTATTGAAGTTCGATTAATACGATAATAATTTGTATGGGGTAGTATGACCCATTGGTTTAAGGTAATCAGCAGGGATGGAAATGGAGAAATGGAGGTTGACGACAAGGCTTTGGTTGTTGCAGTTTGGAGGGAAAACGTTCGCTTCCAAGAAGCCTGGTTTTGGTCATTGAGAACGCGTGGAGCCAGACTTAGAAGGCAGAGCATCAAACCCTCTCTCTTTTTCCATTATATTGCGCTCTCTCTCTCTCTCTCTACCTACATTTACCTTTAGCCATCAACCTTTCTCGCTCCTTCTCTCTGCATTAATCGGTCTGGCACTCACTTTATCTCCCTTGACCATGACCCTTACTTTACTCTCTCTCTCTCTCTCCCTCCCTAGCTTCCTACCTACCATGAAATTAAATTCTGCTTTGGGGTATGGAGGCTAATGATGGGTTATGGTCGGTTCATTAATGGATGGGGATGGATAACTCTAAATCACGAGGCCTACTCATTTTGGTGACTCCCTAACTTGCACAATCAATAGGATATTATATGTACTCTTATTCAGCAAAATGAAAATCATATCGAACGAGAAATCTTTCTACGCGACAAAGCAATGAAAATCATTTTGAATTACACAAAAAACAATTTAAAATTATTAATTTTTATCGTGAAAAATTAAAACAAAGTTATTCAGTGGGAAACCCAATGCAATTTGAGCGTATAAATGACATTTTTTTTGGAGAAAAACAATGAACTGCTATGATAAATCTCTATATTTTCTATTATTTTACAGTAGATAAAAACAATTAAAGGGGTTGACTTCATGAGGGCTGACATTAATTGTTTCTGTTTCTGGGTCACCATCTCATGTCTACGCAAAAGAATGCTTCTTTTGTTCCTGGCTGTTTCCTCCTACGTTCCTAGAAACTTCATACATTTTCTCTTTCTTCCGCCATTATATCACCCTTCTTCCCTACCCATGTCTCACGTCCCACCCCCCTCTCTCTCTCTCTCTCTCTCTCTCTCTGGATACGCGAAGAAAATGGCAGCGAAAAGGTTTCTAAATGAACCAGAATCAAACCCAGCTCAGCCAGCTGAGAAAAGAAAGAGAACTGGTCTTTTTTCTTCGTAAGTTTCGGTCTAAACAAACCTCTTTCATATTAAACTCTAGGGTTTCTGCATATGTTTTCTCAAGCTGAGTATACACTTCAAACTTACCCATTTCTTTCTTTAAATTCCTCTTGGTTTTTAAGCGAGAAAAGTTTTGATTGTTCGAAAAGAACAGATGGAGTTCTTGCTCTATATTTTGTTTAAGCAGAGAAGATGATCCTTCTGTTTTTTGCAGCGTAATTGAAGAAGTGGCAATGATAAAGTCTTTGCAGCATCTTTGTTCAGCCTTAGAACCTGTGCTTAGAAAAGTGGTACATTAATATCTATTCTATCATCTTCATTAACGTGTTAACCTTGATTAAGCTTTAATTATGAGTTGCTTGTCAAACCCTAACACTGATTTTGTATTAATCTTCAGCATTAATCTTTATTTAGAAGATAAGTACGTTAAAAATTATTTCTTCTTTGCAACTTGATGAGAACTCCAACCTACTTCTTATTTAACTTCAAATATTAGCAAATATTTAAATAAATTATTTTTTAAAATTTATATGCCCGGATATTCTTTTAATTTAGTGCACATAATTTTAGTTACTTATTTTAATATTGATATTTTTTATTAAATTACTAAGAATTTATTGAAAAAATTAAAACTGATTATAAGGTCTAAAATGATATTTTAATTTTATTGTTTATTTTACTGTTAATTTCGGTTGCAGGTGAACGAAGAAGTGGAGAAAGCTCTACGACGTTGTTCCCGTTCCATGACTAGGTCTTCTTCCCTTCGAATTCAAGCTCTAGAGCCATCCAGTCTGCAACTTGTCTTCTCCAAATCCCTCTTTCTCCCCATTTTCACCTCCAGCAAAGTCCTTGACGTTGACCGCAATCCTCTCCAACTCCGCATCGTCAACAGATCCACCGGCCATGTGGCCCCCGCGACTCTACTGCAGTCGATCCGCGTCGAGGTCGTGGTGCTCGACGGAGATTTCGCCGGAGCGGAGAAGGAGAACTGGAGCAGCCAAGAGTTCGAGGCGAAAATTGTGAAGGAGAGGACCGGGAAGAGGCCACTGATTCACGGCGGTGTGAATATCATAATGAGAGACGGTGAGGCGACGATTGGGGATATCGAATTCACGGATAATTCGAGCTGGATTCGGAGCAGAAGATTCAGAATCGGCGCGCGGGTTGCCCCAGGTTCAAGCTATGAAGGCGTTCGAATTCGCGAAGCTGTTACCGACGCTTTCACGGTCAAAGATCACCGCGGAGAACGTAAGTTTTTTTTATTTTTATTTAATTAAAATTGATAATTTCATAGATTTGATTATTGTCGTTTAACCAGCTGCTCAACCGCTACACTTTAACCTGTCCTGATCTCAAGGGACGGGTCAAGTCGGTGCTGGTAGGCCGTAGGCTCAGTTAGTCGAACTTTTTTGGGCTCGGATCAGATCGAATAGGCCGAGTCTTAGATCAAAAAAATAAAAAACAAAAATGAAAAAGATAGAATATAGGAAATTAATAAATGTTTTTTTGTGAAATTAAACGTGATTACTTTTAAAAATTTTTGAAATTAATTTAAATTTTTATCAAACATGAACAAAAAAGCCATACGACGCAAGCTATCATCACTTCCAGACTTCCAGTTCCAGTCTGCTTTTCCCAAAGTACTTCTAACTATGGCCTTCCCCTTGCAGTATGACATTAATGAAGTAATGATTTAGATTTTCAGTCATTAGTCATAAATTAATTTCTTTTTGGAATGTATTCTCTATCTTTTTTTAAATTAAAACAGCTAAAAAAAATATTTATAGGAGAGAAAATAGGTTTGACATAGAACATAATGTAGAGTACTATTATAACGGAGTAGATGAATATTCAAGCCTGAAACCTGCATTATTTGATGAAAAAATAGCTAAAGATTGAGAGATTTGTTTTTGAAATGAAGTATACAAGAAGCACCACCCACCAGCGTTGGATGATGAAGTATGGAGGCTTGAAAAGATTGGAAAAGATGGAAAATTTCACAGGGCGCTATCTGCTGTACAAATCCACACAGTTCAAGACTTCTTAAAGTTATCCACAGTCGACCCACAATGGGTACGAAAGGTACAGTCCATTTTCTCTCATATATATACCCGTTTTTATTTATTTAGTTTTGTAATCTTAAGTTTGTTTGTTTGTTTTTTTTGGCAGATTTTAGGAAATGGGATGTCTGAGAAAATGTGGGATGTGACGCTAAAACATGCAAGGACATGTGAAATGGGCACAAAAATGTATATTTACGAAGGAGATGATGTCACTCTCTTCCTGGACCCAAAATGTCAACTTGTTAGGGGGACAATTAACGGACAAGAATACCCTTCCAATGGCACCTCCCACATACATAAGGTATCATAATATAGCGTGACAACCCTTCATTATTTGAAATATTTAATCAAATTCTTCTTTGTTTTCTTCTTTTCAGCCCTATGTTGATAGTTTAGTGAGACAGGCCTATGAAAGCTGGCGATGCTGGAAAGAAGTAGATGGTGTCGCGAATGAGACTAATATGATAACACAAGGTATTTGATGAGTAGTTCTAATATTTTAACTCATTTTTCATTTTGGTTTTACGAAACTAGAACTAACTAACTTGAATTGCTAAACAATCATGATATGATGGTGCCTAAAAGTTATTAACATTTTGTCAATAGGACATATCTTCATGTATAACATCGTAATATTGCATTCTAAGAACTTCTATTCGTTTATGAATTTTGTAGGTGATGCAGTAGAAGAGTACGGCAACTTTGTTAGTGTAGATTTAGATGCGACGAGAATGCAGGGAAGGGAAAACTACTACGATAGGCATATTGACATAAACAATGATATGGGCGAGGTTTTTCAAAGAAATGAGTCGATAACGAATCTATATCCGTGGGACAACAGCTCAATGTGGCAATGATATATGGAAGTGTTCGACAAAAATCACCATTTTTTATGGAAGTTTTTGGTAGGCGTAGGATAAGTCACGTGTATACATAAGTGAATTCTTTAAAATGCAACCCTTGTGGGACAAATGGTTGCCATTTGAAGGGCAACCTTTGGCTCAACCGGATTGGTGTTGATTTAGTCTTTCTTCAAGGAACGCTCTATTGAACTATTTTTCCTTTTTATTTTTTATTTTTAAGAATAAAATTGTGGTATCCTAAAAAGCCTACCTTTGACTTGAGTGGTTGCTCATGCCTTTTTTGGGCTCGAGTCTTTAAAACGCTCTCAAGAAGTGCGCTGAGGTATTAAACTTGTGTTTTCACACCTCAACAGGTACCTTCTCAACCCACACATGTTTGTGAATTTTTTCCAATTTAGGAATTTAATTTTTGGAAATTATTATGTTAAAACAAGGAAAATTAACAAAACAAACTTTGAACTTTGAGATCAGTGACAAACCAAATCTTAAAGAAATTTTACGGATAACTTAAATCTCAAACTATGAGAAATGAATGATGCAAAGCTTATAGTCGTGTTTCTCGTCAAGAAATGTCGAGGCAAACGCCACAATTACATTTTCAGCTTAAAAACGTCAAGGATGGTCCAACAGGAACGTCTAAGGATCAACAACGGATGTCCTTCAATGATGAAGGATGTTCAAGACTAATCCACGAGCAAGGGCGTCCTTGTGGCCATCATAAGGCCGAGGAACATCCATGTTGGTCATTGGTTGAAGAGACGACCGTCTTTCAACGAGGATAGACAGCCAGAATGAGAGGGGGGCGATGGCGGACGAAAGTTCATGTTTGTTGGATGGAGGGACGGGCGTCCTTTAACAAGAATGGACAGCTAGGATGGAGGATGGTCATCCTCCAAAGGAGCTAGCGGAGGATGGTTCATGTCTCTTGGATCGAGGGACAGACATTCCTCAACGAGAATGGACAGCCAATATGGAAGATGACCATCTTCCAAAGGCGCTGGCGGACGTTATATTGAAAGAGGTCATGTGTAAGAGACACATTTTTTCAAATGGGAGCAAACTCCCTCCACTTACAATGGAAGTCCCTCATCCCACAATGGACATCCCTCAGCCCACAACGGACGTCCCTCAACTTACCATGAATGTCCCTCAATGCCATAGACGTCCTTCAATATTAAACAACGACATTGAGCAAACTTCAACTCCATCTATATAAGCAGTAAAGATGTCCTCCACGAGAGCAAATAACAACCATAGATCCCTGAACACATCCATGAGTGACAGAGTATCAGAAATGGAGGTTTAGCCTATTTCGCTAGTCTAGGCTGATGAGCAACGTGTGTTCGATTACGAAGTGTTATAGTTAGCAGTGGGCAGATCGGGTTCGGTTCCGGTTCTGGGCCGGTCGGAACCGAACAATCGGTTCTCGGTTCCGAGAACTTGGGACCGAACCTGGAACCGATGGGTTCCGGAACCGAAACCGGAACCGACCTCGGTTCTCGGTTCCGGAACCGGCGGTTCTCGGTTCCAAGGACATATAAACTTTTTTTTCCATTTCGCTTCTCTTTTTTTAATATCTATGCAAAATCTAAAAATAAGCATAAAATCGCAAAATCTAAAGGCACTAAAATCACTTCCATAAAAAGGGCATTTCACAAGCATGAACAATAAGCAGGTAATAAAAGAACCAACATTGAAATAAGTTAGGGATAAGTTGATCTTTTCTGGTTTATTACCAATAATATCACATATAAAGTTAATTCATTAAACTAAATGCTATGCAGTTGAAGAGATCACCTTTGAGACTAGACTAGTAATAATTGGTCAGGCCAAGAGATCATCTCCTTCTTCGTCATCTTTCTCGTAACCATTAATTGCTGAAAAGAACAGTTATATGATTCATTCAACATTAAAAAGTTTCACGAAATATAGAAAAGTATTTATCAAATGAACGCACCTTCATCAATAGTTTCGTAGTCATTTGTTGGTTGCGACGTATGTAAATGACTCTGGGTACGATTACGAATCCAGCTTTGTGTGCAAATTATAGCTTCAACTGTTTCCGGTAGGAGGGCAGTACGTGATGAATCAATAACACGACCCCCACAGCTAAAAGCTGACTCAGAAGGGACAGTAGAAATTGGAATGCTGAATATATCTTTGGCAATTCTGCTTAACACTGGATACTTATGTGTCATTAATTTCCACCACCTTAATAAGTCAAAATTAGGTGCAAACTTCTCAGCTCGCTCACTCAAATATTCCTCCAACTCTGAATTTGAAAACCTCTCCATTGAATTATCATAGAATTGTGCATAAACCATGTCAACCTCATTTGAGGGATTTGCAATATTAATATCATTAAGAATCTCCAGCTCATTAGCCGAATCACCTTTATACTGTAAATATAATCGTTCTAAAACATACTCCGTTGCTTTCACATATTGATCAGCTTTATCGGGTCCCATTAGAATTGAGATACAATGTTTTAGAAACTTTGTTTTGCCTCTGGGGTCAAGAAGGACTGCCACGAATAAAAATGTGTTCATCTTATCGAAATGTCCCCAATACTTTTTCAACTTTGTTATCATTCCAAAAGCCATGCTCATCAACGATACATTGTCACTGTTGGCATACTCATCAATGATCATATTCAAATTGCAAGCTTCCGTGACATATTGGTGAGCTGTAATAGACAAAGATTTCGAAACTTTTATAGTGCTATCGTAAAAGGCCTTTAGAAACTTCACAAATAGTCGAATGTTATTCCAATCTGTACATGTAGGATGACCTTCCTCTTGCATTGCTGTTGCGTAAGTATTATCACATTCTTTCATTTTATCAAACGCTAAAGCATACTTTTCGGCATTATCGAGCATCAAATATGTGGAGTTCCATCTAGTCGGCACATCAAGAGTTATATTGCCTTTAAATGTAATCTTTACACTATCGATGCAGGACTTGAAGAGCCTAAGTCTTTGAGGAGAAGATTTAACGTACTTCACTGTATTTCTGACTCGAACAATGGAATTGTGATGCTCCTTAAGCCCATCAGAAACAATCAAGTTCAAAATATGGGCAAAACATCTAACATGCATATGCTCTCCATTTAAAACCAACCCATCCCAATTTCTTACAGTTCGAACTAAGAAAGAAATAGCAACATCATTGGATGAGGCATTGTCAACTGTTACTGTCAAAACTTTATCAATCTCCCAGCCAAGTAAGCATTTCTCCATTAAGCTACCGATTGTCTCTCCTTTATGGTCAAAGATCTCACAAAAGTTTATTATCTTCTTCTGAAAGTTCCATTCCTCGTCAATCCAATGGGCGGTTATCACCATATAACACTTATTTTGTGCCGACGTCCAAGTGTCTGTAGTCAAACATACTCGTTGATTATTTTCCTTGAAGTATGCTTTCAACTTCTCTTTTTCTTTCTTGTACATCTTCTCTATATCTCTGCTAATAGTTCGACGAGAAGGCATAACAAAATCATTCCTAAAAAATTGAAGTAATTCTCTGAAGCCTTCCCATTCGACCATTCTCATCGGTAATTCATCTTTGATTATCATTCGGGCTATGCATTCCCTTGCACCCATATGACTGAATGTTGGCTTATTGGAGCTGGAGCATTGTCCCTCTTCTTTTTTTGTAAATGGCAACTTCCGTTGATTGCTATCTGAATTTGTCACGTGCTTTTTGCAAACTTTTACATGTTTCCACAAACTAGATGTTCCATTCTTTTTTGTATTCGCCGCAAGGATTTGCTGACAATACTTGCATTGTGCTTTACTATTGTCTAGATCATCACCTTCAATGTGGACGAAATGCTCCCAAACATCAGAACTCCTTGTGCGTTTTTTTGAAAGATTTTGTGTCATTTCCGCCATTTTGTATGTATCCTGAAAAATCAACGAGCAACAAGTGATCAACATTAAACAACGAAAAAAACAATGTCACTATAAAAGATTGTCAATTTGTGATCAACTATAAAAGATTGTCAATTTGCAACATTAAACAGATTGTCAATTTGCAAACCAGATTGTACAAACAGAACCAGATTGTACAAATAGTACAAACGGCAAAAACATGGCAAAACATTCATCAAACGGCAAAAACATGGCAAAACATTCATCAAACGGCAAAAACATGGCAAAACCAGATTCTAACCAAAATTACTCTCCATGGCAACATTCATCAGATAAATTACGCTACAGCTACTAGATAGTGAGAAAAAATTGTACTTTAATCTCGGATTGAAAGGAGCAAAGCAACCAACTAGACCAGAATCGGGGGAGAAATCAAACTATATTCGAAGTGGTCGACTGGTCGTCGCAAATCTCGGTCGCACAGCTTCACAGTCGTCGCGTCGTCACTGGTTCGCACTGCCCGACGCCAGTCGCAGTTTCGCAGAGTTCGTCGCCTCTTCGCAGTGCTCCTCGCAGTTTCGCATTCGTCGTCTCACCTCGCAGTCGTCGTCGCAGCTTCGATCGGCCGATTGAGTGGTCGTCGCAGATTGGATTCGCCGATCGCTGTGCTCGGTTCCAGTCTCCAGCTCCAGCAGCCTGAAGAGGGGGGGTCGGGGGAGGGGATTTACATCCTAGGTTTACATTTTTTTTAATTTCATCGGTTCTCGGTTCTTGACATATGGAACCGAGAACCGAACCCTATTTCTAATCAGGAACCGAGAACCGATGACCTTTAGCGATTAGAACCAGAACCGCGAACCGAACCGAGAACCGAACTCGGTTCCAGTTCGGTTCTCGGTTCGGTTCGGTTCCTGCCCAGTCCTAGTTATAGTGGTGCATTCGATCTCGACATTTGTAGACGATGAAATTTGTTCATTATGTGACTTAGAAGATAATGATTAGACAGAGAGTATGCCTCCTCAACTGAAATATGCTTTTAGAGCACGTTATTACATTGAATGAGAGCTATCAAAAAGTGGCTAAAAAAAGTGATGTTTTATTGTTGAAGTATCTATTGGAGTTTATTGTTATCCCTAAAAACTGGCAATAATAACCCTACCCCGTCTCCAGGCATCCTGAGCTTTGCTAAAAACATGAAAAACAAGTAGATATTTGGTTGTAATGAAAAAGCGATGACAAGAGCATCGTAAGTATACAAATGTTTGTAAATTAAGTTTTAGATAGTTCTATATAGATGCTAATGAATGCAATGGATGAATGTATTGTATTAGAAACATCTATAAACATATGTTATTATGTTAATGAAAGTAGGGGTGTGCAAACCGAACCGGAACCGAAGAACAGAACCGAAACCAATCGATTCGGGTCGGTTTGGTTCGGTTTTGCATACCAAAAAACTGAGGTTCGGTTCTTTTTTGTGAGAACTGAGTGTTTTGGTTCGGTTATCAGTTTTGATTTCTCAAAATCGAAAAACCGAAACCGAACCGCATAAATAAGTGTTTAGGGCTTTTTTGGGAGTTCCATGTTCTGTCATTCGTGCCTCCGCCTCTGGTTCTTCGTCACTTCATCTTCTTTGTTAGGTCTTCAGTCGGCGTCCACTCCCCTCTCCAACAATCCAGCACTTACATCTGTTGGTCTGTCATCGACACTACCCTCGACAGTCGAAACTTCTTTTATGACGCTTCCATCTCCAGTGTACTACAGTTATCTACTACCGAATCTCCTTACAAAACTCTATTTTGGAGAGAGAATATAGAGAATAATTTCAGTGTTATTAATTGTGTTTTTTTAAAAAAAATTTATACAATTTTATTAAAATATTTGAAAAAAAAATTAAAAGAGAAAAAACCGAAACCGAACCGAAACCGGAACCGAGATTTCGGTTCAATTCCGGTTCGGTTCTAATTTTTCCTACAACCGGTTTCGGTTTTGTAATTTCAAAACCGAAACCGACTAGTTTGGTTTGATTTCACATCAAAACCGAACCGAACCGAACCATGCACACCCCTAAATGAAACCGTCATTTGAGTTATGAATTGAAACCATAAGTCATGAGTTATGAATTGACTTTAAAATTACGTCATTGGAATGAAGAAGTAGAAAGCTATATCAATTCAACATTAACACAAAACCTGAAAGCAGAGAGAGGAGAGAAATTATAAGCTGAAGGATGTTTGTTGTGGGTTGAGAGACGTCCTGCAATACTAAATGACGACGTTCCCTCATCGTCCAATGCATTGAGGGATGTTTGTTGTTGGTTGAGGGACGTCCGAGGAAAGTTGAGGGACGTCTCGCAATACTTAAAGATGACATTCCCTCATCGTCCATGGCATTGAGGGTCGTTCGCTAGCGCCTTTGGAGGATGTTGATCCTCCATCCTAGCTGTCTATCCTCATTGAAGAACGTCTGTCTCTTCATCCAACGGACATGAACCTTCGTTTGCTAATGCCTTTGAAGGATGTTCATCCTCCATCATGGCTGTCCATGTCACATCCCAGAGGGGACCTGAGACAGAACAGAGAGCGACTCGGTCCGAAATCGAACCGAACTGAACCACACGACCCTTTAGCTTTATGTTTATTTACTTATATATTTATGCAGCAGAAGACTTTAGTGAATAATAATAATTGTCAGAGTCCAACCAAATAGACTATACCGAAGGTTCAATAGTGAGATCGAGATAAAGTGATAATATATGTTCGAAATAAAAGTGTCAACAATTCTTAAAAATTAATAAAAAAATTATTACAAATTTTAAATAAAGGAGTTTAACCTCACAAAGACTCTCGAAATAAAATACTGAAATAGTAAGAGAAATGCCGACTCAATCTTGTGATGGCAATCAGTGATCGTCCAAATTAATACCTAAATATATGTCGTTAGGGTGAGTCGACTAAACTCAATAGGGAAAGTATTTTACATTCAACAATTAGAATTTTATAAAGTAAATAAGGGAACATGCCATGATTAAAACATTTAATTAAAACTGAGTAAAATCGACTAGTGAGGGAAATTATAGAAAATGTCCACTATAGTGTGATATGTACATACAATAGGCCCCATAGAATCTTAGTGAAAATGGAGTCACTCACGGCTTCGGGCACACAGTGTCATAGGCACATAGAACAAGGTGATACTTGGCGATTGCTAAAGCCACAATAATCATATCCTGATCCGGTTTAGGGTTTCACGCTTAGGGACATGTCACAGTCACCTGCCCCATTAATCTAGTTAACACAACAAACACATTTTCAACAGTCGAACATGCGTATATAAAACAGGACTCCGTCACGGGTCAATCAAATGATATGCATACTCGAAATATAACATGTTCAGCGAAAATCGTACATATAATATTGTAAAAATAGATGGTCATAACAGACCCGTCATTGTATATAAGATCACGTTTCAAAATAATCGTTTGGAAAGAGATGCAATGCTGGACATAAAATAAAATCCCTACCTCAACCGACCTACCAATAATTGGGAAATGCTCAAACGCACGAAAAAATAATTGGTCTGAATCTCACGTTACTCTAACGGAGCTATCAAAATATATGGATTACCAATTAATTTCGTTCTTAAAATGCTCTTTAAAATACATTGGAACCCATGAACTGAAATCTCAAAATTTTCATCAAATTTCCTGTTTTTCTGGCAAAACTCCAACTTTACTTTTTTAAAACATTCAAAATAATAACCTAGACTTATTTTGTGCAAGATTGCATTATTTTCATTCATTAATCCAAACATTAAATTCAAAAGAATTAAAATTCTAACACTGCGTGAACAAAAAATTGAGCTCGAAGTTACTTTACTGGGATATAAATTCAAAATCAACATTTTAAACCATCTAATTAAGCTTTAATATCAATCCAACAATTTAATCTTCATTAACGGAAAAATCCAAAAATCACCATGAATATAAACCAAATATTACCTCAACATGAATTCGAATTTCAATTTCCAAACCAATTGGAAGTCCAAAATCTTTCAACAAATTTAATATTACCTCTCTGTGAAGTCCGAATTTCCACTGCTATTTGAACCGTACCATGTTCAATAACCCTTCCTTAGCACATAAGACTCTTAACTCTAACTTCTTTTTTGTTGTAGAGAATTTTTCTCTCTCTTTCTAAAACACCCACTCTCTCTTTGCACTTTCTCTCTATATCGAAATTTGTAGGAAGAAGTGGTTCTTTATAAAATCAAGATAAAAAAAAAACAAAATTTAATGGAGTGAGATGCAAAATTGGTGAGAAGCAGATACGCGCAAGGGGGGAAGGGTCCTCAAACTTCAATGAATCTAACTACCTTTACCCCACTCAACCACTCTCCTATTACATTCTCCTCTACTTAGAAAATTTCGTCCCTGAAATTTAGAACAACCTCCAATGTTCCACCGAAAAAGTGGGGTATTTTGATGCCATCTTGGATTCAATTTCCCACGTAGTTTCTCTTTCACTATGATTCTTCTGTTGAACTAGAACCAAAGGAATTTCTCGACGTCATATGACTCTGATATCACGGCCAAGTATCCTTTCAAGTTCTTCCTCGTAAGATATATCGTCCTAGATAGACACATCAATCCAAAGATAACATGCGACAGATCAAATACGTATTTCCTCAGCATGGAAACATGAAAGACCTTATGGACATAATTCAATTGCGGTGGTAACTCTAATCAATAAGCCACAACACCAACATGTTCGAGAATATGAAAAGAGCCAATGTATTTAGGAGCCAACTTCCCTTTCATGCCAAAGCGGCTAATGCCTCGACGTGGTCAAACTTTCAAACCTTAAATTTAATTTATCTCTTTAGAAGGTTTGCATAACTCTTTTGACGACTCTGAATTGTTCTAAATTATTCCTTAATAGATTATACTCTTTTAGCCGTTTCCTAGATCAAATCCGGCCTGAGAGCAACACGCTCTTGGGCCTTAGCCTAACATAGCGGTGATCGACATGGTCTTCCATAAAGTGCTTCATAAGGCAAAATTCCAATACTGGTTTGGTAACTATTATTGTAAATGAACTCCACCAAGGGCAAATGATTTATCCAACTATCACTAAAATCTAGAACACAACATCTCAACATGTCTTCCAGAGTATGAATTGTATGTTCATACTGATCATCTGTCTGAGGGTGATGAGCTATACTCAAATGAAGTTTAGTGCCCAAAGCTCTTTGAAGGGCTCTCTAAAATTTAGAAGTAAATCTCGTATCTTTATCTGATACTATGCTCGTCGTGAAGACGAACGATATTCTTGATATACAACTTGCTCAACTTTGTCATGAAGAAGTCCATTCTGATTGGAATAAAATGAACAGACTTCGTCAATCAATCAACTATCACAAATATAGCATCGAAGCTTTGGGTGGTCCTAGGTAAACTGGTCACAAAATCCATAGTGATCCTATCTCATTTCCACTTTGGAGTAGGCAAAGACTGTAACAATCTAGCTGGTCTCTGATGTTCAGCCTTGACCTGCTGACAAGTCAAACATTTGGAGACATAATCTGTTATATCTCGCTTCATCCCAACCCACCAAAATTGACGCTTCAAAGAGCGTGTTAAATCCAAATCATTGGGTACCACAACATGGTTTCTGAAATATTGAAAGTCAGTGGAACTAATTTTCCAATCTTCAAACTACTCACCAGCTCGAATTTGGTCAAATCTCTCATTTAGCTTATTATCAGACTTCTGCCCATCTTTAACACATTGCAGAAGTTCAGGAGTGACTATCAAATTAAATACACGAATTGAAATATTTTTAATACCAAATCAATTTCGAACAGCTTAACGTTTCAAAAATATGTTTTTCAGCTAGTTTTCTTAGTGAATGGAAAACATGTTTAACTTGGAGTACAATGATTTTTCAACAAACAATTAACTGAAAATATTCTTTTTTGATACCAAAATCGATTTCGAATAGGTTAATTGAACATTTTTCATTTTAAAAAATCTTCTCGTTTTTAACATTTCTTTCAATAGGTTAACAACGATATTTGTGTCATTTATTTTCTATAGTTGAATGTTTTATTTATTAGCAAAAATTGTTTAGTGGTTGACTTGTCATTGATCATATTATTTAGTGGTTGGTAGGTTATTTTCACTGTTATAAAACTTAAAATCAAATTTAGTTTAACAACTCTAAGTATCCACGACCCTGACTCAAACCATCAAATATTTATAGTTTTAGCCTTCAAGTCATGTCTACATAACAAGACGTTTATCACCTTACTATTAGGTTAAGTGACTAATTTGCGAAGGTGTACATGATCTATTAAAAAATATAATGTGCATTTTTATTCTATTGTTATATATGAAAATAATTTAGAAAATGTTTGATTTTTTCAAATAAAATAATTTTAGAGTAAGAGAGAGGAATTCTTAATTTTCATCAGAGCATTTTTATAATGTAGAGGGTCAATTTTGTAATTTATGAGGATTTTTTTACATAGGTTTCAAAGTTGCTAAATACCTTCTTTGATATTGTTACATAATACTGGTGTTACGTAGGTTTCAAAGTTACTAAATACCTTCTTTGATATTGTTACATAATACGTGTGGGCTATTTGCAATAAACATCTTTGTCTTTTGGGAAATTAACACCGCAAACTTTATAGTTTGGGATCAACGACAAGTCAAACCTTGAAGAAATTTTGCTAACAACTAAAATCCTAAACTATGGAAAATTCTCGCCGGAGACCTTGCAGTCACATTTCACGTCCAAATCCATTGACGTTAACGCCTCCGTTTTGTTGACGCCAAGGACCGTCGAACAGAGACAAAGGACGTCAATTATCGACAGACGAGGGACGTCCCTCCTGCCAGTTAGAAGACGGACGGTCAGTGGAACAATTATCGAGCGATGGCGGACGATTGTCAATGGTCGTTGAATCGAGGAAAGAGGTCCCCCACTCGAAATTGACGACTATGATTGAATCTATCATTTTCCAAAGGACATGGCGAATGATCATCCATGGCATTTGGATCGAGTGAGGGACGTCCCTTATAGGAATTGACGGCCAGAATTGAATATGCTATTTTCCAAAGGTGATGGCGGATGACATTACATGGGCGTTGGATCAAGCAAGGGACATCCTTTATCGAGATTGACGGCCAAGATTGAATTTGCCACTTTCCAAAGGCAATGGCAGACGATATTCCATGGCTGTTGGATCGAACAAGGGACGTCCCTGGATCGGAATGGACGGTCATTATGGACTCCAAATTCTTTGAAGTTGAAAGGTCACACGCGTTTTTAAAAGGCATGAATTCCCTCAATTAAGACAGACTTCCCTCTTCCAAAACGAACGTCACTTGACCTATGTCAGACGTCTCTCGTCCATAACGGACGTCCCTCACCCCAAGAGTATGTCGTTCTGCAAATTACGGAAGTCACTAGCCTCACAATGGACGTCTCTCGTCTTAAGACGACATCATTCAGGCAATAACGAACGTCCTTCTTAATACGAGGGATGTCAGTTTTCAATCGAGGATCCTTCTCTGAACACTAAATGACAACCTTTCTCATCTCAATAGATGCAAATCTGCCTATATAATCGTGAAGGACGTCCTTTGCCCAAGCTATTGCCGAGAGAAATTTTGACTTCCTCCAACCAACTCGAACTTCCGATGTCTATCCTCACGTTAGTTGAAGTAGAAAATAGCATTGAAGGTCGTTCAAGTGTCTAAGAAGCATAAAGTGGCTCCCTCCAAGCATGAAGGTCGTGCACGCGTGTTTGCAGAGGTACAACCCGTGGTGTTCAGCTCAGCATCCTCCAAACAACGGTACGATAATGACATCATACCCTGTGCCGTAATTATATCTAGGAGGGTAGATTTCAATACATTTTCTGACTTTGGATTAAAGGAAATGTTTGAACACATTGGTTTGTATGAATTGTACACGATGGAGGGCTATTATTATGAGAGGGTTGTGAAATTATTTTATGCAAATTTGGAGCTAAACAACCCTACTGAGCTAAGGAAGTTTGTATATGGGAAACAGATTAGGTTAACTCTTAAGGAGTTAAATGAGATTATTGGATGCTCCACGGAGGAGCCGACGGAGGAGTATTTCTATTTATCCAAGGATCTAAAATTTGTAAAACAAGGAGAAGGTCTAGCATTGTTGAAGCAATTGGCTTGCACTCCTGAAGCCATTGAATCTTTCTCCCAGTCCAAATCAAATGACCTAAATGTTAAAGCAAGAATCATCCATCACATGATCACCCACAAAGTTTTGCCTCGTGATGGACATAGAGATCATGTCAGCTGCATGGATCTCTATGTGATGGAGAAGCTCTAAAATGGGAAGAGTTTCAACCTTGCCTATGTCATTATTAATCAAATGAAGGCAATCTTGAAGAGTCCAAGGAAGAATCTCCCCTATAATTGGCTCATTCAGCATATCGTTGACAACAGCGGGTTGGCTGCCCCTCCCAAGGAGCGACGAACCAATGAAAAGACACTTGACATGTACAATCAAGTGACATTGGCTCGAATGAGGCTGCACACAGTAGGAGGGGAATCTATATTCAAAGGAGCATACACTCCCTCCACTCAGCCTGCACATCCTCCTTCCACGTCGGTTTCACCTCTTCCATCAAAGTCAGTTGCACAATTGCCTTCAACGTCAGCTGCACCTCCTCCTTCGACGTCCATTGCACTAATTATGTGGACGTCGGATGCACAACCGTCAGATCATGTGGAGGTGGAGGGCGATTTTGTTTATCCTACGGCGGACAATGCACCTCCTCCTCCTCCTCAATCCTCGTCCTACGTACTGATCAGTGAGGAGAGGTGACAATGACTTGTCATCAAGTTGGAGAGACAAGAGAGGCAACTTGACAAGATTCAAGCCACTGTACTTCAAATGAAAGAAGCCTAGTCAACTCCTCCAGCAGCCCAGCCAGCTCCTCCATCAGCTTCTCTTGCATCTTCTGATGCCGGTCCGGATGGATGCCAGTATGTCTTTTAGCTTACATACACTTTCCATAGATGCATTAGTACTGTTGATTAACAAAGTGTTACAATCGTGCAGGTCTCCTATCATTAGACAATCATCCCCTCCTCCAACCCTTGCCAAAGTTCATAAGGTTTTGGCAATTGGTCCTCCAAGGCATGATTCACTGCTAAAAGTGCAAGTGGTATGTCTTCATTTTGGTTTTGTACAATGTGTTGAATTTACACTTACACTGATTTTTCATTGCAGCCTGTGAAGTTGATGGACGAGTTCCTGACACTGACACAGGCCAATATCAAGAACAACAAGGAAACGTGTGGTATACTTTTGCGGCTCTAGGACAAGAAACAATATGATTGGAAAGTTATTCTCAGTTTTGATTGTATGTTGATGATATATGTGCAGCGTGCTATCCTTTTTCAGAGTAAAAATGCATGTTCAATAACAACCCTTCTCGTTCCAAAGCAAACGGGAAGTTTGGAGTGGGTAAGAATGTTTAACCAATGTACAAAATGCTATTATTGAAAATAAATAAATATCTTGCGTTCTTAACATGCAGTGTATGACATTGAATGAGGAGGAGATATTTGAGGTTCAAATAAAGGAGGGACTGCTGGCTCTTGGTTGGATCCATGTAAGCACTTGCTTGTATTCATTGATGCAATATTTTTTCTCATATAACCTATGGATTTTATTTCAGACACACCCAAATCAGTCATGTTTCATATCATCCATTGACGTGCACACATAGTATGGGTACCAAGTGATGTTACCGGAGGCAATTGCAATTGTCATGACACCGACAGATAAAAACTGATATATTTTCTCACCCTGCGCTTTGAAAGGAGTGACAAACTAATTTTTCCTTCCAATTGCAGCCCACATGACATATTTCAAGTCTCTCGTCTTCTAGGGGAGTCGGTGATTGCCTAGTGTCTGCATCAAGGCTTCCACCTTCACGATCTTCACAAACCAGAGGACCTTTTTGAGAGCACCACTCTTGTCGAGATGAGCCTCGACTTGCAATTCAAGGTCGTCGATATCCGGGGCAACGCTGAAAAATGCAAAAACCGCAAAACATGCAAAAACTTTAAAAAAGTGGCTCAATTGACATTTTTGTTAGCCCAAATGTATTAGGCTCATTTGTTTTAATGATGAATATTGTGTTTGCAATTATAAATTATTTATTGATGTTTATTGAAATTATGCTTAATTGTGTAATCATTATATTTATATGTATATTTATTGGAAATACCCTCAAAACAGGTATTAAGTTGTGCTAACAAGTTTATCTAAGTCCATGTAGTGAATAAATATCATATTGGGACTTAGAGAAATCAAGGAATGAATTACATGAAGAATTTGTTAGCCGAGAGGAAGAGACAGACATTGGGTGGATGAAATTGGCAAAGAAATGAAGGTAAGGACGTCCCTCATGAAGGAAAGGACATCCGGTTTAAAGTAGTGGTGAAGAGACGAAGAGTCGAGATGCGGGCGGATGAAATTGACGTATTTGTGAAGGAATGGATGTCCGCCAAGAGGGAACAAGCGACCGACAAGGAAGAATGGACGTCCCGCTTACAGAATTGAAGGAAACGGACGTCCCGCTTACGAAGGAATTGAGAAATGGACGTCCATCAAGAGGAAAAGGACGTCCGATATATTAAGCTAACGAAGGTAGCGGTCTAGGGTACAGTCAAATGTGCGGTCGCTAGTTTCATCTGAAAAGATATACAAATTTCACTGGAGTGTTTCGGACGATGAAGCGGTCGACAGCGCGGACGAGAGAGGCTACCAAAAATGTGCAGAACACATAATGGCTATATTTCCAACGACTAGAAGCAGTCGACCAAAAAGGAAGTGGTCGACTGAAAATGGACAGTTCTATAAATTCAAGATCCCCGAAGCTCATTCTAACGAACCGGGAATTGAAGCAAAGCCCTGCCAAATTTGAGACTCAATTTCAAATCATCTTTGAGCTTGTAATACCTAACCCTCCGTACTCCCAAACTTGAGATTTGTATTTGGGAGAGTTAGGATTTTGTTTTTAATTTTTATATCCTACAATTTACTCAACATAAAGGGTGACGTCCTACGAATTTATCAAGCAAAGAGTGACGCCCCATAATAGTCAAACAAGATAAGGGTGACGTCCTAGAATAGTCATTGTAAAGGTTTGTTTGACACCCGAAAGTTAAATGCCGTCAACCGGGGAGGTTGGACGGATAAAGATCTCTAAGTGAATGCTTAGAGCGTGGACGTAGGCAGGGTTGCCAAACAGCGTGAACAAACTGTGTTTGCCCTTTCTAACCTTTTCTTTTTATATTTATGCATTGAATGTTTAATTATATGTGTTAAATCACTTAAGGGTTAGAAATACGAATATTGCACAAAAAGATTAGAACGCCTAAAGTCACTCCCCCCCCCCCCCCCCCAATCTTTAGGCGCATATCGATCCTTCAATTTTTTATCTCTATTTGTTGGTTTTGGTTTTGGTTGTTGGTTTTGGTTCTTGTATCTCTGTTTTTTGGTTTTATTTGTTGCAATTTGAATGTTGTTTTTTATGGCAAAGGACGTCCTCTATAGGCCGAGGGCCGTCCATTTGACATTGAGAGACGTCTGTTATACCAAGGGAATCATCAATCTCTAAAGGAAAATAAGACAGATTCGAAAGTCTGAAATAAGAGGTACGTCCGTTCTTCAATTTCAATCGTCCGTTATCTCGGTCCGTCTTTGGAAACCTATAACTCCCTTATTTTATAAGCTTTGAATTTGAAATTTGGAACACGCATTCTTTGATGAAAGAAGAAAGAACCCCTTCAAGAAGAATGGAAAGAACCTCCACAGATTAGGAAATATGCTTGATAGAACTTGAGTTATGAAGCATCTGTTAAAGCATCTGTTAGAGCCAATTAAAACCCCTACAGACTTGCTGGAATAATGCAATGAATTATGTCTGCAAGTCTTTAAACGTAACAATCGGCTCCAAAATATGCTTCAACAATAAAGTCTCACTGCTTGTAGCCGATCTCAGCTAACTTTCTTTCAATGTAATACCGTGCTCTCAACGCACATTCCTGTTGAGAAGGCCTACTCAAACCATTTATATGGTTGGAGAGCGACTCTTACTCTCCGTCAGCATTCACGGACCTCCCTCGGCATTCATGGACATTTGTCTTCTAGTATTGTAGCCACGTCCCTCAACATTAACGGGTCTCCCTTAGTTGAAACGGACATTCATCTTTTAGTACTGAGGGACCCCTCAACATTCACGAGCATGCCTTGACATTCACAGACATTCATCTTTTAGTACTGAGGGACCCCTCAACATTCACGAGCATGCCTTGACATTCACAGACATTTGTCTTCTAGTATTTGTCTATCTTTTGTGTTGAGGGATGTCTGTTAAGGCATGAGGGACGTCCGTTATGCCGTTTGTTCACCGAGCGACTGCTATTTTCTCTTAGTTTGAATATGTAAAGAAGCTGATCAACATATCGCAATAATATTCGTAATTTACACCACATATCACAATTTCAACACATTCAACTCACTAAGCATTGAAATGATAAAATCTTAATCTTATACTTATCACAATAAAATTTGGGGTATTATATATGTATAATTAGAATACTAACAAAAACATAAACAAATAAAATAGCACCCATACAAGCAGTATGGTTAAGGGCACATAGTTAGAACAACGTATGAAAGCATAACAATCTACGCACCTATGTATTGGCAACAATGGTAAAACCATGAAGGTATCTTGTGAGTGTCCTACTCTACCATTGCCACTTGCCACCCCAGCGACTGAGTCTCCACATTGACAAGAGCGGACATTGTGGCCCACACCCTGACAATGGCTGCATGTCATGGGGACATGTCTCCTGCTGACTACTGTGTGGCTACGGGGCTAGTCTTAACTGGAGGCGGCATAATTGGAGTCTGATTTGTTTCAGGCCACATGTGGTGGCCACTAACAGGTCAGGCAAAATGGGAGTACATCCTCATAAATGTGTCCCGATGATACCATACATGCACATAATCCTCAACTGAATTCCTCATAAAATTAATGCATGGGATGACATGCATGCATAAGATTCTAGTCAGCTCCCACCAGTAATAGCTACAGGTGAGCGTGTCCAAATCGACTACGTACCATTCATTACCGTCACTGACTGAAATCGATTAGCTCCTGAAAGTGTTGGACACAAATTTTGAGCCTCATGTTGTAGATTGGCAAGCTTCTTTGTGGTCTTATGACATAATAGGTCCGTCGACTCGGCCATCTTGTCATTTTCTTAACGATCCTACAAATGATGCTCGTTCTAATCATCTCGAACATAGTGAGGATCGATTTGTCCTGGGCTAGCAAGAGGTAGGCATTGTGGCACTAGCTCAAATTATTGAGGCTCATGTCGCACTTTAGGACGGAACTGAAAGTATGTTTTGACCAACATCTCAGGTTGATTTTTTGCAAATATGCATGTGCTGTTTAGTTGAGCACAAGTAGTTTATTCATCTCTTTATGAAATTACGATGATGTTGTGGCCTTAGCTGCCTTCCACATGATATCTTTGTTCAAATTGCCTGGAAATTATTTATTGAAATTGACATACAAGTGTCTGTGGTAGAAGCGATGCTCAGCTACTGGTGCATATTGTTCGATAGTGTAATATCTCAATATCATTTTTTCTGTGTACGCAATGTAATTGAATGTTGGGTGGAATAGGATATTACATTGCATATTTATACATGTTAAATTATGACGTGTATTTATAGGGAAGATGTTATGGGACGAATTTTAGGTAGAAAAATGTGTTAAAGTGCTGGACTGGGCGTTTTCAAATGCCTGCGGACGACCCGCGGACAACGTTCCTTGTCTGCAAACGTATGGAACGTTGTCCCAACACTTTGAGATGACTCTCGTGGACGCTGCCTCACGTCCCAATTTGGCCATGTCTCTAACTCGACCTTTTGGACGCTTCGCGGACGAGTGCGGTCGAGGGTGGATTCGTCCGATTTGAATCTGTCCAATTCCTGGACACTTTTGGACGCATGCGAACGCTACATGCAGACGCCATATCGGGTCCGAATGTCGCATTCGGACGGTACAGACAGGACAAGGACACCATTTCTCGTCTGTAAACACAAATCTGCCTAAGGAATTTTACATATGCGGACGAGACCAAAGCGTCCACACTAGTCCGAAACAGCCCATAACTGCTATAAATTAGGGATTTAAAATTAGAATTCTTGTCGTGTGGTCCATTACTTCACACTCCATGAGACACAGAGCGACTCTCCCCACTTCTTCCCCCACGCGAACGCCATGCCTCTCTATCCTTAGGCATACTTCTGTCCCCCTCTAGGAATGGCTCCACGATTTAGCCATTCCTTTTCCCCTTTTCTATCCAGCTTCTCCCTTTATGCGAGAGCTTCCTCCGAGAATGAGAGTTCCATCTGTGAGTGATTGAAATCCTTTGTGAGCTCTTAGTGTTCTGTTGATACCGTGAGTGACTGAGAGCTTGAGAGGATCCTTCGGTGATACGTGGGTTGTTGGAGGTTGGAGCTCGTGAGCTTGGAGCTGCTGACTATGAGCTGTGGAGCTGCCTAGAGTTGCTGTCCCTGTTAGGTTGTCATAGACGGTAAGGAATTTGGGTGTGTCTTGGCCATCAAAGCCCTACCCACAAGTAGTGTGCGTGAGTTTACGTTTAATTCACTGTAATGCTTGTTGATAATGGTAATGCTTGTTGTTAGTGGATATTTTTAGTTGATAGTTCCTTGGATGATTTACTGTCGTTATTTCCTTTGTTGATCTCTTTGTTGTTTGTTATTTCCTTGTTGATAGTATAGATTTGCTAGTACTCTGTAGATTATTGTTAGCTCTGTGATGTTTCTTTTATCGATTAGCTCTGGTTTTATTGTTAGTTATGTGATTTAAATGTATTACTTTGATAAAGAAGTGATGAATGACAATGCTTAAAGGTGATGAATGTTTAATATGTAAAGGGTGAATTCTTGCTATCTAGTTATTTGTTGTTTAGTTAAACACCTCTGTTGTTATTTTCTTATGCATATATTACTCTGCTGCCATTTGTTCTGTAGGTTAATACCTTTGTGTAAGTACTTGTAGACAAATTAAGATATTAAATATAACTGAACATGTTAATCAACTAGGGTAATTAACTAGACTAGAACATGTTAATTAACGAGAGAAATTAATTAGAATCACAATTATAATCTTACTGAAGCATGTCAATAATCACTAATCATAATTTCTAATCTGAGCATGTTAATTATCCTTGACCCTTAAGCATACTAGTTGTTAAATAACTAATCTAAGCACGTTTAACTATTTGTACTATGAGCACGTTAAATTATTCTTGACCCTTAAACTGTTACTAATACTAGCATGTTTAATGAGCATGATTAATTAATTAGCATGTTTAATTTAGCATGTTAATTAACTAGTTATGCCATGTTTAATTAGCATTGATTATGCCATGTTTAATTACCATTGCCATATTTAGTTAGCATGTTTAATTAACTAGAATAATGTTAGCATGTTAATTAACTAAGTTATGTCATGTTTAATTAACTAATTAACTGTAATCAATCCGAGCATGTTTAATTAAGTAAGTAATTAATCTTTGTTAGCATTCTGTATATTATCTTTTACTACAATTTCATTTCATTTACTATAACTTCTATAATTGATGTTTTACTTTATTAGAGAATGACAGAGAAGATGAAAGAAGAATGAACTAAGCTTGAACGGATTAAGAGTTTCATTGACTATGTGAATATATGTTTATTTTACTTTCTGTAGTGATATTTTTTATTCCGCTTTACTCTGTTCTGCGAATACATGTTCA
The DNA here is from genome assembly GCA_022433065.1 of Begonia loranthoides. Taxonomy (NCBI): domain Eukaryota; kingdom Viridiplantae; phylum Streptophyta; class Magnoliopsida; order Cucurbitales; family Begoniaceae; genus Begonia; species Begonia loranthoides. Next base: position 8,858,984 of record CM039471.1, read on the forward strand.
TTTTACCTTTCGAGCCTGAGAATGCGTAACTAGATTAGAAGAATATCATGGTTACCCCACTAGATTCCACTAAATTTGAGCATGTTAATCAACTAGGATAATTAAGAATAGTAATCGTAATCTATCTTGAGCATGTAAATTATATAGGATAACTAACTAAAATAATAATGGTAATCTTTCCTGAGTATGTTAAGTAACTAGGATAACTAACTAGATTAATAAATGTAATCTCTCTGGAGCATGTAAATCGACTGGAAATTAACTAGGATAACTAGCATGTAAATGGTATGTTACGATTTCTGTTTCATTTGTTGTGGTGATCTATATGTTCATGCATGCCCTTATTATTACTATAGTTGTTCTGCTATGTGCTTTGCTTTAATCCTTGTCATCTTCAATTATTGCTTACCTTCCTTCCATGCATTATTCAATGATTGGTTGCTTTCATTTCTATGCGCTTTCAATTCCTGCTATTCAATTATTTTCTTTTATATGTGCACTTCAATTACTGTTAATGTTACGTTATACTACATCATGTATCATGCTAATAATAAACCCGCTATGTTTTGAATAAACTCGCTAGGTTTCTTAATTTGACTTCTGCTGTATTTTTGGTAAAAGATTTTATAATGCTTTTCTTAGTGGGTAGAACGAAAAGAGTTTTAATGGTCCGGCTTTTGAAAGACACTCTAATTATATTTGGAAAATGGTTTAATAAAGGTTTTGGTTGTATTTTAATAAACTTTCAAATTTAACACATTTTTAAAGGAAATGAAAAAGTAGGGTCGTTACAGATAGCAGACACCAACCTTTTTGTCGGTTGGAAATAAATGTCCATTCCCTGCCCATATCATTGTCTAAGTCCAAAAGCAAGCAACACAAAAATCAGGTCCAGGAGTCTATGCATTCTGATTCAACCAGTGCCATAGCAACTGGATAAATTCCATCATTGGTGTCAATGCTAACGGCTGTGAGCAATTGGCCTGGGCACGACCTCTTTAGGTGACAGCCATCCAGGCAAATGATGGGTCTACCAAACTCTCTCAAACCTCTCTTGCACACATCCAAACACATGTACATCCATTTAAATATTGGATTTGGACGGGGCAAAGATCAGACATATCTACCCCCACCAACAATGAGTTGTTGGCATTGGATCTTCGAATCTCTTCTCCGTATAACCACAGTCGCTTGTATTGTTCATCACCATCCCCTTCATTCAGCTTCAGGGCTAAATTCCTTGCTCTTCTGGCAGGACTCGGGGTAATATTGACATTAAAGTCCTTCCTGACAGTCTCAATAATGGAAGGAACATCTCACGTGGGCTGATTTTTGAACCTATCCAAATATTGGTTTGCCACTCATTTGTAAGAAGCATGTCGGCTTTCCATTTGTCGTGCACATGTGTACACCTCATTATTGCTCTTAATTTGAAAGGTAAGTTCACCTTTCATTTTTGAAGCGTGAAGCCGCCAACTGCATCCATCCTTGTACACGACAGTCAACCAATGGCGTTCGCTTTTGACGAACTTTATCACGTGTCCATTCTTCAAAGTATAATCAACCACTTGTTCTCTAATTTCGTTCAATGAACTATACTTCTTCCTTAGACAGAGCTCCGAGGATGAACATTCTAGTTGAGGATGCATACTCTCTGCCCAATCATCATTATCTGAGTCCAGTATTGAACGAAGCTCCGAGTCCAGGGATGACAATATTGAATGCACCTCTATACTAGGTTTGTGATAGACCCAACGTTGCTCATCGGCCTCGTCTGCCGAAATAGGATCCACTTCCATTTCGCAGTTAATAGATTCTTCAACAATGGATGGTGCAACACTTCTCAACGCCATGTGATGTGCAACAGTTAAAAACTTCGATGTTCTATTGTGTTCAGGGATTTAGGGTTGTTTGTGCTCGCAAGGACGTCCTTCACGATTATATAGTCAATCGAGATGAGATACGTCAATCGAGATGAGAAACACCGTCGTTTAGCGTTCAGAGAAGGACCTTCAGTCTACAATGGACATCCCTCATATTAAGACAGACGTTCGTTATGGCTTGAACGACGCCTTCGTAAGACGAGAAACATCCATTGTGAGGCTAGCGACTTCCGTAATTGGTAGAACAACGTCATCTTGGGTTGAGGGACGTCCGTTTCTGGATGAGAGATGTTCGAAATTGGTCGAGTGACATCCATTTTTAAAGAGGGACATTCGTCTTAATTAAGGGAATTCACTCCTTTTAAAAGCGCGTCTGCCTTGCACATGACCCTTCAACGTTAAAGAATTTGGAGTCCGTCCAACCATCCATTCCGATCTAGGGATGTCCCTCGCTCAATCCAACGGCCATGGACGATCGTCCGCTATCGCCTTTGAAAAATGGCAGATTCAATTCTGGCCGTCAATCCCTATAAGGGACGTCCCTCGCTTGATCCAACGGCCATGTAATGTCGTCCGCTATCGCCTTCAGAAAATGACAGATTCAATCTTGGCCGTCAATTCCTATAAGGGATGTTCCTTGCTCGATCCAATGGCCATGGACGATCGTCTGCCATGGCGTTTGGAAAATAAAAAATTCAATCATAGCCGTCAATTCAAAGCGGGGGACGTCTTTCCTCAATCCAACAGCCATTGACGATCCTCCGCCATCACCCGATAATTGGTCCAACGACCATCTGTCTTCCAACGTGTAGGAGGATGTCCCTTGTCTGTCTGTCGATAATTGACTTTCTTCATCTTTGTTTGATGGTCCTTGGCGTCAACGAAACTGAGTCGTTAATGTCGACGTATTTGGATGGGAAATGTAACTACGAGGTCGCCGGCAATAATTTTTCATAGTTCAAAATTTTAATTGTTAACAAAATTTCTTTAAAATTTGACTTATAGTTGATTCCAAAGTATAAGGTTTGCAGTGTCAATTTCTCTTGACTTTTTGTGCTTCTGTGGATAACACTCTCAATTTATTGCCAAAATCTTTAATTGAAAAAAACGGTCTGAAATGGGAACCGGGCCCACTTCACTCAGCGATTAATTCGCGTATTAAAAGAAAATCGTCTTATTTAGAATTATTATATTAAAAAAAAGGGAAATTGAGAAAAGAAAAGTAGCCGTTGCCGCATCAAATTCAAATCGATCGGTCGCTCACTCGATTACATAAAGACAAAAGCGTCGTCTCTTTCTCTCTCATCGAAGCCATTGGAAGGTTACTCTGAACTCTGAAGCTCGCATTTTCTATTTCTTAGAAATCGAGGCCTAATCGCCAATTCAGGGCGTGTTTGTGTATATCTTGCTGTATAAAAGTTTGTCAAGCATTTGCCTTCCGATCCGGATCGGAATTCTTGTGAGAATTTTCTCCTCTTTGTAGTTATTACTACTGAATAATATCTGTTAGATTTATGAATTTTTTTCCTGAATTAGAAAAATTAGTGTTTGTTTATGCTAAGTTTCCATTTGGGACTACTGCCACCGTATAAATCGGTAATTTGTTAGTCTCGATATGAAAACTGTGAGGGGTCGAGTTCAGTAAGGAAAATTTTGCTCTCGTTGATCAAATAAGGAAGATCCTTGCATAGAATCGCTACCATTTGGGTCGCTTTTTAAGGATAAATTTTATTCGAAAACATCCTTTAGGAACCAATCATGGATCTGTTTCTATCTGATTTGCGGATTCAAGAAAAATTAAATGTCCCGAGAACTTTCATTAGAAAATTGTTCAAACATAAATTTCTAAATTCATTCTTAGTAGTTCTAATAACGAGTAATGGCAAGACATAAAAGTGGGACGGGAGAGCTTAGTCTCACACTTCAAATAAATTCACAGTTCTAGGAAGTTGAATTTATTGGCTTTACTGTATTTTAGTGAAATTCTATTTTTAGTTTGAAGTGCGTAGTTTATCTGTAAATGAATTTGAGCTACTTTTTCAGTTTTGAGGATCTTCGCCAATGATATAAATTTCCAATTATATCTAATGCACAAATACATATATTCTCATGATCTTGCAGCTTTCAAATTTCCACTAGTTCACTACCATAATTACGCTATCTTTGAGTAAGTTGATCTAATTATAAAAATGACGGTGAGAACTCCTGGAACGCCAGCTTCAAAGATTGAGAAGACACCGGCATCAACCCCAGGTGGACCAAGGGCTAAGGAAGAGAAAATTGTGGTTACAGTAAGGTTAAGGCCTCTAAGCAAAAAAGAGCAATTAGCAAAGGACCAAGTAGCATGGGACTGTATAGATGATTATACAATTGTGTATAAACCACTTCCTCAAGACCGTTCAACTCAACCTGCCTCATTCGCATTTGGTATTTAATCTCTTGGTTTTATAGTTTTATCTTCTTGAATACCCTGCATTCATTTCTGCACTTGTTTCTTTTTGGTAAAAGTAACACTGTGCCTTTTGCGTCAGATAAAGTCTTCGGCCCAGTTTCTTCGACAGAGACAGTGTATGAAGGAATAAAGCATGTCGCATTGTCTGCTTTGATGGGCATCAATGGTAGGACATGATGCATTGATCTGTATTTTTCAGGACTCTTAGAGCCTTCTTATTTGTAATCATCACGTTTTCCTCCATTGCAGCAACTATATTTGCCTACGGGCAAACCAGCAGTGGGAAAACTTACACTATGAGGGGAATTACTGAAAAAGCAGTTAATGATATCTACGAGCATATAATGAATGTAAGCAAATAAATCTAGTGTTTTTTCCCAATATAACTGAAAGTTGGAGCTGCAACATAAAATTTCTCTTGGATGCAAAAGCAATTTCTAGCATGATGTCAATTTTTCTAGTTAAAGGAATTCATTCCGTTTAAGTTGATGAAAGATTCCAAACTAACCTTCTCCTCTATATGATTGCAGACACCAGACAGAGATTTCACTATTAGAATTTCCGGACTGGAAATATATAATGAGAATGTCAGGGATCTTTTAAATTCAGAATCGGGTCGCAATCTAAAGCTTCTTGATGATCCAGAGGTACTTGATCATTTTCTAAGAATGAATATAGTATAGCAAGTATTGATGTTCTATACTTGCAGAAAGGTACGGTGGTCGAGAAGTTGGTAGAGGAAACAGCTAGCAATGATCAGCACTTAAGACAGATGATTAGCATATGCGAGGGTAATGTCCAGGGCTTTGATTTGATTTAACAATCTCACTGTATTTACATCAATTTCCTTTTTTCACTTAAAGCTCAAAGGCAAGTTGGTGAAACTGCTTTAAATGACAACAGTTCACGGTCACACCAGATAATAAGGCTGGTAAGAGCAGATCTTAAATTTCAGATTCTTATAATAAGGCTGGAGGAGCCACTGAATGATTTTCATTTTTACTGTTTATGCAGACGGTTCAAAGTACTCTGCGTGAAAATTCAGATTGTGTGAGATCTTTCGTGGCAAGCTTGGTAAGAAGTAAAACTTCTCATGTTTTCTTTTCTGATTTATCTCCTATGACTTCATGTTACTGACAATCATCGTTTCAATGATGTGAAGAATTTTGTTGATCTAGCTGGAAGTGAAAGAGCTTCTCAAACTCATGCAGATGGTACTAGGCTAAGAGAAGGCTGCCATATCAACCTTAGCTTGATGACGCTGACGACTGTAATCAGAAAGCTCAGGTTTTTTTCAAATTTCAGTGACTGGTTTTTAGATATTCATTTAGGGGGATAACAAGGCTTAATTCCAATGATTATGGAAGTCGTCATCAGTAGCTACTGTCAATATTTTAGGCCGTTCCATACAAGAAAAATGGGTGAAAAAAATTGACTGACAAAATTTTTATGTGTCACTGTAAATATTTTGATCTGCAGCGTTGGAAAAAGAAGTGGTCACGTACCTTACAGAGACTCGAAGCTTACTCGCATCCTACAGCACTCCCTTGGTGGAAACGCACGTACTGCCATCATATGTACTTTAAGTCCAGCACAAAGCCATGTCGAACAATCACGTAATACTCTCTTGTTTGCTACACGTGCAAAGGAAGTAACTAACAATGCTCAAGTGAACATGGTAAAACTCCTGGCGTCCTATCTTTTTTCCATAATCAAAGACATTGGATACATTGGTAACTTTCTTTATTGTCCTTTGACATAGGTTGTCTCAGACAAGCAACTAGTTAAACATTTACAGAAGCAAGTGGCCAGGCTAGAAGCTGAGCTACGAACCCCTGATCCAACAAAGGACAAAGATTGGAAAATTCAACAGGTAAATCTCAAAAAAAATCTCCCTTTAATTTTGGATTAGATGACAATGGAAATAAGGCCATAATAATTAGTTAATGTCCTATCATATTTAGATGGAGATGGAAATTGAAGAACTTAGACGCCAGAGAGACCAAGCACAATCTCAAGTGGATGAGTTGCGCCAACAACTTCACAAGGACCAGCGGGTATCACTCTTTCTTTATCCATCTATCTATATATCAATAGCAGTCCTCTAAATTAATTCTCTTTGTGGTCAGGTTTCAAATCTAGTTGAATCACCTCATCCTTCAGTGAAGAAGTGTCTCTCCTATACTGATGAACTATCCCAAAAACTCAACAGCAAGGACCTTAGTCGTGGCCTGGTCAGGCAATCTATGAGGCAATCATCAACTGCTCCTTTCACCCTCATGCATGAAATTCGAAAACTTGAACACCTCCAGGAGCAGCTGGGAGAAGAAGCTAATAGAGCCCTGGAAGTTTTACAGAAGGAGGTAGCTTGTCATAGATTGGGAAACCAAGATGCTGCTGAGACAATTGCCAAGTTGCAAGCGGAAATAAGAGAAATGCGCTCTGTTCACCCGACACCTAAAGAAGTTGAAGTCGGAAGTATGGTTGATACAAACAAGAGTGTGAGTGCTAATCTGAAGGAGGAGATAACTAGACTTCATTCACAGGGAAGCACTATTGCAAATCTGGAAGAGCAACTTGAAAATGTTCAAAAGTCCATTGACAGATTGGTGATGTCTCTTCCGAGTATTTATACAAATTCAAATGGCGAAGCAACTCCCAATACAAAGAATCATTCAAAAAAGAAGAAGCTACTTCCTTTGGCTTCAAGTAATGTCATTAACCAGCAGAATTTGATAGGGGTTCCCTGCTCACCTTCTTCAACTTCTCAGCAAATCATTGAATCCGAGATTGAAAATAAAGCTCCAGAAGCATATGATGTCGTCTCATCTGACACTCTGCAAGAGTCAGAAAAAGAGACTCCAACAAAGAATGAAGGTGGAGATGTCTCATCAAAGGAAAGCACTCCTGTTTATCAGAGATCAAGTTCTGTCAACATGAAGAAAATGCAGAAGATGTTCCAAAATGCTGCAGAAGAAAATGTAAAAAGCATTAGAGCTTATGTAACAGAACTCAAAGAGCGTGTGGCAAAACTGCAATACCAAAAACAGCTACTTGTATGCCAGGTATTATAGATGTTTAAAAAATTGCACAACTATCTTAATGTCACTCAATCCATTTTTCAACTTTCTTGAAATTTCCATTTTAATATGTCTATAGGTGCTAGAATTGGAAGCAAATGAAGCAGCCGGGAACAATTTTGAGACTGAAGATAGTACATTTATGACTGAGGAACCGCAGATTCCTTGGCATGTAACATTTCAAGACCAAAGACAGCAAATTATTGAGTTGTGGGATTTCTGCTATGTCTCCATCATTCACCGGACTCAATTTTACTTGTTATTCAAGGGCGATCCAGCTGATCAGATTTACATGGAAGTGGAGCTTAGGCGCTTAACATGGTTACAGCAGCACCTAGCGGAACTTGGCAATGCAAGCCCTGCTCATGTGGGAGATGAACCAACCATCTCTCTATCATCAAGGTGCTTCTCTATCCCAATACCTCAATCACATAAATTAAATTTGTATGACCAAATTTCTGGTTTTGCAGCGTTAAACATTTGAAACGGGAAAGAGAATTTCTCGCGAAACGATTGACTTCCCGATTAACAGTGGAGGAGAGAGATGCATTGTACATGAAATGGGACATACCACTAGAGGGAAAGCAGAGAAGGATACAATTTGTAAACAAGCTCTGGATGGATCCACATAATCCAAAACATATTCAAGAGAGTGCAGAAATAGTGGCATTGCTTGTAGGCTTCTGTGAAGGTGGAAACATGTCAAGAGAGATGTTTGAGCTCAACTTTGCTATCCCCTCTGATAAGAGGTCCTGGCTAATGGGATGGAATCCAATCTCAAACCTTCTTCATTTGTAAGAAAAAAGACACTGTTCTTGTAAGTATTGCCTCCCAAATTGAAAATATTGGAGTTTTCCTCCAACATTTTTCGTCACGTTAATTCAAGACATTGATTTTCTATAGTTTAATAAATCTATTCATCAACCACAACTACTTTGTGGAAATATGAAAATGCATTCGTTGTTTACTATTTACTGTGAGAACTTGTTTGCTGTGTTGAATGATAATATGTCCTCTTTGGTAAAATGTCTTCATCTTTTCGAGACAGAGAAAGATGAAGAGTTTAAAACTCTGAAAATTCTACTAAAAAAACAGTCATTTATTATTATATTTCATGGGTTATAGACCAGAATAACACCAAAAGACAGTAAAGCTTTACTTGAAAGCTCTCTCTCTAAAATCCTACCCATTTGCACCAAAATGCATAGAATAAGATGGTAGAACCAGAGAGAGAAGTGGTTAGAGAGAGATCTAGCATTTAGGATATGGAGTTCCACAGGAACTTGCAACTTTTCTGGCATTAGGAGTGCTCGCAACTTTCTTTATATTAGGGTCTCGAAGGTATCCACAGAAACATGGCTTCTGTTCCTTGATTTTGGAGCAGCAGAGCTTAGAAGGTGGAGATGAAGATACAATGGCGTCCATGCATGAGCTTAGCTCCGTTGGATTGCATGTTACTGCTGATGATACTTCTCCCATCAGAACAAACATTAAGGTGGCAACTGCTACTGCAATGTGTGATGTCTTCATTTTCTCTCTCTAGATTGTACCTGAAAGTAAGAAGAGAGAGATAGGTTTTGGGTATGGTACTTTCTCCATTTATAGAGTTTAGATGGATAATGAGATATATAAAAAAAAATGCAATACTAACTCATAATTTAGTTATAGGGAAAATGACAAACCAACCATCATTCTTTTCAGTCAATGACAAGTTAACCATCATTCTTTTTTTGTTAACAAATTAACCACTGAACTTTAGAAAAATGACGTCGCTAACATCGATGTTACGTTTGCCGTTTAACGTGATAATGTTGAGCTGCGGCGGCTCATCTACAAACTACCGCGACTTTATATTTAAATAAAATAACACTACAATTTCACGGTCTGCCGATTAAATTGTAGCGGTGTGACAATAAACAGTGGCAACTTCATAGCGGTGTGACAATAAATCGCGGCGTGACAATAAATCGCGGCGGCTTCTTATGAAACCGCCGCTGTTTATTGTCACACTGCTGCACCTTCATATGAAATCGCCGCGGTCTATGTCGAGTCGTGGCGGCTCGTCTACAAACCGCGCAACTCCATATTTAAATAAAATAACACTACAATTTTATGGTCCGCTAATTAAACCGCATCGGTGTGACAATAAACCGCGGCAGTTTCATATGAAACTACTGCAGTTTATTGTCACACTGCGGCGGCTTCATATGAAACTGCTGCAGTTTATTGTCACATCGTTCCGGCTTTATATGAAACTGACGCGATTCAACTATAAACCACAACATTTCACTACGTGTTTCGTTCAACAGTTTAAGAAACCTATGCATAAATAGGCTTCACAGATTTAAGCAAATTGACACGCGGTGGATCAAAAAGTGAAATGTTGGCTCGAGGAAATGTTGCTAATTTTATAGTTTCATAATAATCAATTTTCATTTCATGATCAACAATCAAATTATCAATTCCATTACAAACATATCGTGTACATGTGTATCACAACTGCAAACCAATTTACCAATTCTATCATAACCATATCGTGTATATGTTCATGACAAACACAAACCAAATTCCGTTACAACCATATAATGTACATGTGCTCTAAGAATCGGTGTGCTATAACCATATAAAGCATTTGTATTATTTCTTGAGAAACATCCAAAAACTGTTGTAGATGATCCTTGCATATTTGCTCACTCAAATATATTGGATAGACTCGTCGTGATGCAAAATCAATGCTCCACTTGCTACTCGTTTTGTAATGCCCCGATTTCCCGTAACAGAATTAAGTAAAGATAATTGGAAAATTAATTGGGTTTTATTGGATAATTGAAGGTTTATTTGATGATGAGAAATTTAATTGAGAATATTTGGATAATCAATGAGTATTTATTTGATGGAAAATTAATTGGAAAACCGAATCGAAGAAATTAAATTGGGCCGATAATTATCATCGAACAATATTCAGAATAAATCAAGAATTGAAAATTGGGTCAAGTAATATACGGTAGGTATATTTGATAATTATAGATTTATTGAATAAATTAAATAAATAAATGTGATTATTAGAATTTTAATGAAGGATTATTAGAGTTTAGTTAATAGATGAAAGAGAGAGTAATTAAAATAAAAGAAAATGAACTTAAAATTAGGGAGAAGGAGTAAACCGGTTCAGCAGGTGAATCGGTTCAGGCTAGTTCGGTTGATGGCTAGTTCGGGTTGGTTGCAAAACAAAGGGGGAAGTAAAATTAGGTCTGATGTTATTTGAAGAAAAAGAGATGTGGTTTACTGAAGAGAAGAACCAAAACAGGGAGAGAGACCGAGGGAGATCGTGAGGGAGACGCAAGGGCGAGCGACCGAGTGAGGGATCGAGAGGGAGACGCGGAACTGGAGTTTGGCGTGCTGCGGGTGCCGTCGTCGGGAGCTAGGGCTTCAGTGAGGAGCGACAAACCGTGGTTGAGTTGTGTCGGTGGAACACTCGGGCAGTTCGTGCGAGGATCGGCTGAACGCGGGCAAGGTCTAGTCGGGGTACGTCTGGCCGATTTTTCCTTCTCCTTAACGTTCTGTTAATTGGACGTTTGATGGGTTGATTTGGGGATGAAGAATTCGACAGAGGCTTGGCGGTGAAGGAGCGATCAACGGCCCCTGCACCCGGTCCTTTTGGCTTGCTGAAATGATGAACCGATTTATGTTGTTCTTGTCGACACTATAATGCACGATTTATTTCACAGCTGGCTGTAGGTGATGGAGTTATGGAGCTATCGAGAGACAATGGGTGGTTGTCCAGCTGGGGAGATGAGGAATAAAGGAAGGCAGAAGAGTGGGGATGTACTGGAGCTGAAGAAAGAGTGAGAATTGGAGTGAAGAGCTCTATAGAGCTGGAGATGGAGGGATGGTTGAGAGGTGAAGACAGAGAAAGAGGATAGAGAAGCAGCTTTTGGTTTCTAGCTGCTGCAAATCGGCTGGCGATGGCTAGGAGCTAGTGGTGGTGGTGTTGATTGTGAGTTGCTGGTGTGGACCGTGGGAGAGTTGTTGCTCTCGGGTCCCTTTAGGTAACAGAGTTTTCCCTCTATTTGTTAATGGTTTGCAAACATAATTGAATGGTATTCTGGATTGAGATTAATGTTGTAACGACCCAGTTTTTACTTACTTTAAAAATCGCGTGAAATTAAAAACTTTTCTTTTCATATAAAAATCAGAGTATTCTTCTTTTATAAAACCCGATCGTTAAAACTCTTTACTTAAAACATTTATCAATTGCAGAAGAAGTAATAAAATCCTTTTTATAAAACGCAGCGGAATTAAAACAAAGCATTAAAGAATATTAAATAATTTACAAACATTTTTTACAAATAAATTCCATTTTTAAATTCTTTAGCCCAGCCAGCCACAAGATCCACCCGTGCAAATCCTTCATCAATTGTCTTTGATATGTTCTCCTATTTCTTGTACATATCTACATTACAAGACCTAACTAATGAGTCTAACGCTTAGTAAGTGAGATAAGAAAATGAAAGGCAGATATGATGCATGATCATGCGATGCATTACAGAGAAAAACCGTATCTTGTCTATTAATCGGGGCGATGGATACGTCAATTGGTCTCGTGGCTTAACCGTATTTCTGACGAGGAAACACACCAATAGGGGTGTCACCACGAGCCATATCCATTCACTTTTGTTGAAGAGATTGGGGATTTCAGAACAAGAGAATTGAGAATCTTATGGTTCCCGTGACTCAACCGTACCTCACCGCCCCCTACATGGGAGTAGCCGAGTAGGCACTCCAATAGGGGTGTCATCACGAGGAACCATTCTCAATTCTCCTGAACCTCTACATGCCTATTTACATATATTAGGTATGTCATGCAATATGCTCATGAATACATACAGTCCTATATGATAATAAAAATGTCTAATAAACATATCATTAAAAGAACATAATTCTAGTAAACATACAACATGCAATCCTAATTCTTGCGATGTAGGGTCCGAAGACCAAAACACAGTAAGTATCAACTTACTTAGCGTCCCTAGCGCGGTTCAAAAATTAACATTGTCTTTCTTCTCTTTTATACCAGAGAGTTCCCTTCAGCCACAACAATTCTCCAGAGAAACACTTGGCCATCACACCACCTCCAGCACTCTGCACTGTCACTTTTCCTCTTCTTCTCCAGCGAATCCCTTAGCACCAGATGATTTATAGCCGAGAGAAGACTGCCACTGCCAAACCTATATAGGCAGAGAAGGCTGGAAAATTACACAACTCAAGGAAAGTGGTCCAATACTAGACGGCCATGTGGAAGCCGTAATCGTTTCAAGAGAAGGAGAAGTCGGGTCAGCCAGAAGAAAATGAACCGATTCAATGTGGAAACCACATACCCGAACCGATGCCCTGCTCCAGCCATCCTCGCCCCTGCCAACACCAAAATGCCTCTCCACCGACACCAAATCAACCAAGATCGGAAGCCAAGAAGGTGAACGTCAAAGATAGAGCATTGACTTACCTCCACCGGCTATTCGCCATACCAAACCGACTTTGAAAGTCGCGGAACATTGAGCCCTAGCTCGCCATTCGTGGCTAAATAAATTCTTAAAATTTCTTTCCCCTAATTTGATGTCAATTGACCGTGGACCAACCCTTGAACCAAACTAGCAAACCGAGCCAGCGAATCGAGCCAACCGATTCACTACCCTCTTTTCCCTTTTCTTATTTTCTTTTATTTTAATTACTTCTAATTTCACTTAATTTTTTCTTTTTAATTTAAATTCACTTTTCCATTCATTTAATTAAATTATTTCCAATCCAATTCTAATTACCGACTTATTCAAAATATTGATTAACGATTATTACGGGTCTAATTTAAATATCTCAATTTCATTTAGTAAACAAATTTTCCATTAAATAAATCCTTGATTATTATCTAAATATTTCCCCCAATCAATTTTCTTATCAAATAAATTTCAATTATCCCCAATTAATTCTGTTACGAAAATTGGGGTAATACAAATGTTCTGATTGGATTTTGAATGTTGATACATGTGGATAATGTCTCTGTTGTTGTGCTACACTTGGATTTTAGGAAATATTATGTGTGAAATATTGTTGGAATAACTGTTAGTGTAACGTCCCCCGGTGCTCCCAGTACAATATTGTCCACTTTGGGCCGAAGCCCGCACGGGTTTGTTCTTGGGGTTAGCCCAAAACGCGTTGTACTAGGTAGGAAGGGGCTCCATGCTTATATACCATGCATTTTCTACTCTCCCAAGCGATGTGGGATTGTGCCCCCCCTGATATGGGTTGGACCCACAACTGGGCCTTTCTTGGCCTTCACAGGGAGGGATGCCACAATCTCCCCCCCTTGGGACCCGACGTCCTCGTCGGCCACACATCCGGTTGGGATTTCGCTCTGATACCATTTATAACGTCCCCCGGTGCTCCCAGTACAATATTGTCCGCTTTGGGCCGAAGCCCGCACGGGTTTGTTCTTGGGGTTAGCCCAAAACGCGTTGTACTAGGTAGGAAGGGGCTCCATGCTTATATACCATGCATTTTCTACTCTCCCAAGCGATGTGGGATTGTGCCCCCCCTGATATGGGCCGGACCCACAACTGGGCCTTTCCTGGCCTTCACAGGGCGGGATGCCACAGTTAGGAATTATGTTTTGAATATTCTAGAGTTATGAGGTGTGAGGGATGTTCCCTGTTTGGAATGTCCCTGATGATTATATTCTAGAAATTGATCCTTGGTTGTTTATTACTTCATTGAATACACATAGGATTTTTATGGATTTTCGTAGTCCAATTAAACTATGAAATTGAATTGTTTGACATGCTCCCTGTGATTGTAATTGATTTATTATCTGTTGGGTTATTTGAATGTTGAGCACGGTTATAGATTTTTATGGAATTCATGGAAAGGAAGGGATGGTATGTGTTCTGTGGGTTGGTTATTCTGTATTTTTATTGGATATGGTTACTGAAGGAAATATGTATTATTTGTAAATCGGTGTTAATGGATAAAAGGTTTATGGATATTAAGCACGCATGTTGGTTTTGGTTCTGTAAAGTGGATATTGTTCCTTGTTATAGTTATTGCACTGTTAATGGTTTGGACATATTATTTTGTTCAATTGGTGTTAACAGATTTGGAAAATGGAGAATATGAGTTGTACTCTCTTAATGGAAAACGTATAAACTGGATCAGTGAATTAAGAACGAAAAATGTATAAATTAGGATTATTGGTTATAAATTAATAAAGATAAATTAATGAAAAAATCGTTAAGTGATAATTAAATAATAAACTAGAAATAACGTTATCAAAGTTAAGTTTATAATTGGTAAATATATTAATAAATAAATCTTAATTATTTTAAATGTATTAAAGGGAGGATAAAGTGTTAAACGCGATATGGACTGCAGGTAATTGATTGCATGTATTTTGGTCTTCGGACCCTACTTCGCAAGAATAGGATATGCATGTTTTGTTGTTTACCATTTTCCAAGCACGTCTACAGTTTTAATAGCACATTTCGTTGTTTACTGTTTTATAACATGTCTATAGTTGTTAATAGCACATTTTGTTGTTTACTGTTTTTCAGCATGTCTACCGTTTTTATAGCACGTTTTGTGAATCGCATGTTGAATGTTTAATTATGTTTCCATATTAACTGTTAGAAATTGTATGCATCCATGAACATCATGCATCACAGTTTTCAAATATTACGAAAATGATTTTATGCACGGTTTTGAAAAGGAAAACGATAATGGAAATGAAATGTGAATAAACGTAAACAGATTCATTTTTACGTGAGTTTGGATACTAAAGAGGTTGCTTTCACGTGGAAACGAATTTGTGTGGGTGAGTTCGGATACTGAAGAGGTTGCTCTCACTCAGCGTGCGAGTAAGTTCAGA
The DNA here is from genome assembly GCA_022433065.1 of Begonia loranthoides. Lineage (NCBI taxonomy): Eukaryota > Viridiplantae > Streptophyta > Magnoliopsida > Cucurbitales > Begoniaceae > Begonia > Begonia loranthoides. Next base: position 8,874,311 of record CM039471.1, read on the forward strand.
TATTGAAGAGGTTGCTCTAACCCCACGTGCCACCTAAAACGAAAAGAAAATGAAAACAGAAAGCTGAAAGATAAAGGAAAACAGAAAACAAAAAGGCATATGGTTTTAAAAAGAGCATAGCATGTGTATTGTACAATTTTTATTCCTATCACTTACTCAGCATTAGGCTCATTAGTTAAGTCTTGCGATGTAGGTATATTCTTGAAAACAGACGAATAGGTTAGGAGCAGTTGATGAAGAATTTATACTCGTAAATCTTGTGGTTGACTGGGCTAAAGAGAAAAAGAATTTTGTAATCAAATAAATAGTTTAATTATTATCTTATTTTATACTTCTGCTACGTTTATGCTTTCGCTACATTTTAAGAAAAATGATTTTATTTCGCTGCTAATTTATAATAGCATTTCAAGAAAATACTATGATTTATTATTGCTAATAAATTGGGCAAAAGGTTTTAAGTAAAAGATTTTAATGATCGGTTTTAAGTAAAAGATTTTAACTCTGATTATAATTACAAAGGGTATTAACGAAGATTAAAGTTGTTCTATAGAAGAAAAACTTTTAAATTTAACGCATTTTTAAAGTAAAAAAAAAAAAGCCGAGTTGTTACACGTTTGGTAGAGGCATGACGGCTTTCCATCTTTCTCGAGTAAATGTGAACGTCGTTGTGACATTTTATTTGTCATTTCACCTAGCAAGTATCCCTCAACCGATGCTTCAGTGAGTTGACCGCAAACCACGAAGTCATCGGAGAGCTTGGAAGTGGAAGCAATGTTGGAGTAGAGTTCAACGATGATGTTTTAAGGGTTAAATACTAGGGTTTTCCTGGCGAGCAAGACGAAAGTTTTCGTCTTCGATTTTTGGAGAGGCTAGGTTTTGACCATTGTCAATATAATTACAAGACTCCGAGTGCTCTGAGGCATTCTGTTGTATGCGATCGGCTAAGAGCACTCGTAGTCTTGTAATTGTCTGACAATGGCCGAAACCTAGCCTCCAAAACATTGAAGACAAACACTTTCGTCTTGCTCACAACTGTAGTGCTTAACCCTTAGCACATCGCCATTGTGTTCTACTCCAATATTGCTTCCACTTTCAGCGTCGCCGAGGATTCTGTGATTCGTGGTGAACTCGCCTAATCTTACATGCGATTATTATATACTAGGGCTCTAGGAATGCAGAATGAGGCACGTTGAACCGCAGCGACGTTATATGAAGTTGCTGCGGTTTATAGTCAAATTGCAGTGGCTTCATATGACACCACAACAGTTTATCTTCACATTGCGGCAGTTTGGTAAGACACCGCAACAGTTTATTGATACACCGCGGCGGTTTAGTATGACACCGTGGCAGACCATCCAAATTGTCGTGTAGTTTTTTTAAAACTATGGAGCTACGATGGTTTGTATGCGAATTGCTACGGCGCGATATTATCGCTTTTAATGGCAAACGCGACAGCGATATTGGTGGCGTCATTTTTCCATAGTTTAGTGGTTAATTTATTAACAAGAAAAAGATGATGGTTGGTTTGTCACAAATAGTAAAGAATGATTGTTGTTTTGTCATTTTTCCTTTAATTATACCAACTCATAATTTAGTATCGAAAAGATAAACTCTCGATATATAATTATTTATTAAGCAATTTATTACCCTTTGTACATCACTATAATGTCACTAAATTAGCTAAAATAATTATTTACTTCTCACTAATACAAAATATTATAATTCATTATTAAAAGGAAAATTAACAAATCAATCATTGTACTATAAAACAATGATAAGTCAACCACTAAATAATTTTTATTAACAACTTAAACACTGAATTCTGGAAAATGGACAGAACAAACATCGCGATTACGTTTTTCGTTAAAAACGTTGTCATTTGGCGGAGGAACGTCGTCTTTCTACTAAACATTTTTTAAAGATTTCTTTCCACACATGGAACGCCGTCGTTCCGTAGTGGAAAGACAAAGCTCCACGAAAAGACGAAATTCTGCTACGGAATGACAACATTCAGCCTACAGAATGTTGTCTTTCCGCTGCAGAATGACGACGTTCTCTCATGAAATGATTACTCTCTACGGCAGAAAGATTATTTTCTCAATAGAAATTAATATTTCCTCTACTTTCTGCTGCGAAAAGTAATCGTTTCTCTGCAAAAAGTGAGACATTGGTAATAAGCACTGGACGACGACGATGGACCAGGAAGAGAAAAGAGAAGATGGTGATGAGAACTTGATAGTGAAATCGAGAGGAGAGAATTATTTTTGACGACGAGAAGATATTTGGAAAACTGAAAACGTGAGAATTGTTTTTGACGACGAGAAGACCATGCTGGAACTTTCTTTATCTATGTGATAATATTGCTTCTATTATTGCGATTTTAGTATAAAATTGAAGTAAAATTAGAATTTACAAACAATAATGTTTCTGCATTGTTTTTACGGTAATATTTTTTTCAACAGGTAACGATAATATTTGTATCATCTATTTTTTAAAATTTAATATTTAAATTATTAGTAAAAATTGTTCGAATATTAATTTATCATATATCCCATGACACATTTGTTGATTTTCTTTGTTAGAAAAATAAACTAGTTTAGAAAATGGAGAATACATTATAATATTTTCCTAATTTTATGCATCTCAGTGGTAACTTATTATAAACAAAAACAAAAAAACCTTTAGAGGGGTAGGAAAAAGATGCATGATTGACAAGTGATTGACTCAAGTGAATCAAAAACCGCCTTCATTAATTTATTGCTATCGTATCAATGAGGAAGTTAAGTGGTTGTACTAAATGAAATTTGGCTGTTTGTTTTTTTTAGGCAAAAACTGACGTTAGTTAAAATATGTAGTTATGCATATTTTTGACTTAATTAAATTGTTTAAACTACCCTATAATAATTCTTTCAAATAATGTTTTATTCTTCCAATTATATTTGACTATAATTAGATCAGAAACACCCACCAAAGCATTCTTCTCTTAAATTAATTTTCCTTTTTAAAAAAAAAAAATCATTATTTATATTTTTGTTTAGGGTTAATTTAAATGTATTCCCTAATTTTATTGCCCTCCAAATTTAAATTTGACTGATTGCACTACTGTTTATTATCGATTTATTTTCTAATTTTATACTATAAATTTAAATGCAATGGTGGTAGAGATTGAAATTATCCAACCTTTTTTCAATTTTTCCCACGACTGAATCTAAGATACAGTGATTGCACTACAGTTTATTGAAATTATTTCTATAAGAGGTTGTTTTTGTTAATTTATCTACATTTTTTGAACTAAAACATTTTTACTAAGTAGCAATAATTATTTTAAATGTCATTAACAGAAAGGAAGAGAGAATATAAGTTATATTGATTGTTATCAATCAAACCATTACAGTGCTATTTATATGCAGAGAGAAGAGTCTAGAAGCAATACGGTTACAGAGTTTGTTATATAAGGAATATTCCTATATATGATAAGAATTATAAGGATTCTAACATCCCCCCGCAAAATCAAGAACGAAGGACGCAGAGATTGTCACGACAGATGATAAACTTAAAAGTAGGAAGTGGTTTGGTAAGACCATCCGCAATTTGCATTGAAGCAGGTGTGAACTGGACTCGCAACTCATTCTTGAAGACTTTGTCAAGGACAAAATGGAAGTCGATCTCCACATGTTTAGATTTAGTATGCAAAATCGGATTAGAAGCCAAAAAAGTGGCACTGAGACTATTGCAGAAAATTGTAAGGCAGCTAGGAGGTGAGAAGCCAATCTCCTGGAGTAAAGACTAAAGCCATACTACTTCAGAAGCTCCATTAGCAATGCCACTGTACTCTACCTTTGTGCTAGACCGTGATACAGGTTTTTGTTTTGCTGAAGACCAAGAGATCAGATTTTTTCCAATGAAAACACAATAAGCGCTTGTGCTGTGATGATCATCAGGGCAAGCAGCCCAGTCAGCATCCGTGAAGCAGTGAATGTCCAGAGAAGGAGAAGATTGAAATGAAAGATAATAGTGTCGAGTACCTTGAAGATATCGAAGTAGACGTTTCAAAGCTTGCCAATGACAGTCGGTAGGTGAATGCATGAATTGACATAATTTGTTGACCGCAAAGGCAATATCGGGTCTGGTCAGAGTGCAGTATTGGAGAGCCCCAATCAGATTGCGATATACTGATCCATTGGGAAGCTGATTGCCTGCTGATTTAGAAAGAAGTGAACCAGACACCATTGGAGTCGGCATAGGTTTGTAGTCTGTCATCTGAGCACAAGATAGCAGGTCGGAAATATATTGAGCCTGATTTAACTGGAAACCAGAGGGTGTGCGATAGATGTGAATGCTAAGAAAAAACTGGGAAGAGCCAAGATCCTTTATTGCAAATTTTGAAGCGAGAAAGGCAATAAGACTGTTGAGTAGCGTAATGTTGTTTCCTGTAAGAAGGATGTCATCAACATAGATGATCATAAGTAAAATTGAGTCACCTAACTTATAACAGTACAAGGAGTTGTCTGCCCAAGAAGTAGTGAAACCCCAAGAAAGAAGACCGACTTGAAGTTTGGTGTACCAAGCACAGGGAGTCTGTTTTAAGCCATATAAGGACTTGTGAAGCTTAAACACATAATCTGGACGTTGCTTGTCAATATAGCCAGGGGGCTGTTGCATGTACACAGTCTCTACTAAGTCACCATAAAGGAAGGCATTAGACACATCAAGTTGCTTGAGATCCCACTGAAAGGTTAGAGCCAATGACAAGACTAGACGAATAGTTTGAGGTTTGACCACGAGACTAAAGGTCTCATTGTAGTCCACCCCCTCCGTTTGATTATAGCCCTTGCAACTAAACGAGCTTTGAACCGGTTGAGAGAGCCATCAACATTTTGTTTCCGTTTAAAAATCCATTTACAGTCTATTACCTTTTGGCCATGAGGCAAAGGAACTAAAGACCATGTACCATTGGAATGCAGAGCTTGAATCTCACAGTGCATAGTAGCCAACCAATGAGAGTGCTTGGAGGCTTGTGAAAAGGTAAGGGGCTCAAAGAGATCAGGGTTAGTGATAGAGGCAAAAGCTTTTGGTTTGTAGATACCTGACTTGGAACAAGTTTGCATAGGGTGAGTGTTGGAAATAACAGGGAGTGGAGGATCAGAATGGCAGAGAAGATCAGGCATAGCGGCAGAAAGGTGAGTGACAGGGGAGGGTGAAGGGACCTTGCTGTTAGAAATAGGACTAGAGTGGTTTATAACAGAGGAGGGAGAGGAGACAATTTGAGGTAGCGGAAGAGTGGGAATGGAAACTGCAAGAGAAGGAGAGGATGGAGTAGGAGAGGAAGGAAAATGAGAGGAAAAAGGAAATATATGCTCAAAGAAAATCACATGACGACTGATATATAGTTTGGATGTTGAAATGTCAAAACAGATATAACCTTTGTGATTAGGACTATAACCAAGAAAGACACACATAGAGGACCCAGGAAGAAGTTTGTTTGACCGGAAAGGACGTAGATAGGGGTTTCAAATACAGCCAAAAACGCGAAACATAGAGTAATCAGGTGTCGAATGGTACATACTTTGAAAAGGAGAAGAATAATTTAGGATAGCCGTGGGTAATTGATTAATGAGAAAGGAGGAGGTAGAAAAGGCATAAGGCCAAAAACGTAATGGTGTGTGAGAATGATATAAAAGGGACAAACCAATTTCGACGATATGTCAATTTTTACACTCAACTCTGCCATTTTGAGCGGGAGTATAAGGACATGAAATTCGATGGACAATACCTTTGGAGGAAAGAAAAGGAAGGAGAGAGCGGAACTCCCCACCCCCGTCCGACTGAAGTGTTTTAATTGACACGTTGAATTGATTGAGAACAAAATTGTAGAACTGTATGAAATGAGATTTAACCTCATCCTTGGTTTTGAGACAAAACAGCCATGTAAAACGACTATAGTCATCAATAAATAACACAAAAATAGCGAGCACCAGTGATGGAAGGTACTAGGGACGGTCCCCAGACATCGGAATGAACCAATTCAAATGGAGAGGAAGCATGAGACAAAGATGGAGAAAAAGATAAATGATGAGATTTACTAATATTGCAAGCAGTACAATGAGATTTTGAAATTGAAGACGAAAACAAATTACAAGATAAAAGAGCATGCTTAAGACAATAAAAATTAGGATGGCCGAGACGAAGATGCCAAAGGTGAGGAGAGCTAGAGGAGGAGACAGTGAGAAGAGCAGCAGAGGGAATGGGCAACGGAGCTGAGACTGTGTAGAGGCCGTGATGAACTCTACTGTGAAGAAGAATCGTTTGGGTGTGGCGATCCTTAACAAGAAAGTAAAATGGATGAAATTCAACAGAAACATTATTATCGCAATACAAGCGATGGACACTGATCAATTTTGAAGAAATGGAAGGAGTGTATAAAATATTATTAAGTTGAAGATTTTTAGCAGAAGAGGGGAGTTCAAATTTACCAGATGCCTTGACTGGAAATAACATATCATTCGCAGCAGAGACATGCTCCAGACCGGTGTATGACTGAATGGACTGTAGGTCATTGGAGTGAGGAGTAAAATGATGGTTGGCCCCTAAATCCATCAGCCACGTGGATGGTATAGATGTAGGGTTGAAATGCTCCTGGAAAGAATTATTAGAAGGAGTAGAAGAGACCTAGGCAGCGACTAGAGCAACGTGAAAGGACCAAGGAGTAGGGCGGAAGGAGGTATTCAGGCGATGATAACACTGTGAAGCTATATGACCCAGTTTCTGGCAGATTTGACAGCGGGCTTGTTGGGGTTGGATGATTTCTTGCCGGATCTCCAAGATGAGGAAGGATACTGAGGCTTACCTAGGATACTGCCAGAAGAAGGAACGGAAGGCTCAGTCATAAACCGCGGGTGTGTGTTTTGTTGTGGTGATCGGTGTTGCTGGCCGATAGTGAGAGAGGAGAAATTTGCCTGAAGAGAATGAAGAGAAGCTGCTGAGTGCTGCTTGTCCAGACGCGAGTCATAGCTGAGAAGAAGGATATGGACATCTTCAATCGTTGGAGTGTCTGGCCGATTTATGATGGAGGTGACAAATGCATTATAATCACTACCAAGCCCACTTAACAAGTATAGAATTTGATCATTGTGTGAGATTGGTTCTCCAATGGCTTGAAGAGTGTTGCAAATGGAATTGTCTTTCTGGATATATTCGAAGGCCGTAAGGCCATCTTTGGATAACTTGTGCAGTTGGCCTCGTAATTCTGTTAGGCGAGCCAGAGAAGTGGAAGAATAGAGCTGAGCTAGAGCACCCCAAATTTCAGTTGCTGAAGAGTAGCAGACAATGTGAGACAGTAGAGAATCAATGAGAGAGGCATACAACCAGCTCATAAGAAGTTTGTCGTAACGTTGCCACAATGTATAAGCTGGATTCGATTGAGCAGACTCCAGAAAAGGTAGAGGAGGAGGGGAAGAACCATCAAGAAAGGCTTCAAGACCATTTGCAATTACCACATTTAGGATTTGGTTTTTCCAGATTAAGTAGTTGGAGGAATCCAGCTTGACAGTAAGAGTTTGGTGAGTAGCTGGAAAGGAAGGAAGAGAGGAGGCCACGGTGGTAGTAGTAGTAGTAGAAGAAGAGGGAGGTTGAGTAGTAGTAGTAGAAGAGGGAGGTTGAGTAGTGCTGCTAGAGGATGCCATAGGTGGCTCTGATACCAAGAAAGGAAGAGAGAATATAAGTTATATTGATTGATATCATTCAAATCATTACAGTGCCATATATATGCACAGAGAAGAGTCTAGAAGCAATACGGTTATAGAGTTCGTTATATAATGAATATTCCTAGAAATGATAAGAATTATAAGGATTCTAACATTAACAACATATAATTTGATTGCTATATTCTTTTAAAATTCGTCTATGAAAAATTAGAATTGCAATGTACCAATAAACACATGGGTTTATCAATAATATTCATGTAACAATTTATAACATTATTCTAAAATATATAAGACAAACATAAGATGCTACCTGTGTTTGCCTCTTACCTAAGGATAAGTAAAGATATATATAAAATGGTTTGTCAAAACCAAATATACATAAAACAGTTTTTTAAATAATCCGTGAGTATTTTGGAAACATTATATCTTTGTGAAGAACACGTTGAGGTTCATCTCATTCTATGCAAAGTTGGGAACTGAAAGATAATCCAAATCATTATCAGAAAACGTAGAGCGAACGAGAACCTTCGTCCCTGAACAAGCCCAGCTGCCCGCACTGTAAGTAGCTTGCCATGGTGTTTTGATGCAGCACCGGATGATGGACAAGGGCAACAGATTAAGCATACACACCCTCTGCATAGATTCTCTGTATCTTAGCAAGATTTATCTAGTTAAGATTCAATGAACCTAAGAAAACAACAACTATGCCAAATTTAGAAAAACGTAAATTCCAATGTAACAACCAAGATATCAAAAAACGCCATCCTCAATGTAGTTCACTGTAGTACCGAGCTTCATTGCTGACGCATTCATCGTCGGCAAAAGAATCTTCCTTCGCTATCCGGCTCGAACCCGAATCCAAGAGTAAATCGGAGTCAGACGAGTTGAACCTGAGATTATCGTCAGTTGGAACGGTAAGAGAGGCGAGTGATGGGGACAGGATCTGCGAACTTGAGGGAGAAGGGGAAGAAAGGTAGCTGCAAGCGTATGGAAAAGCAGCTCAGGCGCTCCGCAGGCTCCATTCATGGCTAATGGCTTTGTACCAGCCTCTGGAAGAGTATTAAGTTCTACCAATCGGAAAGTCGTATGACTAATATTACCATAAATCACTTGCACCAATGAATAAATGACTCCGGATTACAGTGTAAAATTAAAATATAAATATAATATTATAATAGATTTATGTAGAGCTAGTTGTATCTTATAACATTACATTGTGATCACGTGTTATTAATTAATTAGTAGAATTATTATGATAAAGTAACAAAAAAAAAAAAAAAGAGTTAAAGTAATAGATCACTTGCATTGAGAGTTATATAATACTTTAAGAATAGAGCGTACAATTTGATAATATTATCTATGTTATACATATAGAAATAAATATTAACAATGTATATTTTAAATACTTTTATAGGTAAGAAAGTTACTTAGGCATCACTCTAAAATTTGTATACATACTTAGCATAGTAATTTGAAAAATAAATAATTACCTCATTTTATATATTTGCTTGAACGACATTTTCAAGATTAGGCGATAATTATTACATTAGAATGTGATCTTCCATAATTTAATTTACTAGTTATTTAGTTCATTAAAAAGAACTAGTTTTTAAATATAAATTATTTCTCATAATTTTATTGATTCGACCAAGATGTTTTTGAAATCACAATGCAACAATATGATTTAAAAACAGAGAGAGCAAGAGACCATCATCTAGTGTGTGCAATGCGCATGAAGTTGAGAAGACCAGAAGCCATATTACCCAACCCATTTCAGCAACAGATCCAAGCCCACCTCCACAAATCCCTTCCATTATTCACTCCACCCGCTCCAAATCCACCCTTTCATCTTTCCTCGTCTCCTCCTCCGGATAAACCCTCCAACTTCCATTTCCACGGTTGGCATTGAGACCATTTCTCCCGCCATTGCGGCGGCCAACAAGAAGAGAATATTTTGTCGTCTACGATGTTTAGAGGGCTAGGATGTAACGCTCCGAAATGTAGGTCAATTTAAAAAAAAAACATATACGTTATGAAATAAAACTGTTGAAACATATTTAGTGTAGCAGAAGACTTTTTCTTTAAATATCATAATACTTCAATAATTTAGTCATCTTAAAATTTATTAACATAGTTCCATAAGAGTCTTAAAACTACTACAAAAGAACATTTATAAATCAATATAACTTTCAAATCTCTTTACAAAAAATGTGAGCAACTTACATAAGTCAAATTCGCCATAACAGCCAAGCGCTCCTCACGAATATGATTCATCAACTATGCCGTCATCCATCATGAGTTTCATCATCTAGTTCCGTACCTACATTACAAGATTCATCTATGAGTTTAATGCTTAGTAAGTAATGCATAATATAAACATTAAATGCATTTTTTATAAAAACGTTTGCGTTTCAATTTTTTTTTTGTTCGTTCTTTTCGTTTTTGTTCTTCATCTTGACATTGGAACACGACACCAAAGTTAAAAATCATTGAGAGACAAGTCCACTGAAGCTCCAATGGGGCCGAAGCCGCCAAAACTCAATTGGTATTGTATCGCTAAAGTTTCTTACGTATCTATTATTTCATCATCAATCTTTTTTAACATTGAGACATGTCATCAAAGCTTAAAAATCATTGAGCGACAAGCTCACCAAAGCTTCAATGATACCATACCACCAAAACTTAAATGATATTGTATTGCCAAATCTTTTTTACATACATTCTTTTCCATTTCAGTTTTTCTTATTTGAAAACATATGAATGTAAAACATTTTCATTCTTTTATAGAAAATATGATGCATGAACATGAATGAATGATCATATCATATCCTCGAGTGATAATAACACATCACATCCTCAAATAACTTATTATCATAATCATAATTATCATAACATTACCATTAAGACCAAACACAACATAGCACATCCATGAACAACATATTATCATAACACCATATAACACATCCTCAAACAACATATTATCATAATCTTCATAAATTAATATGATCCTAGCATCTTGTAATGTAGACCATTAAGCCAAACACATGCAATCATGACTTATCGTGGGGTCTTAGCACAATTTACAACAACTTCATTAATTATATCCTTGAATTGAAAGACCTAAAACATGTTACAATGCACATTAGCCTCCAACTACTCACGTAAACTTTAAACATCCATAACTTTTTGTATATTTCTTCAATTCGAGTGATTCATGAACTCATAGTTCTATAGTTCCCTTAAAGAATGCTCATTAACATATAAAATGAGTTTGGAAATCAACCCAAGTGTCTCAAGTAAGACATTCAACACATAACCTTTCATTTGTCCAATATTCAATTTTTACCTCACTATTTACCATCAATTTCTAAAATTCATAACTTTTATTATACAGGTCCAAATTTCTTGATTCTAACATCCATATTTCTATTAAGGTGTCTATTAAAACATAATAAAACAACTTAACAATTGAAAATTATTAAAATAGGTCGGTGCTACAAAAATTGAATTTGCTATGTTTTTCTCCGTTTTAGACTAAACATGATATTAGATTCATAAACATTAATTAATTGAAAAATCTTTTCATCCATTACTACCAACATGCTACTAAGATATAAAAAAATATATTTAAATAATAAAACTTGAGCATAAAATCCAATTTTGTGATCCTTTTAACAAGACCTCAAAGATCACTTCATAATATCAAATTTCTCATTATCCTTCTATTCAAAAACATAATCTATAAAATTTGAGATTTTAAAAATAATTTTAAAATACTACGTGTAAATTTTTTGCGAATTTTTAGTCAAATGTGGAGGAGTTGACCGGTTTTATCGCGTAACAACAACGCGTACATTTTTCCGTAAAATGGTCAAATTGGTTTTTTTTTTTTCTGAACGGAAATTTAATTTCGGAAATGTTTTGATAAATTATTTTAACTAAAGGAGTTATTTCCAGTTAGCGTTTTGAAAATGAGTCGGATTTTAAATTGAATTTTTGAAATTTAATATGAATTATATTTTTATAAATTTTAAAAATTTTATGAATTAAATAAAAATTGTTTTTAAGAAAAAGAAAGAAGAATCGTAGGGGGAAGCTTTAGCTTCTTCTCCCCTACTTCGACAGCAAACGGGAGAGTGAGGTTTCGTGAGAGAGGAACGGGTCTCGACGAGCCAGCGATTCCAGTGCTGATGGAAGCTTCGTTAGGTCGAGTCCTTTTGTTTGCGAGCAGTTGTGTGGTTCGTTCGAGGTGTTCGCCAGGGTGTTGGCCGAGAATAGGGATCTCGGGAGTTAGGGCTTCCTCTGCTCGGACTTTTCTTCAGCCATTCCTTCGATTTCGGTGAGTAGTACATGAACTAGGGTTAAATTTTTTATCCCTATTTTTTATTATGAATTCTGCCTTGAAATTTTGTCTCCGAGTGTTATGGTAAAGATAAAACAGGAAGAGTTATGGAAGATTATTTTATTTAAATTGCCAGGAACGAGTTACAGAGAGAGAGAGCAGAGCAGAACAGAGAAGACAAGTGAGGGAGGAGGAGAAGAGAATTCCAGAAGAATGGGGGAGAGAGAATAACAAAATTGATATCATGCACACCCTCCTCTCTGTTATGGTATTGTTTATATACTTAATCTTTTGTCTGAGCTGTCTTCCATGTCAGCTTCAAGATGCCATGTCACCTCAGTCTTTGATCGCTCTTCTCCTAGCAGTTCTCTTGCGTTTGTGTTTCCAATCCCATAAAGCTGGTCCGTAACATGCATCCCCTCTTGGCGAACCTTGACCCCAAGGTTGGAATGAAGGGAACTCCGACGTGATCAACGCCGAATCAACCCACGTAGCCTCCATGATAGGTAGACTCGTCCACAGTATTAGCCACTAAGTAGCTGGCATGTTTCCACGTTTGATCACCCTAGTCTGAAGTAGTGACTGGGGGGTGCGAGATGCCAACGTGGTGAATTCGGGTGGCAGGAAGGGGGCTGAAACAGTAGTGGAACCAATATGCTTCTTGAGAAGGGAGACATGGAAGACTGGATGAATTTTGGCTGTAACGGGAGTGTCCAATTTGTAAGCCACCTGTCCTATCCAAGCAATGATGCGAAACAGTCCAAAGTACTTAGGGGACAACTTGTGGGAATGATTCTCGGCCACAGATAATTTCCTATATGGTTGCAGCTTGAGGTACACCCAATCATCGATGACAAATTCCAGCTGGGAACGATTTTTGTCAGCATTAAGCTTCATTCTTGCTGTGCTTGAGTGATGTTATGTTTAAGCAGGCGGTCCATATGGAATTTGTCCATGAGCACAACATCCACAGCAGCTGTATCGGTTTGCTGGTAAGGGCCTAACGCCAGTTGCGGAGGCGCAATCCCATAAAGTGCCTCGAAAGGGGACATTTTGATTGTGGATTGAAAAGTGGTATTGTACCACCATTCGGCAACAGCCAGCCATTTATGCCACTGGCTCGGGTGTGTGTGAGTCATACATCGCAAATACATTTCAACACATTGGTTGACTCGCTTTGTTTGCCCGTCGGACTCCAGATGATAGGCGGTGGACAAATCCAACTGAGTGCCCAAGGCTGTGAAGAGGGATTGCCAGAAAGTTGAAATGAACATTTTATCCCTGTCTGAAACAATATGTTGAGGCAGCCTATGCAGTTTATAAACATTATCCAGAAAAATTGTAGCAACTTGCATGGCCGTGCAAGGATGAGAAAGGGCCAGGAACTGAGCATATTTGGTGAGATGATCCACCACGACCAATATACAATTAGCCTTGTTGGAAGGGGGTAGGCCCTTGATAAAATCCATCAAAATGTGCGACCAAGCTCAGTCTGGAATTGGAAGCGGTTGTAAGAAGCCCGGATAAGCCACATTCTCGTTCTTACAACGTTGGCAAACTTCACACTGCAGCACCCAAGTGTGAATGGGTTTTGACATACCAGGCCACCAAAAGAGTTGTTTAGCCCTCTGCAGTGTAGCCTGTATGCCGGAATGGCCCCCTGCATGTGACTGGTGTATGGAGGTAATAACCTTCTGCCGAATATCGCCCGCAGAGCGAAGGACCAATTTTCCTTTGAAACACAAAATACTGTCTTTATAATTGAAATCATGAGAACTAGGGGCAGTCATGAGAACCTGAGTAATACGATCAGAGCACCATTGATCCTCCAAGTAACTGGAAATAACCTCTGAAATCCATGCTGGTTACAAAATTGTATGAGCCTGGCAATCTAGCAACTCTGGTTGGCGATGGGACAGAGCATCTGCTACCGTGTTGGAGCACCCCTTTTTATACTAGATAGTGTATTGAAGCCCTAACAGCTTTGTGAGCCACTTTTGTTGCAATGGGGTCATGATACGCTGTTCCTAAAAGAAACTTCAAAGAGTTGTGGTCAGTTTTGATAATAAAGGAGTCACCTTTCAGATAATGCTGCCAATGTTGCACTGCAGTGACAAGTGCCAGCAACTCTATTTCGTAGATGGAGAGTCCCAGATTCTTGAAATTGAATGGCTTGCTCAGAAAAGCCAGAGGATGACCATTTTTCATAAGCACCGCCCCCATACCTCCATAGCACGCATCTATCTCAATAATGAAATGCTCATCGAAATTTGGCAGGGCCAATACATGGGCATTTGTCATTGCAAGTTTTAAGGTCTGGAAGGCACTGGCAGCCTCATTGGACAAGGAGAAAGCATTTTTCTTCAGCAAGTCTGTCAACGGCTTTGCCAATACTCCGTAGCCCCGAATGAATTTTCTGTATTAGCCAGTAAGGCCTAAGAAACCTCGTAATTGTTTGATCGTAGTAGGAATTGGCCAAGCCATCATGGCTGAAATCTTCTCTAGGTCCGGAGCAACACCCTCACTGGAGACAATGTGGCCCAAGTAGGCGACTTCGGTCTGGCCGAATGAGCACTTGCTCATTTTAGCAAAAAGAAAATGATCCCTTAACAGCTGAAGAACCGTGTGAAGATGCAGGTAGTGGTCATCCAACGTCTGGCAGTAAACTAGTATGTCGTCAAAAAAGACTAACACTAATTTCCGCAGGTGAGGGCTAAAGACCGTGTTCATGAGTGATTGGAATATGGTCGGAGCGTTGATGAGGCCAAAAGGCATGACCTTGAACTCGTAAAGGCCATGATGAGTTCTAAACGCCGTCTTATGTTGGTCAGCCTAAGATACTCTCATCTGGTGGTACCCCGAGCGAAGGTCTAATTTGTAGAAAATGACCGAGCCGTGTAATTCATCAAGCAAACCATCAATTAAAGGCATAGGGAATTTATTTTTGATCGTTAAAGCATTGAGCTGCCTATAATCGACATAGAATCTCCACTGGTCGTCTTTTTTTTTTTTTATTTATTAACAGAACTGGTGAAGCATATGGGATGGAGCTCAGAGAAATAATCCCATCAGCTAGCATTTCAGTAACCAATCTTTCAATCTTGGTCTTGTGAGTAAATGGGCAGCGGTAGGGATATAAATGAAAAGGTTTGGCCTCCAACAATAAAGGAATGTCATGGTCATAAGCTCGTTGAGGAAGCAGACCTTTCGGAGTAGCAAACGCATCCGCAAACTCCTCGAGTAATTTCTGTAAGGCTGGAGGCGGGGGAACCGAAGGTGCTGTAGAACAAACAGCCAAGTGAGTCACTAAATAATATGGCTGGTGCTGCGACCATGCATATAAGGAGTGGGCTGAAACCGGAGAAAGCAGGTGAGAACCGGTGGCTGTAGGCAAAGAAATTTCTGTTCCTGAGTGAGAAATCTGTAAATAACCATGAGGTATATTGAATGTAACTAGACTCACACTGTTGATCTAGTGAATACCCAGTATAAGGTCACATCCTGCCAGCTGTAGAGCTTGTACTGAAAAAGTGAAATAAATGGCATGCATTTTCCAGAATATTGGGTGAAGTAGGTGCACTAGAAAGGCGTTCCCCGTTGGCGAGGTCACCGGTAGGGAGTGAGTACCATCCACATGCAGATGCAACCTTTGAACAAGGGTCTCGTTGATATTCCACTATCGATGAGGATATATATGGGCCATTGATTCAACGTTCCAGTTATGCTAAAAGTGGAGTGAGAGTCCGCGTTCAGGGAAATATCCATCGCCTCTGAATCCTCAACAGTAACTTTTCCTTCAATTATTTCTGGTGGATCATCGCTCTCCAGGGGGTCAACAAGGATAAAGTGGAGGGACTGGTTTTTGCAAACATGACCCGCGAAATACCGTTCATCACATTTGAAGCACAGCCCTAACTTTTGTTTTTGTTGTAAATCAGCTTGAGACAGTTTCTGAAAACGTTGGGTGGTTGTTGATTGCTCTGTCGGTTTTTCCAATTTTGCTGACTGAAATATCGATGGAGTGGACCTGTCCGGCCACTTGGACGCAGCAAACGGTTTCACAAATTTAGGGTTGTGCTGGAGTCCTACCATAGCTGATTCTTGAAGCAGCACCACTTCAAATGCATGGGACAAGGATTAAGGCCATGTGATCCTAACCATGGTGCGAATGTTGTCCTTCAGTCCGCCCACAAAGATGGAAATGTAATACAACTCCGACATAGGAGGTAAGGAAGGAAGAGCCATGGCCTTTAGGGATTCAAACCTGTTGATGTACTCCTGCACTGTGGATGTCTAGGCAAACGACTAAAGGATTCGATGCTTTCTTCTGCCGCCACCCGCGAAAATCGCTTACAGATTTCTGTGGCGAACCGCTCCCAATCAGCGTTTGGGTAGCTAGTACTGAACCCAGCAAACCATATAACTACTTGATCGTGTAAGTGCAATTCCGCTGTTGCAATTTTTAAATTGTCAAGGACTTGGTGCATGGAAAAATACCTGCAAGCCTTGCGTAACCATTCCCTTGGGTTATCACTCGAAAACACTGGAAAATCCAGCAGCGACAACCAAGCAACCCATTGGGGATCATTTCTGAAGTTGTCCATAGGGCGGATTGGCTGTGGTCCCATGGAACTCAAAGCCCCTGCCGGATCTGGTAACAGCCCCTGACGTGGGTGAGTGTCCAGGCGACCTGAATGTGGCTGGGAAATTAAGGACATCATCGCATCTAATTTACTTGAAATGCTTTGTTCAAGGCTCTAGAAGGAGCTATCCAGCCTTTCTTGCTTCCAAGCTAATTGAAGGTATTTTTGCTCTTGCTTCCCACTCAACTGATGAAACTGTTGCTCTGAGATGTCCAATTTGTTGAAGACTGTATCCATATACGTTTTTGTTTCATTCTCCAAGCGCTTGATGGTTTCCTCTTTAGATTTTAAGCGTGTGTCCGTCATGAGAATCGGTGGTTCTGATACCAATTGTTATGGTAAAGATAAAACAGGAATAGTTATGGAAGATTATTTTATTTAAATTGCCAGGAATGAGTTACAGATAGAGAGCAGGGTAGAACAGAGAAGACAAGTGAGGGAGGAGGAGAAGAGAATTCCAAAAGAATGGGGGGAGAGAGAATAACAGAATTGATATCATGCACACCCTCCTCTCTATTATGGTATTGTTTATATACTTAATCTTTTGTCTGAGCTATCTTCCATGTCAGCTTCAAGATGCCACGTCAGCTCAGTCTTTGATCGCTCTTCTCCTAGCAGTTCTCTTGTGTTTGTGTTTCCAATCTGATAAAGCTGGTTCGTAACACCGAGTTTGTTGCTGCTTGATTTTTGCTAGGGCTTTGGCCAATTTGATGTTCCTCGTTTCTGTTTTGCTCTGTTTAAACCGATAATAGGGTTGTAGTGTAAAAAGCATGCTATGTGATTCTGTTTGGGTGGAGACTGGCTGCGTGTTGATTTTCTTTACTCTCGGTCTTTGCTATTTTGATGAAGAACCGTGGGACTGTTGGTTCCTGCTCTTGGTTCTGTTGGTGTGTTGATTTCCATTTGGTGCATTGTTATGATAGATATGGCTGATGAGGGTGGGTTGTCGATTAGGCTATGTTTTTTCACCTTGTTTCTGGCTAATTTAAAACTATAGGACAGGTTGCACAACGGGTTGAGTTTGGTTTTGCATTGTTTCCTGCCCATTGGTCATTGATGAAGGCTAGTCTTTATTGGTTTGGGTTTACATTTTTTTTAGTTCTGTTGATAGACAATTGTGAAGGAAATGTCGAGTGCTAACTTGACTTGATTCAAATTTTTATTCTGTTTGTGTTAATCTTGAGTTATGTCTTGATAGATCTGGTTGAAGTTTCGTTTTGTTGGTTAGGTTTCCTTGTTAAATAGGATAATGAGGATTGATTTTATAGGTAGGTTGGTTGGGCTTTGTTCTTTTTTACGTTTCATACCTTGGTAGACATTGTTGAAGTATATAAAATTGTTACCTGTTGTTTTGATTGAGAAGGGGAATTGCAAACTATCAACCTTGAGAGATTGGGAATCTGGTCCCGGGTAGTGAAAAGTACTTTGAGGTGACCAAGTTGATGTGATCTTGGTAACAATTTGGAAATTTAGGGATTTTGTTTAGATTCCAAGTTTTGGTTTTTGGGTTGGGACTCGTGGTTGTCCTTAGGAACCATCTTGGATTTTAGTCTTGATTGATACTTGTCTGTTATCCCTATTATGTTTGTTGGAATGTTGACACCGACCTTGTTGTAGGTTTTGGAGGTGTCAGGTGATTTGACTTTTTGCTTACGACAACGCATGGAGCGGGTTTGTATGTAAGTGTGTCGTGGTCGCCATCGAGGTAGAGATTTTTATACTTTCTGCATTGCATTGCATCATGGTTTTCAAAGCTACTATTTTGTGGACTACCACATCTGAAAACCCGACGGAGACTGATCGACAGCACGTCAGTTTTTATTATTAGTATGTTTTCTCATATTTACATTCTGTACATGGTTTACTACTGATATTTGCATATATATTGATGATACAATTTTTGTGCCTGTGTTTGGGGGACTAATCCTCTTGATGCTTTAAGCACTCTTGCGCTAAAGTATCACGAGACTATTCTGTCAACATTCGACTGCGAGAAGGTTTGACATTGGTTAAGTACATTGGGAGGATGGATCCTCTTGATACTTTAGGCACTCTAGCGCTAAAGCATCATGAGGCTATCCCCGAAATCTTCTACTGCGAAGGTTTAATATGTACATCGGGAGAATGAATCCTCTTGATGCTTCAGGCACTCTAGCGTTAAAGCATCACGAGGCTATCTCCGTGCAATCTTCTGCTGCGTGACGATTGGTCGTTTACGAGCGAAATGACAATAGGGTATTCATGACATGTCCTCAGGTTGGAAATCCTAAAAGTGGAAAAAAAAGAGGTGGGACATTAGTGACGTGTCCTCAGGTTGCAACTCCTGAAAGTTGTAAATTCGGATGAGAGAGTGATGACGTCTCCTTGGGTTGCAAGCCCTTAATCCTGGCCAAGGTATTATCACACAGAGTTAACAGTGTTGTCAGTCACGAAGATTATCCTATCACAGTACCATTCCATTTGGCCGTTTGGTTGGACAACTCGAGCTTGCTCATCGACAACTCTCGTCAATTTGGGAGACCAAGGTCCTAGTGAGTAGGGGTCTATCATGGGGCAACCTCATTCGTTATTACGATTATGCGAGTTGTGTCGACCCATAGCTTGCTCACCGACAACTCGGACAACGTGCTTGATCGTCGTCCTTGGTATTCTTTCCTGCCTCATGAAGTGTTGCTATTGGCAGATAGCCACCTTTCTCTAACTTGTAATGGGCGGTTACACGAGTTGTGTCGTGGTTGACTGGTTCGCCGTCAACTCTAGTAATGAGCCAGATCTTCGGATTGTATCGGCAGTGGTTATGGCCCGTCGGCACATCCGAGAGATAATACCACCTTTCAAAAATGAGTGATAGATGAGTTCTTGAGTGACCATCCTTTTTCACTGACGATGTTTTCGTACAGAAAACGATGTTGACATATTTTGCTAGTATAGCTATCTATGTATACAACGAGTTTTAATAAAGCCACATCGAGGGCCATGAGCCGGATTTAAAAAATGATAAAGAGATTTTAAATGTTTAAAATCCATGTACAGTAAAATGAGAAGCATGAAATGACTTTCAAAGATAAAGAAAATGGTTTTAGCTAGCATGCATTGCGTTTAGTATAGATTTCCCTACTGAGTTAGTCATTCACCCCTTAGACTATATTTTTCCCCAAGTTATGGTGTAGGTTCGGCGTACTGGTCTGTGCCTGTGGCAGCTGGGCGAAGCTGAGGTTCCTGGATGAGTGTCTCGATCTCCCCATGGATGGGTGGAGGTTCAGCGGTTAAATCCCTCAGTTCCTGGTGCGTTGGGATTTTAGTTTTGGTGTTGTTTGATTTAATTCATGCATAGTATTTCTCTATTATGCTATCATATCTCTAGTTGATCACTCTGTGGACCCCAACCCATGTAATTTGGGTTTGGATTTGGTATTATTTCTATTATGTCTTTCGCATAAAAAAAAATTCATGTCTTGGGCTGGGTAACCGGGTTCTCTCAGAGAATCGGGTTGCTTGACCCGGTGGTTCTGTTCAGCCCACCTCTGGGTCGTGACATAACCAACTCTTAATATCACTTAAACTTAAAAAAAGAACTTATTAATCTTCAACTAGGTGAGAGAAAGGAACTCCAAGTCGTCGGTTTAATTGAAGAACAAAACTCTCTATTTATAGAAGTTTTAAGTGATGACGCAACCATTTTAGGTGTGACAAACTTTGCATGATGCTTCCAAGTATTTTATGAAGTGTCAAGATTCTCTTTTCCATTTCAAATAAGCATGACACCTAACATGGTGAATAACCACAACCTGAAACGCCATCTTCTCAAAGGGGTTTGGTGATTTATCGTATATCGGTCAACCGCAAATTACAGTCCGGGCGACTGCACGACGACCCGAGAGATTCTTAGTTTCAATTGCGCTGCGAAAATCAACACGTCCGCTACAGACACTAATACATCCACTCCTCATTTTTCTTATGATTTTTCTTTGATCATTGATCTGGTCAACCGCAACTTAAACTTCAGTCGATTGTAAAATTACTTGAGAGCATTCTAAATTTTCAACAATCATCTGAACATCTGTATGCTTCTGCTGACACCCTCACTTTTGAAACTTCTTAGAGATCTTCAAGTCTGGACAACCACACTATTTCCTTAGTTGTCCACACCATAATAAAACCTTTGTTTTTTACATTCCAACCACTAAAATTTACATAGTTATTACCCTCCAATCATAACAACTATTTAATACCAAATTAATCTCATCTTTACTCATAAATCCTTAAGTTTTTATTTTATTTCTACATAAAAATTCTAAGTTAATCCAAATTAATAATTAACCATGAATCTTAAATTTTATAATAAAATATCTGCTCAGCCCGTCGGCTCGGCCTGCTACAATAACCGAGCGAGCGAGCTAGGCTAGGGCTCAGAAAGCTGGTCGAGCCGAGCCCGAAGTTCAAAGCTTGCGAGCATGTCAGTCCCTAGCTCGACGAGCGGGCTCGAGGCCGGCCCGTAGAGGTACTCGGCTGAGATTCGACCTACCATTGGCAATAAAACTAGTTTCTTTCTGTCATGGTCACATATCTGTGACCGAGATTCGACCTACCATTGGCAATCATGGTCACATATCTGAGAGAGAGAGAGAGAGAGAGAGAGAGAGAGAGAGAGAGAG